>CP136067.1:182253891-182721439 GCA_032622095.1 Siphonodentalium dalli
CAGATATTTTCGACCAACCAGCGATTGAGCTGCAATGCAAATTATGAGGCATCTTTCTTCACCTTAATTTTGCATACTTTCAGTGTTGAATTGCCTATATTCAAAACTGTTTTGTTGTCAAATCATAATGCACTGAAATTTATATTTACCCCATGATGTTGGCAATATATTCATGGTTATAAGAATGTTTTTCACTTTGCAAGTGCTTGTCATAATTTTCACAATTAAAGGCGAAAATGTATGTTCCCAGGTGTACATATTCTTCCCGACCCCTGGATCGATTTCAACAAAATTTGGTGTGGTGTCTCGGGGTACCCTGACGAATATTATAGAGGCGTTATTTTTTGTCATTTTAATTAAAAACAAATAATTTTTCAAATTAATTTTTTTAAATGTTAAATTAAGCAATAAGTTGTCTAAAAAAAATTAAAAAATTAAATTAAAAAAAATGTAATTAATTAATTAAAAAAAAAAAAATTAATCTTTAATATGACTATTTCTTCAAACCTATTGTCTCCAACCATCCGTAAGCTCCTCCCACTAATTAATGTGTGGGGATAACTCCATTAAGGCTTCGATCGGATATCCAAATCATCGTCCGTTGTGTACCAAACTCATCGCAATTCGGTCAGTGGAAAAAAAAGTACCTACCCTATATGCATGGGGTAAACATTATCAACAGTTGGAAATTTCAGGCCTGACACAACATTATGTGGAAAGAATACAACACACATAGGTTGAAATTGTTCTCTTTGTTTGAATTTGTAATCAGTAATTAGTGGGGAAGAGTACCATACATATATATAAAACTGACACGCTATGCATACAGTGATTTCACTAGTAGTCCGTAAACGGTACAGTTTAACCGACAAAGTATTCCAACGTTGACCCAGATTAACTAACATGGTGATATATTCCAGTGAGTGCTGAAGTGATGTAGATTTATAGACTAGGTATAATACTTGCAAAATAATACATTAATAATAAACCGATTGTATGCCTGCAAACTTCACGGGTGGATAACCGAGCCCATGCACATTGGGGAACGACTGGTGCCTATATATTGACAATTTAAAGAATTGTTACACGATATATTGCCAATATTAGCCCAAGTAATTATAAATATTATCTGGTATAATCATATTAAATAAATTTATTTATTTATGTGCGTGCGCGTATGTGAGTGTGTGTATGTGTGTGGAGACACGCAACAATTTATATTTAAAACGAAAATATCCGTACACACACCAAATAACACCGATGGATGGATGGTATTTGGGATACTGTGCCATTTTATTGTTATTTTTTTTATCAAATTATAACTCGAAAGAATAAAAAAAATCAACATATCTGGTCATAGTTGTGCTCGCGTGGTGGAATAATTGACGACTATCGACAAGCAATGAAGCATATTGCCTGCATATCAAACAATTTAACAATTTCCCCATTGACCGCAGTGCTAAATAAAATGCCAGAAAAGACAAGGAATAAGACGAGTTAGAATAATACAATCGATGTGGTAAACCCATATGTATATAGTGTATATTAGTACACAAACTTAGGACTGTAGACCGGTTTTGTTTTGCCTTTCGCATAACCCAATTTGAAAACATCCAAGCGACTAAAGTAGTACAGTGTCATTCAGCTTGTCTGCAAACAGAAGTACACTCAGCGACTAAAGTAGTACAGACAGGATAGCTACTGGTAGACCAACCAAGCTTTAAAAACAATAAAGGATATATATAGCGTTGTACTGAGAAGTCATTTGTTCCTGGATATAGTTAAAGTACATTGAGTTTGAGTAAATGTTATCGCCTATACGGGCGAAATATTAACACACAATCTGGTAAATATGGAGTTTATTTGTATACATATATATTTGAACTAGTTGTTTTGGTCCGAATAACAAATTTCGATCATTGGTTGGTCGCTTGGTTAAGATGACTTATTCACTTGTCGACATTTAACCCCGTTATTTTATTAACGGATTTTGTTACACGTTTTATCAGTATGTTGGGTCAAGCGTGATGCAAATCCGAAGAAAGGCAAATCCTAGAGTACAAGCTTACACACTGTGGTGTGAACAGATGTTGTTATATAAGGATTAACTGTCATGTGGACTGTTTTTATGGAGATGTAACCGTGAGGTAAGTGGTCATAACTTGTGTAAAACTTGTGTTATGACCACTTACCTCACGGTTACATCTCCATAAAAACAGTCCACATGACAGTTAATCCTTATATTTATATACATTTAGCGAAAACGCCACTTTTGTAAATGTATTTAAATGAAAAGTGTATCGTGACAAAACCAGCCCAAAATATCCCATAGCACCCTTGCCAAAAGTTAACAGGAACAATTTATCTTTATATTGAAACCCGATGATTTATTAAGTCAATCCTGTGCGAGTCCAAATGCGCCCAAAACGTTACGCGTTCGTCTTTCCCAAACCTATGACGCGTCGATGTAATTATGAGGCTGCAGTTATGAGCTGTTACGCGTTCACCGAGAAATAATTGCAACTAGCCACGTGGGCGCCGACCAATCAGAATGCTGGATTTTGTGATAATCACACTTAGTATGTAAATATAATACTATAGCCTTCAGTGGTTATATAGAGGATAATCATTTTCAAATTGATAGTTTGAAATTGATATTTTTTTATAAATGACATGTCTGCAGATTCTTGAAACATTCCTCCATTAAAATGTGGGTTGCAAATGGTGCCGATTGATTCCAATGTGAAATTCAAAATGGCTGCTGAATATCAGAGAATCTGAATGGATCCCATCTAGAGATCTAGAAGATCCAAATGAAGTTTGGTGATGATCATGTGAGGAATGTGGCATGTAGAGTGTGTGCGACGGATACACGGACGACGAACGCCAACCCATGCATGACAATAACTCAAACCTGACTGAGCTAAACAAAATATGTCAGAACTTACATTCATACTCATCGGAACGTGCCAAAATCAAAAGTCATTCCTTATATTTAGACTCAACTAGCAGATTAAAAGAACTTTTAGCACCCATGTCCAACGATATCCTGATAATGAGAACGTTGCAAGTTACAATCCTGCCAAATTTCCTTGAACAAAATGTTGATAAATAACACGTTGTGCGGGGGGGGGGGGGGGGGGGTCTGCAAATTTTTTTCCAAACACTAGGCGGGGGTGGGTGGGTGGTTCAGCAGCCCGGCTAACACAATTGTTCCTGGCTCCGTAAATGTTTTCATGTAGTCATTTTTCTTCAAAATAATGCGACAAAAGGTTTTAAGAATGCTTCCATTATGTAATACGTATGAACTTAACTCTTAGTAGGGGGGTTTGAGTTCAGGATCAGTTAATAATGAGGGACGACACCAATGGGTAATAAAAAGGGTCAGTTTGCTAAATGTTTTCATCAAAGGTCTATCAATGCACATTGACATGGAAAGGCTCAGGTTTAAATAGTTCTATTAAAAATCATTTATTCAACCTGATACAAAAGAAAACATAACACAATAATACATTCTTCAAATAAATCTAAACTCTTCAAATAAAAATAGACCATACAATAATAAAACATAAAGTTGTTAAAACAAACTTTAACCAATTTCAACGTTGTTCAGTACATGGGTCTAGGATCACCTCCAGATGGGAACTCTGAAAGTTGGAACGATTTTCGATGAAAAACATGGCCACCGGCAGCCATCTTGCATTTTACTCTTTGTACCAATAAATAATTTAGCACACAATACAGAGCTTATCCCTCAACCAATCGTCACCAAACTTCATATGAATCCTCGGTGTAACCTCTCAATGGGTGCCTACCATTTTTTCACGAATTCTGTAAAAAAAAACATGGCTGCCAGCGGCCATCTTGAATTTTACTCTTTGTATGACTAAATCCTTTAACACATCTTAAGGTTACATTTCTCATCCAATCGTCACCAAACTTCATATGGATATTCGGGGTAACCTCAAAATGGGAGCCTTCAAACCAAAAATGGCCACCAGCAGCCATCTTGGATTTCAAATGTGAATCTATCAGCACAACCTACAGCCCACATGTATTGGAGAATTGCTTTGAAACTTTAAAGCCTTATTGGTAAATCAAAAGTAGGAATCCTTCTATAATCATGATATGGAACATAGATCAGATAAGATCAGGACAACTAAGTAAAATAGTCATTTGAAGCAGTTTGAAGGGGGTGGGTCCCTATCCCAGAATCGGAAAAAATAAAAATTAGGTGGTGGTGGTGGGTACCCAGAGGACGGAAAAAATAAAAAAGCGCCTAGTGTCCGGAATATTTTCCTGACCACCCCCTGCGTTGTGGGCAATTTTATACAATAGTTGACCTTGGTTAGCATTATTTTGGGGCAATTAATCAAGTATTGAAGCGGCATTTCAAAAAATGTTGGTGGTGGTGGTGGTGGTGTTGTAATCTGATGATATGGGGACCATCGAATTGGATTGAGTACCTTTAAAACCTGTTTTATTTCTCATATTTTTCCACTGTGAAGGCTTGTGTCCTCTGTATTAATAAATAGATGGCGATTTTTGGTATTATGCCCGGCTATATATAGGCGAGTGCTCGTATGACTATTTCACATTATAACTTGGGTGTGATTTATCGGATTTCCTAGCAATATGGTATGGTGATGGCCCAGGAAAAAATACTCGGCACATACTAAGGCTTTCGTCCATGTATTCCTATCAACCATTGTCGGACAGACATTGTGAATTTCCCATCCGTCCAACCAGTTCACATTGTAACTCGATTTTGTATTCATTAATCTGGTTGTGATATGGTATGGTGATAGCCCAGCTTGGGGGAAGGAAACTAACTTACTGCGGCAGACATCCGTTCACTTTACCAAAGTTACGGCCCATGTTAGACTGCATTGTAACTCCAGTATCAATGGTAAGATTTAAATGTTAGCTGGATTGATAATATATAGACCAGCATCGATGAATGGATACTGGCACACAGCGGGGTTGTTTCGTTGATTTTTGTCAGAGTTATTACGCCCTATGGGTGTATACTGCCAGTGTAACCTGGTCGTGTCAATGGATATATCTCGCAGAATAACACATTTCTGGTTTCACATGATGTGAGTTATTTTAGGAAATTGTGTAGCAGAACGAAGAGTTATTATATCTAATGTCCTATTCCCACAAAATAACACAAATGACGACATCCATTGTTTTTCTGTGGATATTTTCCAAGATTAGTAATATAACCAAGACATCACGTATCATTTGCAGAAGATGTAATTTTATTTCAGTAAATATACAACTATCTGTTTTACGCCAAATAATACGACAAATCAAAAAAGCGGAACGACGGTAAATAGGTACAGGAACAACAAGAAAGGGTTAATCAACAATGTCTGACGTTGCATATATGATATATACCGTATAATAATATATAATAGTCAAATAGTAGCATATATAATAAATGTATTGTATTTGCACGGTATTTTTATAAACTGTTTATATATTCGTTACTTGGGTTATTTTTGACGAAAACAATTTATAAAAAAAAAATTTAAAAAATCGGAGCTATGTGGCAACTGATTAATAACGTACTCGCTATATTGCGTACCGGTTAGACTTTTTGCAGGATGTATGTATTCGCGGATGTATCTTTGCGGATGTCTCATTGTATTCAGGGCGTACCTTTTATGACCGCGTTAATTGCTTTCAATATTTAGATGTGAACAATATGGCTGGGCCACTCTTGAAAATTTTATTGCGGTCCGAACACAATGCATAATATAACAGCTAACATTGCTGATGAAGTATATCTCAGTTGGAATGAAGACTACAGGTCGTATTGCGAAGTATCGGGTGTGTCTTTAATAACGATTACTATATTTTTGTATCCGAATTTAGAGGCTTTCTGTGGTCTGGTGTGGTGAGAGAGAAACGTGCAGCGATACGACGTAGTTGTTGTAATAATTTGAAGGATTTGTTCTCTTAACGGAATTCTGAGGTAGTGCATTCATGAAACCAATATATTTTATATTATAATTTATATATATGCCTAATAATATGATCTTGATGCCGTTACCATTTGTGACTATGGTTTTCTTGTTGCCCTTGTTGACAAGTTATCTGTTTTGCTATGACCTGTGGCAGTTACATTATCGCTGGTCGCACTTTTCTGGTTGTGTAAGGGTACGTTCATACACTGGCAAGTTTGCACAATATGGTTGCAGGCATTTCGTCGTAGAAAACGATATGGTGCCAGAATATGAATGGACACAAGCAAATAAAATGCATCTCTACCACACCTAACTACATGCGAAGTAAAATCCCCGTAATTCCACCTGTTGCCATGCTACCGGAATTTGCCTGTAAATAGCGTGCAATTATCTCGCAAGAATCAATCATACAGGTATTTGAAGGCAAATGTTAGTAGCGCCGTTGCAAGTGGAACTACATAACTTTTACTTCTCATGGCGTTCCCTATAGTAAAGATGCATATTATATGCACGTTTACTTTCCAATTATGGCACCATGTGGTTTTCTATGATGAAATGTCTTGCAGAACATACCGTGCAAACTTGCCAGCGTATGAACGTACCCTAAGGATAACGGGCTGCACTGCATCGTTGTTATTGTTGCGACGTACGGAAAGGTCGTTCACCTATATATGCCAATTCAGTCTCGAGTACAGAAGATACAAGATCAAACGAAGCAATTAGCTGCGGACACAGGTACCACAGTAGCGATGAAATAGCAGGTGTGACAATTATTTATGGAGCAGTTTTGTGACAATTGGTCGTCATATTTCTGTGCCATGGCTAGCCATGTTGCCGGCTGAGTTTCCGCACAACCCATTGTGTTTCACCGAGATTTCTACACTGGATTGGTGGCACTTGGTGCACTCTGAAATGCACAATGAAGAGAAAACCAACATGTCGTTGACCCTTGAATTGGGATTAGTGCCATCGCATACGCTGCAATTTTAAAACCCTGCAGGGAGCCCCACACATTTATAGAAGCATATAGAAGAGTGTCGTCTGCTCATGTTTGTCTGGGGCTCTGTATGGGTGAAATTATAAATTGTTAAAGAATACAAGAAAAAATTATTAAAATTGTAAAAAATTGGTAGGCCAATGCATTCTCTCATACATGCGAGGCGACCTATGGTCGACTCGCATATATAAGAGAATGCATTGGCACAGGGTAAAAAAAATCTCGACTTACGACTGGATTTGATAACAATTTTATATCGTATATGGGGGAAATCGCAGGTGGAGAAGACTTAGTGGCGAGCCCGTAGACGCTGCGATTTAGATGCGGTCGCACTTATATGCAGGCATTTGCATTCCGTTCAATTTCAAATATGTTGGTCCATTTAAAGACATAATATGTACTTGTTCGGGTTCGTGAAACTGATAAGTTAGTATTCAGGCGCTATGCCAACTGGAGGAATGTAACATTTTACTAACATCGCCGAAAATTTGAAGCAAATCGACCGTACCACTCCATAGAAAACATCGTCATAACTACGCTCAATTGTAAATATTTACTACTCGATTCGGGACTCATCTATTGGCGATAGTTAACTGCATTTAATTCATATATTAGAATGACGGTGTGTGTTGTCAATTTGGATATACTATTTGTAAAAATTACTACTTTGAACAAGATTATTCTCCATTTCTGTTTGATCACCATAGCTCATTTGTACTAGACTGCGTATAAGTAATCATAACCTGGCTATTGAAAAAGGACGCCACACCCAACCACCGACGGCATTGGAACAAAGACTATGTATATTTTGTTCCGATGATGCTATTGGAGATGAAAAATACCTTTCTTTTGGAATGTAGTGCCTACCGCACGCCGCGGCTCGAACTAATAACTCTTATGAAGACACAGTTCCCAGACTTTGAAAACATGACACAAACTGAACAGCTTGTCAAAATCCTATCCAACAATATTTCAAATTCATGCACTTCAATATGTCATATAATCCGAGAATTATTTTCCGCACGCGATGAGCATCGCCTCATAAGCAATGAATAAATGAAGACGAGACGACCCTATGCACATTCAGCTTTACTTAAATGGTTATATATTACCATCTATTATTATATCATTTATTATATTGTTCTATGTACAACTATATATTATTATGTTTGCATACTGTCCTTATAAGGATGTTTTGCCTAATAAACTTATCTTATCCATACTGGAGTGTTTCACATCACTTTAACTACGTAAATGTGGTTTGAGCTATTTTATTTGAAGTGCATGCATTATCAGAACTACGAATATACAAGAGGTGGAGGATCAGTTCATTCAACAGAACCAACACCAAAGAAAAGTATCGCTGAAATGGTCAAGTTAGCATGTTTTCGTTGACTAAGGTACGCAGGGTGTGACAGGAATATTTGTAAAATGCATTATGTATTAAAATGGCGGCTTGCGCTCCAAAATACATATACTATTATTCGTTTTTCAACTGTTTCCGGTATATAATAAATAGGTCGATAAATATCTGAACTACCTTTCTATGAGCACTTTGATACAACATGTATACGCATGATACAACTGTTGCATATAAAGACAAATGTATAGCGGTTTTGATGGACATGGGATCAGCACAAGCACCTAGAAATTGTAGTGGAGCGGACGGGACCGACTTTAGAAAATTTAGTCCATGTGCACCACACACAAGCATTTGGTTCATCATTATGTAGGTTATACCATTGCGCATCAGATAGGAATTATGTGAATTATGAATGGATGTAAAAGATGCTTTATGGGAGTTAAACAGGCAAAATTGAGCATAATAGCTATTAACGAAGAGAGATGAAAGTAGAGAAAATGAACTTGCACTTAAATATTTCAGTATAAATACTACTATAGATATCTAATATGATAACGGTAAGATTTTGTTGACAGATATAGCAAGATTTCGTTTTGGGTGAAAATAGGAAAAAAAATCGCCTTTTTTTTTGTCCCTCTTAAAAATTAATGGACGATAATAAAATCGTGCTTTCACGAGTGATCTCGTATAAAAATACTAATTACTAAAATATTATTGAGATATATACCGCATATTGTATATATATGCTGATTATATCACCCTCTGTCATATGTGTTGTGTTGTATAAGATTAGTTCACCCCTCACCTCCTAATGTTTTGTATGGATGACAGGGAACTTGTACCAGGTGTCAGTTTATAGGAATCGTTTTGAGAAACGCTGCCCGGGGTGCTCATGCATGGTTTCAAATGATAAACAATTGACGCCATCCTCTAAACGGTCCAAACGGAAGTACAGGTGTTGTCATTCAATTCAATTCATTTTAATAGTAACTCTGTTCATCATAAAAGACATTACAGAGACAATATATATATATGACACAATTACGTATTATCAATGCATGTACATGTATACATACACAACAAATCATTAAGCAGAGAATGTATGGTATGCTAAAGCATACATCGATGTCGCGTTTAATATATGTATACTTATTTACTCATCATAATCAGATAATATATTTATTAATATGTGGTCTATGATGTGTATCAACGAATTTATATTTACTAATATACATGTGTGTAAACATGTGCATCAGCCTCATGAGTTTCTGAAAATTTCCAAAATCTTTTTAATAAATATCGAAAGGTTTTTTGTTTTGCGTTCGATATTTTGATTGAATAATTGGTTCAACTTCAAAGTCTTTGGTCTGTTGAAATAGTATGGTTTGATGTATCTTACTCTCACACCTTTTAATTTTTCACACTTAAAGAAAACGTGGAATGCATCTCATATTGCGGTCACCTTTGCAGCTGTGGTTATGTACGTATAGTTTCGACCGATGGTTGAAGATATCATTATGAGAAACGGTGGCGGAATGAATGACTGGACTGTCTCAAAACGTCGCATTTACAAGGAATCTCGACAGTAAGGTACGCCAAAACGTGCATAATTGACACTCAACGTTCAGATCATCTAATCAACTAACTTGTAAGCTATAACGGTGTGTATCTCTCGTCAAGAAATAACTCTCAAGTCCATACATTATGAGTTCATTCTCAGTGCATGTGTACCCAGTGTTTCGTACCACCCGGGGCACAAATAATACAAGTGTTTACAGGATATATTTCGTCGCGCACCGGCGCGTGAGTTCAACGGTGTAAGAGTTATCGCACGAAGTGTCGTACAAGCCCCCCCCCCCCCCCCCCCCCAGGCAGATTTGTCTGTGATCCGGCGACCAATTGCCTCCCATTGCGCGATTCGCCTTAATGACTATACATCGGTTGAGCGAACTTAACATGGAAAGCCAGCAGAAATTCAGTTTTGAAATGTAAAATGTACCCCCCCCCCCCCCCACACACACACACACACACACATACCCCATAGATTCGTCGGTGGTCGGCAACTTGTGATGTCTTTTTGCGCGATTCACCTCAGCGTCTATACATCTGTGCCATCTTTTGAGCGAGAATACACCGGAGTATCTTAGCATCGAAGACTATACATGTAGCAAACATTGAGTTTGTATTGCTGTTGAAAATATATGTGCGTTCGTATAGAAACGTTTGAACATTTTTCCAAGTTATTATGCTGCATACATGGTGAATATCTTTGGGTGTTCTGTATCGGTTTGATCATTATTCAGGGTAAATTGGCAAAAACATTATCTAACTTGTATGCCAATATGTGTTTCTATCATCAACAACTCAAGTCCTTAACCCTTTACCCAACAGAACGGCCCTGTGCCAATGCATTCTCTTATATATGCGAGTCGACCATAGGTCGCCTCGCATATATAAGAGAATGCATTGGCTTAACACATTAAAAATTATAAAATTGTTAAAGAATGTAAGGCCAATGCATTCTCTTATATATGCGAGGCGACCTATGGTCGACTCGCATATATAAGAGAATGCATTGGCACAGGGCATAACTGTAACCATCACAATGTGGTCAATGAGCCGGTTCCAATGATATCCATATTTGTATGGTTTTATTGAGACAGACCCAAGATAATTTAGGCTGTTGCAGCTTTATTTAGCCGTTTTTGGCCGGTTTGTTGGGTAAAGGGTTAAAGTTCGCCGTATTGACCAACATATAACAAACAAAACATATATAAGTGCATATGTACCCTGCGCATCCCCTGAGGCCAGAAAAAGACAAATATTTACTGGATCTATTTCGTCGCGCACCGGCGCGGGAGTTCACCAGATAACATTTGCCAAACAAGGTGCCGTATATTCTCGTATAATATTCTCGTAACGCCGTAAGTACGATTAAGTACATTCGGTCGCGACACCTATGCACAGGTCACTGGTTCAATCGCGTTGGTTGTTTGCTCAACTCGCTCAGACGGGGTCACATAGGGAAGAATTTCATATGATCGTTTCATTCAAGAAATGTACTTCTCTGTTTACTGTATCGACGATGAGGTTTGCGCTATTAAATCGGTTGACTTTTATATTACTTGGTACATCCAACAGACGGTCGTGCTTTATATATCTAGAAAATACCACCCGGGTGTTCGGAGTGCTCGTGTACCCATCAGTTCGAGGGCTGACTATATTATGTCTTTGGACGGTGCTGTCTGGTGTTTCAATTGCCGTATCATGCAGCCAAAGAGCACCAATTAATCAGAGCCGAATCTGTTAAGGCCTAGACAAACGTTTTACATAAATCCAGACAAAACTGTATGCAATATATTTTACTAAAAACTTTTTCTGGAAGAAATTAGCGAAAACTCCTGTGTTTCATATATCATCTTAATAATCTGAACAGTTATTAAGAGAACACCAAACAAGAGTCCCGCTATGGAGGTGTGGCATAGTACGCATGTTGGAGAACTATTATAATCAACATGTCCGTCCTTGTGCCCGGTTGTCCGGATCATAACTTTGACAATATTAATCAGAATTCCATGGGGTTTGATATGTAGTTGTTGTCTGATAACGCACATGTCTAGTTCGAATTTGACTGTCCTTTTGATGGAGTTATGTCCCTTTTTCGACTGAGAATATCCTCCAGAATGTCTTCATTACGCGCGCTCCGCGTGTATACTAATGTAGAGATTCTTGTTTCGCCTGGGCGCATGGGTGTTTTATTTATAGAATGGGAATTTTTGGGAGGATTAAAAGTCGAACTGCGACCGGAGGCCGAGTCCGGTAAAAGGTGTAGTTGGGAATTTCAATTTCGTTTATTGTCATTTTTGGTTTGTGATAAGCTATGCCAATTACAAATAAAAGAAATGAAAAAGATAATTTGTAAGTCTTATATTTCAACTTTTATAGACAATTTTCGTTCTGCAGCCCACTGGGGGTTGTGGTCGGAGACGGCCGCCGGTTCGTTAATTAGGTGCTGGTTGTTATTGTTATTTTAACGGAATTCTCAGTTGGTCATTCGCAAAACCAATATATTTTATATTATATAATTACAATCATGGGTATATAATATATGGTCTTGAGAACGTTACCATTTCTGACATTGGTTTTCTTGTATTTGTTATGTTGTTCACATTCGAGAAGCCACGGGTTAAGAACTGCAAGACATGTTACAACATAATTTATTTGGAAGATTAATGAAAACTCTAATATATATATATATAGAGAGATATATATATATATATATATATATATATATATATATATATAATATATATATATATATATAGAGAGAGAGAGAGAGAGAGAGAGAGAGAGAGAGAGAGAGAGAGAGAGAGAGAGAGAGAGAGAGAGAGAGAGAGAGAGAGAGAGAGAGAGAGAGAGAGAGAGAGACGTGCGTGTCATCATGTTGTGCCCGTGGTCAGTTCAGTAAAATGTATATGTGACCCGCCATATCAAATCCAGTCGTAAGTCGGGATTTTTTTACCCTGTTCCAATGCATTCTCTTATATATGCGAGTCGACCATAGGTCGCCTCGCATATATAAGAGAATGCATTGGCCTAACAATATTTTATCATTTTTTTTAAATAAATGTTTCTTACAATTTTTAGGACATAAAATAAAAAACATCCATTACCCTGCAGGGATCCCCACACATATATAGAAGCATATAGAAGAGTGTCGTCTGCTCATGTTTGTCTGGGGCTCTGTATGGGTGAAATTATAAAATTGTTAAAGAATACAAGAAAAAATTATTAAAATTGTAAAAAATTGTTAGGCCAATGCATTCTCTTATATATGCGAGTCGACCATAGGTCGCCTCGCATATATAAGAGAATGCATTGGCCTAACAATTTTTTACAATTTTAATAATTTTTGGCACAGGGTAAAAAAAATCCCGACTTACGACTGGATTTTATATGGCGGGTCACATGTAACGTATTGGTGGGCTCAATGGGCGCATACGGTACACAATAAAGTATATATAGTTGGTAATTAATACATTTTATCCGCAATTTAGTATCTATATCTGATAAAGCTATGATGACCGGTTGATGCAGGCGTTCCATGAATGATGCCGCATAATACGCCCCGTTGGCTTGTTTTAAATTTCATTTCAGAAGGTCACCATACATTTCATAGTAAAAAATGTAACTCTGCTAAAACGGGGACTCGTAACCCGAAATCTAACTTTACCTGTTTGTATGACTGTTTGTATAACCTGCCTACAACATATCATTCCATTCAGTCAACAATGACTGAAATTATCATCCACAAACGAAAATTGTACCTAACTTCCAACAAATGCCATCCAGGTGTTATGAGTACTGGTTTTTTTCACTTGAATTAAATTGTTTATCAGCATAAAGTCAACATTTAAGTTGAAACATGCCTTAATATGTATACAAGTTCAATGTTCGCGCTGTCGTTAGCCTTTTAACCAAATGCGAAAAATAAATAGAAAGGGCTAAACAACTTGTCAAATGGCGCAAAAAATGCGAAAGGCATTTCCCCAACATACATAGACAGTGTACATAGAATACAGTGGTGTTGGTTTCACGCCATCGTCGCAATTCTAATTAACATGAATGATGCTAATAGCAGTTGGACAAAAGACAGTCACCTCACTGCGGTAACAGTGTGGTTGAAGGCGCTTATGATTAAGTTGTTGTGAATACTTTGGGTGTCCATTTCGTATTATTCTCACCCGTCAATACCAGGTATAGCTCAACGAACATTAAATATTTGTGTACCACACGGTGGTAATCGTTTGTGAGAATTGTCCTGCCTATATTGTCAACAATTATTAAAAAGCTTGCTGAATGCGCTATATTTCAATGTTCTATTATCGATTTTACTGATATTGAACCATTTAGTAACAGAGAAAATATTAGAAATAAATTTTAAATCTATGTTCTTAAAGATGCATAATCCGATTAAGCGCCCCTCAATTACTATTCAATTGGGCTTCGGTGATAAAAAAAAATAATATTTGATTCGAGTCGAGGAACACTTCCATCAAAGCTCAGAGTGATCAGATATCGATTTTTTAAATCTATTTGTTTTCACCACCGATACTTCAAGTGGCCCAATAAAAGTCGACGAGAAGACGGTCTCGGACCAATTGCGGATGAAGATGGATAACTCTAAAATCAAGTGGCTTTTGTGTGTCAGATATTTGACAAACCGGCCAAGTTTCGTTGAATAAAATGTTGATAAATAACAGGTTTTGGGCAATGTTATACTATAGATGACACTGGTTAGCATTGTTTTTGGGCAATTAATCGATTCTGATAACTGAAGAGGCATTTCAAAAAATGTTGTTGTTGTTGTTGTTGTAATCTGATGATATGGGTACCATCGAATCGGATTGAGTACCTTTAAATGTCGATTACACCCTGATGGGGAAAAGTGGCTTAAAATATTTAATTTGGCTAAAAAAAATCTGGAAATGGCTAAACATTTGGCTGCAAGCTCATTTTTGGGCCAGCGCGAACACTGTACAAGTTACCGTACCAGGACTGGCCATATGGACTCGACACGTCAAGTTACCGTACCAGGACCGACCATATGGAATCGATACGTCAAGTTACCGTACCAGGACTGGCCATATGGACTCGATACGTCAAGTTACCGTACCAGAACCGGCCATATGGACTCGACAGGTCAATTTACCGTACCAGAACCGGCCATATGGAATCGACAGGTCAAGTTACCGTACCAGAACCGGCCATATGGACTCGACACGTCAAGTTACCGTACCAGGACTGGCCATATGGACTCGACACGTCAATTTACCGTACCAGGACCGGCCATATGGACTCGACAGGTCAAGTTACCGTACCAGAACCGGCCATATGGACTCGATACGTCAAGTTACCGTACCAGGACTGGCCATATGGACTCGAAATGTTAAGTAACCGTAACAGGACTGGCCATATGGACTCGACACGTCAGGATACCACATCAGGACCGGCCATATGGACTCGACACGTCAGGTTACCGTACCTGGACTGGCCATATGGACTCGACACGTCAAGTTACCGTACCAGGACTGGCCATATGGACTCGAAACGTCAGGTTACCGTACCTGGACTGGCCATATGGACTCGACACGTCAGGTTACCATACCAGTACTGGTCATATGGACTCGACACGTCAGGTTACCGTACCTGGACTGGCCATATGGACTCGACACGTCAGGTTACCGTTCCAGGACTGGCCATATGGACTCGACACGTCAGGTTACCGTACCTGGACTGGCCATATGGACTCGACACGTCAGGTTACCGTACCTGGACTGGCCATATGGACTCGACACGTCAAGTTACCGTACCAGGACTGGCCATATTGACTCGACATGTCAAGTTACCGTACCATAACCGGCCATATGGACTCGACAGGTCAAGTTACTGTAACAGAACCGGCCATATGGACTCGACACGTCAAGTTACCGTACCAGGACTGGCCATATTGACTCGGCATGTCAAGTTACCGTACCAGAACCGGCCATATGGACTCGACACGTCAAGTTACCACACCAGGACCGGCCATATGGACTCGACACGTCAAGTTACCATACCAGGACTGGCCATAAGGACTCGACACGTCAGGTTACCGTGCCTGGACTGGCCATATGGACTCGACACGTCAAGTTACCCTACCAGGACTGGCCATATTGACTCGACATGTCAAGTTACCGTACCATAACCGGCCATATGGACTCGACAGGTCAAGTTACCGTAACAGAACCGGCCATATGGACTCGACACGTCAAGTTACCGTACCAGGACTGGCCATATTGACTCGACATGTCAAGTTACCGTACCAGAACCGGCCATATGGACTCGACACGTCAAGTTACCACACCAGGACCGGCCATAAGGACTCGACACGTCAAGTTACCGTACCAGGACCGGCCATAAGGACTCGACACGTCAAGTTACCGTACCAGGACCGACCATATGGACTCGACACGTCAAGTTACCGTACCATAACCGGCCATATGGACTCGACATGTCAAGTTACCGTACCAGGACCGGCCATAAGGACTCGACACGTCAAGTTACCGTACCAGGACTGGCCATATGGACTCGACACGT
This sequence comes from Siphonodentalium dalli, assembly GCA_032622095.1. Lineage (NCBI taxonomy): Eukaryota > Metazoa > Mollusca > Scaphopoda > Gadilida > Siphonodentaliidae > Siphonodentalium > Siphonodentalium dalli. The sequence continues at coordinate 182,270,366 of CP136067.1, forward strand.
CAAGTTACCATACCAGGACCGGCCATATGGACTCGACACGTTAAGTTACCATACCAGGACTGGCCATAAGGACTCGACACGTGGAGTTACCATACCAGGACCGGCCATAAGGACTCGACACGTCAAGTTACCGTACCAGGACTGGCCATATGGACTCGACACGTCAAGTTACCATACCAGGACCGGCTATATGGACTCGACACGTTAAGTTACCGTACCAGGACCGGCCATATGGACTCGACACGTCAAGTTACCGTACCAGGACCGGCCATATGGACTCGACATGTTAAGTTACCGTACCAGGACCGGCCATATGGACTCGACATGTTAAGTTACCGTACCAGGACTGGCCATATTTACTCGACTCGTTAATTTACCGTACCAGGACTGGCCATATGGACTCGACACGTCAAGTTACCGTACCATAACCGGCCATATGGACTCGACATGTCAAGTTACCGTACCAGGACCGGCCATAAGGACTCGACACGTCAAGTTACCGTACCAGGACTGGCCATATGGACTCGACACGTTAAGTTACCATACCAGGACTGGCCATGAGGACTCGACACGTGGAGTTACCATACCAGGACCGGCCATAAGGACTCGACACGTCAAGTTACCGTACCAGGACTGGCCATATGGACTCGACACGTCAAGTTACCATACCAGGACCGGCTATATGGACTCGACACGTTAAGTTACCGTACCAGGACCGGCCATATGGACTCGACACGTCAAGTTACCGTACCAGGACCGGCCATATGGACTCGACATGTTAAGTTACCGTACCAGGACCGGCCATATGGACTCGACATCTTAAGTTACCGTACCAGGACTGGCCATATTGACTCGACTCGTTAATTTACCGTACCAGGACTGGCCATATGGACTCGACACGTCAAGTTACCGCACCAGGACCGGCCATATGGACTCGACACGTTAAGTTACCGTACCAGGACCGGCCATATGGACTCGATATGTTAAGTTAACGTACCAGGACTGGCCATATTGACTCGACACGTTAATTTACCGTACCAGGGCTGGCCATATGGACTCGACACGTCAAGTTACCGTACCAGGACCGGCCATAAGGACTCGACACGTCAAGTTACCATACCAGGACCGGCCATATGGACTTGACACAATAAGTTACCGTATCAGGACCGACCATATGGACTCGACACGTCAAGTTACCATACCAGGACTGGCCATATGGACTCGAAACGTCAAGTTACCGTACCAGGACCGGCCATATGGACTCGACACGTCAAGTTACCATACCAGGACCCGCCATATGGACTCGACACGTTAAGTTACCACACCAGGACTGGCCATATTGACTCGACACGTCAAGTTACCGTACCAGGACCGGCCATATGGACTCGACACGTCAAGTTACCGTACCAGGACCGGCCATATGGACTCGACACGTCAAGTTACCGTACCAGGACCGGCCATATGGACTCGACACGTCAAGTTACCGTACCAGGACCGGCCATATGGACTCGACACGTCAAGATACCATACCAGGACCGGCCATATGGACTCGACACGTCAAGTTACCATACCAGGACCGGCCATATGGACTCAACACGTCAAGTTACCATACCAGGACCGGCCATATGGACTCGACACGTCAAGTTACCGTACCAGGACTGGCCATAAGGACTCGACACGTCAAGTTACCGTACCAGGACCGGCCATAAGGACTCGACACGTCAAGTTACTGTACCAGGACCGGCCATATGGACTCGACACGTCAAGTTACCGTACCATAACCGGCCATATGGACGCGACATGTCAAGTTACCGTACCAGGACCGGCCATAAGGAATCGACACGTCAAGTTACCGTACCAGGACTGGCCATATGGACTCGACACGTCAAGTTACCATACCAGGACCGGCCATATGGACTCGACACGTTAAGTTACCATACCAGGACTAGCCATAAGGACTCGACACGTCAAGTTACCATGACCGGCCATAAGGACTCGACACGTCAAGTTACCGTACCAGGACTGGCCATATGGACTCGACACGTCAAGTTACCATACCAGGACCGGCTATATGGACTCGACACGTTAAGTTACCATACCAGGACCGGCCATATGGACTCGACACGTTAAGTTACCGTACCAGGACTGGCCATATGCACTCGACACGTCAAGTTACCGTACCAGGACCGGCCATATGGACTCGACACGTCAAGTTACCATACCAGGACCGGCCATATGGACTCGACACGTTAAGTTACCGTACCAGGACCGGCCATATGGACTCGGCACGTCAAGTTACCGTACCAGGACCGGCCATATGGACTCGACATGTTAAGTTACCGTACCAGGACCGGCCATATGGACTCGACATGTTAAGTTACCGTACCAGGACAGGCCATATTGACTCGACTCGTTAATTTACCGTACCAGGACTGGCCATATGGACTCGACACGTCAAGTTGCCGTACCAGGACCGGCCATATGGACTCGACACGTTCAGTTACCGTACCAGGACCGGCCATATGGACTCGATATGTTAAGTTAACGTACCAGGACTGGCCATATTGACTCGACACGATAATTTACCGTACCATGACTGGCCATATGGACTCGACACGTCAAGTTACCGTACCAGGACCGGCCATATGGACTCGACACGTTAATTTACCGTACCAGGACAGGCCATATTGACTCGACTCGTTAATTTACCGTACCAGAACTGGCCATATGGACTCGACACGTCAAGTTGCCGTACCAGGACCGGCCATATGGACTCGACACGTTCAGTTACCGTACCAGGACCGGCCATATGGACTCGATATGTTAAGTTAACGTACCAGGACTGGCCATATTGACTCGACACGATAATTTACCGTACCATGACTGGCCATATGGACTCGATACGTCAAGTTACCGTACCAGGACTGGCCATATGGACTCGACGCGTTAATTTACCGTACCAGGACTGGCCATATGGACTCGACATGTTAAGTGACCGTACCGGGACCAGCCATATGGACTCGATACGTCGTCAAGCTACCGTACCGGTACTGGCCATATGGACTCGACACGTCAAGTTACCGTACCAGGACTGGCCATATGGACTCGACACGTCAAGTTACCGTACCAGGACTGGCCATATGGACTCGACATGTTAAGTTACCGTACCGGGACCAGCCTTATGGACTCGATACGTCGTCAAGCTACCGTACCGGTACTGGCCATATGAACTCGACACGTCAAGTTACCGTACCAGGACTGGCCATATGGACTCGACATGTTAAGTTACCGTACCTGGACCGGCCATATTGACTCGACAAGTCAAGTTACCGTACATGGACTGGCCATATGGACTCGACACGTCAAGTTACCATACCAGGACCGGCCATATGGACTCGACACGTCAAGTTACCATACCAGGACTGGCCATATGGACTCGACACGTCAAGTTACCGTACCAGGACCGGCCATATGGACTCGACACGTCAAGTTACCATACCAGGACCGGCCATATGGACTCGACACGTTAAGTTACCACACCAGGACTGGCCATATTGACTCGACACGTCAAGTTACCGTACCAGGACCGGCCATATGGACTCGACACGTCAAGTTACCGTACCAGGACCGGCCATATGGACTCGACACGTCAAGTTACCGTACCAGGACCGGCTATATGGACTCGACACGTCAAGTTACCATACCAGGACCGGCCATATGGACTCGATACGATAAGTTACCATACCAGGACTGGCAATTTGGACTCGACATGTTAAGTTACCGTACCAGGACTGGTCATATGGACTCGACACGTCAAGTTACCATACCAGTACCGGCCATATGGACTCGACACGTTAATTTACCGTACCAGTACAGGCCATATAGACTCGATACGTCAAGTTACCGTACCGGGACCGGCCATATGGACTCGATATGTTAAGTTAACGTACCAGGACTGGCCATATTGACTCGACACGTTAATTTACCGTACCAGGACTGGCCATATGGACTCGACACGTCAAGTTACCGTACCAGGACCGGCCATAAGGACTCGACACGTCAAGTTACCATACCAGGACCGGCCATATGGACTTGACACATTAAGTTACCGTACCAGGACCGGCCATATGGACTCGACACGTCAAGTTACCATACCAGGACTGGCCATATGGACTCGACACGTCAAGTTACCGCACCAGGACCGGCCATATGGAGTCGACACGTCAAGTTACCATACCAGGACCGGCCATATGGACTCGACACGTTAAGTTACCACACCAGGACTGGCCATATTGACTCGACACGTCAAGTTACCGTACCAGGACCGGCCATATGGACTCGACACGTCAAGTTACCGTACCAGGACCGGCCATATGGACTCGACACGTCAAGTTACCGTACCAGGACTGGCCATAAGGACTCGACACGTCAAGTTACCGTACCAGGACCGGCCATAAGGACTCGACACGTCAAGTTACCGTACCAGGACCGGCCATATGGACTCGACACGTCAAGTTACCGTACCATAACCGGCCATATGGACTCGACATGTCAAGTTACCGTACAAGGACCGGCCATAAGAACTCGACACGTCAAGTTACCGTACCAGGACCGGCCATATGGACTCGACACGTTAAGTTACCATACCAGGGCTGGCCATATTTACTCGACACGTTAAGTTACCATACCAGGACCGGCCATAAGGACTCGACACGTCAAGTTACCGTACCAGGACTGGCCATATGGACTCGACTCGTCAAGTTACCGTACCAGGACCGGCCATATGGACTCGACACGTCAAGTTACCATACCAGGACCGGCCATGTTGACTCGACACGTTAAGTTACCGTACCTGGACCGGCCATATGGACTCGACACGTCAAGTTACCGTACCAGGACCGGCCATATGGACTCGACATGTTAAGTTACCGTACCAGGACCGGCCATATGGACTCGACATGTTAAGTTAACGTACCAGGACTGGCCATATTGACTCGACTCGTTAATTTACCGTAACAGGACTGGCCATATGGACTCGACACGTCAAGTTACCGTACCAGGACCGGCCATATGGACTCGACACGTTAAATTACCGTACCAGGAGCGGCCATATGGACTCGATATGTTAAGTTAACGTACCAGGACTGGCCATATTGACTCGACACGTTAATTTACCGTACCAGGACTGGCCATATGGACTCGACACGTCAAGTTACCGTACCAGGACCGGCCATAAGGACTCAACACGTCAAGTTACTATACCAGGACCGGCCATATGGACTCGACACATTAAGTTACCATACCAGGACCGGCCATATGACTCGACACGTCAAGTTACCATACCAGGACTGGCCATATGGACTCGACACGTCAAGTTACCGTACCAGGACCGGCCATATGGACTCGACACGTCAAGTTACCGTACCAGGACCGGCCATATAGACTCGACACGTCAAGTTACCGTACCAGGACCGGCCATATGGACTCGACACGTCAAGTTACCATATCAGGACCGGCCATATGGACTCGACATGTTCAGTTACCGTACCAGGACCGGCCATATGGACTCGACATGTTAATTTACCGTACCAGGACTGGCCATATGGACTCGACACGTCAATTTACCGTACCAGGACTGGCCATATGGACTCGACACGTTAATTTACCGTACCAGGACTGGCCATATGGACTCGACATGTTAAGTTACCGTACCGGGACCAGCCATATGGAGTCGATACGTCGTCAAGCTACCGTACCGGTACTGGCCATATGGACTCGACACGTCAAGTTACCGTACCAGGACTGGCCATATGGACTCGACACGTCAAGTTACCGTACCAGGACTGGCCATATGGACTCGACATGTTAAGTTACCGTACCGGGACCAGCCTTATGGACTCGATACGTCGTCAAGCTACCGTACCGGTACTGGCCATATGAACTCGACACGTCAAGTTACCGTACCAGGACTGGCCATATGGACTCGACATGTTAAGTTACCGTACCTGGACCGGCCATATTGACTCGACAAGTCAAGTTACCGTACATGGACTGGCCATATGGACTCGACACGTCAAGTTACCGTACCAGGACTGGCCATATGGACTCGACACGTCAAGTTACCGTACCAGGACTGGCCATATGGACTCGACATGTTAAGTTACCGTACCGGGACCAGCCTTATGGACTCGATACGTCGTCAAGCTACCGTACCGGTACTGGCCATATGAACTCGACACGTCAAGTTACCGTACCAGGACTGGCCATATGGACTCGACATGTTAAGTTACCGTACCTGGACCGGCCATATTGACTCGACAAGTCAAGTTACCGTACCTGGACTGGCCATATGGACTCGACATGTTAAGTTAACGTACCTGGACTGGCCATATGAACTCGACATGTTAAGTTACCGTACCAGGGCCGGCCATATGGACTCGACACGTTAATTTACCGTACCAGGCCCGGCCAATGGATTCGACACGTCAAGTTACCGTACCAGGACTGGTCATATGGACTCGACACGTCAAGTTACCGCACCAGGACCGGCCATATGGACTCGACATGTTAAGTTACCGTTCCAGGACTGGCCATATGGACTCGATACGTCAAGTTACCGTACCGGGACTGGCCATATGGACTCGATACGTCAAGTTACCGTACCGGGACTGGCCATATGGACTCGACACGTCAAGTTACCGTACCAGGACCGGCCATATGGACTCGACACGTCAAGTTACCGTACCAGGACCGGCCATATGGACTCGATACGTCGTCAAGTTACCGTACCAGGACCGGCCATATGGACTCGACACGTTAATTTACCGTACCAGGCCCGGCCAATGGATTCGACACGTCAAGTTACCGTACCAGGACTGGTCACATGGACTCGACACGTCAAGTTACCGCACCAGGACCGGCCATATGGACTCGACATGTTAAGTTACCGTTCCAGGACTGGCCATATTGACTCGACACGTCAAGTTACCACACCAGGACTGGCCATATGGACTCGATACGTCAAGTTACCGTACCAGGCCTGGCCATATGGACTCACACGTTAATTTACCTACCAGGACTGGCCATATGGACTCGACACGTCAAGTTACCGTACCAGGACTGGCCATATGGACTCGACACGTTAATTTACCGTACCAGGACTGGCCATATGGACTCGACATGTTAAGTTACCGTACCGGGACCAGCCATATGGACTCGATACGTCGTCAAGCTACCGTACCGGTACTGGCCATATGGACTCGACACGTCAAGTTACCGTACCAGGACTGGCCATATGGACTCGACACGTCAAGTTACCGTACCAGGACTGGCCATATGGACTCGACATGTTAAGTTACCGCACCGGGACCAGCCATATGGACTCGATACATCGTCAAGCTACCGTACCGGTACTGGCCATATGAACTCGACACGTCAAGTTACCGTACCAGGACTGGCCATATGGACTCGACATGTTAAGTTACCGTACCTGGACCGGCCATATTGACTCGACAAGTCAAGTTACCGTACATGGACTGGCCATATGGACTCGACACGTCAAGTTACCGTACCAGGACTGGCCATATGGACTCGACACGTCAAGTTACCGTACCAGGACTGGCCATATGGACTCGACATGTTAAGTTACCGTACCGGGACCAGCCTTATGGACTCGATACGTCGTCAAGCTACCGTACCGGTACTGGCCATATGAACTCGACACGTCAAGTTACCGTACCAGGACTGGCCATATGGACTCGACATGTTAAGTTACCGTACCTGGACCGGCCATATTGACTCGACAAGTCAAGTTACCGTACCTGGACTGGCCATATGGACTCGACATGTTAAGTTAACGTACCTGGACTGGCCATATGAACTCGACATGTTAAGTTACCGTACCAGGGCCGGCCATATGGACTCGACACGTTAATTTACCGTACCAGGCCCGGCCAATGGATTCGACACGTCAAGTTACCGTACCAGGACTGGTCATATGGACTCGACACGTCAAGTTACCGCACCAGGACCGGCCATATGGACTCGACATGTTAAGTTACCGTTCCAGGACTGGCCATATGGACTCGATACGTCAAGTTACCGTACCGGGACTGGCCATATGGACTCGATACGTCAAGTTACCGTACCGGGACTGGCCATATGGACTCGACACGTCAAGTTACCGTACCAGGACCGGCCATATGGACTCGACACGTCAAGTTACCGTACCAGGACCGGCCATATGGACTCGATACGTCGTCAAGTTACCGTACCAGGACCGGCCATATGGACTCGACACGTTAATTTACCGTACCAGGCCCGGCCAATGGATTCGACACGTCAAGTTACCGTACCAGGACTGGTCATATGGACTCGACACGTCAAGGTACCGCACCAGGACCGGCCATATGGACTCGACATGTTAAGTTACCGTTCCAGGACTGGCCATATTGACTCGACACGTCAAGTTACCACACCAGGACTGGCCATATGGACTCGATACGTCAAGTTACCGTACCAGGCCTGGCCATATGGACTCGACATGTTAAGTTACCGTACCAGGACCGGCCGTATGGACTCGACACGTCAAATTACCGTACCAGGACCGGCCATATGGACTCACACGTTAATTTACCTACCAGGACTGGCCATATGGACTCGACACGTCAAGTTACCGTACCAGGACTGGCCATATGGACTCGACACGTTAATTTACCGTACCAGGACTGGCCATATGGACTCGACATGTTAAGTTACAGTACCGGGACCAGCCATATGGACTCGATACGTCGTCAAGCTACCGTACCGGTACTGGCCATATGGACTCGACACGTCAAGTTACCGTACCAGGACTGGCCATATGGACTCGACACGTCAAGTTACCGTACCAGGACTGGCCATATGGACTCGACATGTTAAGTTACCGTACCGGGACCAGCCATATGGACTCGATACGTCGTCAAGCTACCGTACCGGTACTGGCCATATGAACTCGACACGTCAAGTTACCGTACCAGGACTGGCCATATGGACTCGACATGTTAAGTTACCGTACCTGGACCGGCCATATTGACTCGACAAGTCAAGTTACCGTACATGGACTGGCCATATGGACTCGACACGTCAAGTTACCGTACCAGGACTGGCCATATGGACTCGACACGTCAAGTCACTGTACCAGGACTGGCCATATGGACTCGACATGTTAAGTTACCGTACCGGGACCAGCCTTATGGACTCGATACGTCGTCAAGCTACCGTACCGGTACTGGCCATATGAACTCGACATGTCAAGTTACCGTACCAGGACTGGCCATATGGACTCGACATGTTAAGTTACCGTACCTGGACCGGCCATATTGACTCGACAAGTCAAGTTACCGTACCTGGACTGGCCATATGGACTCGACATGTTAAGTTAACGTACCTGGACTGGCCATATGAACTCGACATGTTAAGTTACCGTACCAGGGCCGGCCATATGGACTCGACACGTTAATTTACCGTACCAGGCCCGGCCAATGGATTCGACACGTCAAGTTACCGTACCAGGACTGGTCATATGGACTCGACACGTCAAGTTACCGCACCAGGACCGGCCATATGGACTCGACATGTTAAGTTACCGTTCCAGGACTGGCCATATGGAATCGATACGTCAAGTTACCGTACCGGGACTGGCCATATGGACTCGATACGTCAAGTTACCGTACCGGGACTGGCCATATGGACTCGACACGTCAAGTTACCGTACCAGGACCGGCCATATGGACTCGACACGTCAAGTTACCGTACCAGGACCGGCCATATGGACTCGATACGTCGTCAAGTTACCGTACCAGGACCGGCCATATGGACTCGATACGTCGTCAAGTTACCGTACCAGGACCGGCCAATGGATTCGACGCGTCAAGTTACCGTACCAGGACTGGTCATATGGACTCGACACGTCAAGTTACCGCACCAGGACCGGCCATATGGACTCGACATGTTAAGTTACCGTTCCAGGACTGGCCATATTGACTCGACACGTCAAGTTACCACACCAGGACTGGCCATATGGACTCGATACGTCAAGTTACCGTACCAGGCCTGGCCATATGGACTCGACATGTTAAGTTACCGTACCAGGACCGGCCGTATGGACTCGACACGTCAAATTACCGTACCAGGACCGGCCATATGGACTCACACGTTAATTTACCTACCAGGACTGGCCATATGGACTCGACACGTCAAGTTACCGTACCAGGACTGGCCATATGGACTCGACACGTCAAGTTACCGTACCAGGAACGGCCATATGGACTCGACACGTTAATTTACCGTACCAGTACTGGCCATATGGACTCGATACGTCAAGTTACCGTACCGGGACTGGTCATATGGACTCGACACGTCAAGTTACCGTACCAGGACCGGCCATATGGACTCGACACGTTAATTTACCGTACCAGTACTGGCCATATAGACTCGATACGTCAAGTTACCGTTCCGGGACTGGCCATATGGACTCGACACGTCAAGTTACCGTACCAGGACCGGCCATATGGACTCGACACGTTAATTTACCGTACCAGTACTGGCCATATGGACTCGATACGTCAAGTTACCGTACCGGGACTGGCCATATGGACTCGACACGTCAAGTTACCGCACCAGGACCGGCCATATGGACTCGACATGTTAAGTTACCGTACCAGGACCGGCCATATGGACTCGACATGTTAAGTTACCGTACCAGGACCGGCCATATGGACTCGACACGTTAATTTACCGTACCAGTACTGGCCATATGGACTCGATACGTCAAGTTACCGTACCGGGTCTGGCCATATGGACTCGACACGTCAAGTTACCGCACCAGGACCGGCCATATGGACTCGACATGTTAAGTTACCGTACCAGGACTGGCCATATGGACCAACGCGAACACTGTACAAGTTACCGTACCAGGACCGGCTATATTGACTCGACACGTCAAGTTACCTCACCAGGACCGGCCATATGGACTCGACATGTTAAGTTACCGTACCAGGACTGGCCATATGGACTCGACACGTCAAGGCACTTGCAGAGGGTTAATGTGAAAAATCAAAAACGTGTGTACAACCATCGATAACATGGAAAAATAGATAGACTTTGACTCTTGTTTCCATTATTGGTAATAGTGTTAACGCTTCAATGACAAGACATCGTGTGTTAAAAACCTTTATGTAACATTAATGTTACAGAGCCATCCATTTTATCAACAAACAGTTCCGCAAATTCTGATCAAATCGTGAAGTTCCATATTACAGGAGGTCAGAGCAATGTAAAATATTCCATAAAACATAGATTTTCAACTTAAATACTTTTCAGTTACATTTAAATACATTTTCAGTTACATTTAGCGATGATAAAATTACGTTGCTTTCAGTATTGGCAGTAACGTTTACATATAATCACCCCTGGTCAAGTGGTCCTGCTAATATGCTATGATGTTGGTGGTCCTGCTGAATTGCTATGATGCGGGTAAGGCAAACTGATGCCGTGACGCAAAAGTACCGTTATTTTTTCTAAAGTTGTAAATTTTGCGGTGTTTGGCTAATCCGATCGATTTGAGAGAAAAAAAACCTGTGTGTGTATTTCTCTAATCCGAAGGTTCTAACGCCGAATGTTCTCTATTCCGATGGTTCATTATTCCGAATGTTCGCTATTCCGAAGGTTTTTCTATTCAGGGAATATTTAGCCATAAATTTATCAAAATTTAGACACTCCCGCCCCCACAATAATCACACGAGGAATGAAAAATACTATTATATATACGCGAGTATACAGTACAATCCATTCTAATTTCCAAATTGTCCCAGATGTCGGGCATTAATCCTTTCAGTGCCAGGTCCGATTTTTGTATCAACCCATATACCCTGTGCCAATGCATTGGCCTAACAATTTTTCACCATTTGTTATTATTTTTTAAATTTTTTTACAATTTTAATAATTTTTTCTTATATTCTTTAACAGACTTATTTTGTAGGTTTAGTGCCAGGGAATCTTACGTTTTTCATGGGCATCAAAATTATTACTATGAATACTTGGTGATAGTTTTGAGTTATAACATGCCCATAAGGACTTATCCAGTTTGTTTTTAAATTCGCTATAGCATGCTTAAGCATACCCAAAAAAAATTCAACCCAAATGTTTTTTATTTTTTTTTATTTTTTTAGGGCCGATTTTACAGACCGTAAATTAGGGCCGATGAGATCGGCCCCTGGTACTGAAAGGGTTAATAGCAGGAAGATGGTATCAGTTTATCGTTTATTATGAAGGTTGAAATCACGATGACGGCATGACTAAAATAATAAATATATATATATGTGCCGTACAAAAATATCTCAACGACGAGCGTTCTATTTTTTCATTCTGGGTTATCTGTCATCTGTAACATAGTCTTATTCTCGCCGGCGGTTATTTGAACTCTATATGTAATGGAAATCTGGTGACCTTATTCTACATGGCAGAGAAAGTAGAAACCGACAATAACATTTGAGTAGAGTCTCCATTTCGTAGAAACTTAATTCAGCCATTTCTATAATATACATGTAACGTATATTATACAACGCACATATACGTATATGTTTTGAATTAATTATACAAGAGTGTCGATTACATTATTCGTGTGATGCATTATTATGTATTACATGTTTATTTATATATTTATTTATTATTTGTATTATTTACCTCGTTTATTAAATATATTTATATTATATTGCGTGGCGTAAATTATTGAGAAATAACATCGTACGTAATGACATTAAATCTTATTGAAACCCACGAAAACAAAAACAAAATAACTTTTTTTTATTTAATGTTTTAAGTTATTTCCTTCATAGAAAGAGTCTTCGGGATAAAGAACCCTCTCAATAATTTAGAATATAGAATTAACCTTTAAGATAACAAAAAACCTTCGGAATACCGAACCTTTGGAATAGCGAACCTTCGGAATAGTGAACCTTTGGAATACCGAACCTTTGGAATAGCGAACCTTCGGAATAGTGAACCTTCAGTATAGAGAACATATATAATTTTGCAAAAATATAATAATGCCTGCGCTGGTCTTTCTAAAACGACGTGAATAACCATCTTCATTACAGTGGATTTTCAACAACTAATACAACCAGTATTAAAAATATCTCGCAATAAATATGTTTTTGAATGTTTGATACGCAAAATGGCTTTTCCTGTATATTATATTCAGATTATCGGAACACCGCGAAAAAGATAAATTAAAAAGATAACCGTACTGTTTTGTCAACAGCATCAGTTTGCCATAACAGCATCATAGCAATTCAGCAGGACACAACCGCATATTTGATTTTCAAGTCAAGTAGTTTTAATGCATACCAGTGGGTATTAATATATTATCGCATATACAACATTATAACTTTCAAAAAAACAATTCAATCGAGTTAAGGTCCCCAGCGGGTGGAGGGCGTAACAGATGCCCGTGTACCAGCGGATAGAGGGCGTAACAGATTATCGTGTACCAGCGGATGGAGGACGTAACAGATGCTATTGTACCAGCGGATGGAGGGCGTAACAGATGCTCGTGTACCAGCGGATGGAGGGCGTAACAGATGCTCGTGTACCAGCGGATGGAGGGCGTAATAGATGCTCGTGTACCAGCGGATGGAGGGCGTAACAGATGCTCGTGTACCAGCGGATGGAGGGCGTAACAGATGCTCGTGTACCAGCGGATTGAGGGCGTAATAGATGCTCGTGTACCAGCGGATGGAGGGCGTAATAGATGCTCGTGTACCAGCGGATGGAGGGCGTAACATATGCTCGTGTACCAGCGGATGGAGGGCGTAAGAGATGCTCGTGTACCAGCGGATGGAGGGCGTAACAGATGCTCGTGTACCAGCGGGTGGAGGGCGTAACAGATGCTCGTGTACCAGCGGATGGAGGGCGTAACAGATGCTCGTGTACAAGTGGATGGAGGGCGTAACAGATGCTCGTGTACCAGCGGATGGAGGGCGCAACAGATGCTCGTGTACCAGCGGATGGAGGGCGTAACAGATGCTCGTGTACCAGCGGATGGAAGGCGTAACAGATGCTCGTGTACCAGCGGATGGAGGGCGTAACAGATGCTCGTGTGCCAGTGGATGGAGGGCGTAACAGATGCTCGTGTACCAGCGGATAGAGGGCGTAACAGATGCTCGTGTACCAGCGGATGGAGGGCGTAACAGATACTCGTGTACCAGCGGATGGAGGGCACAACAGATACTCGTGTACCAGCGGATGGAGGGCGCAACAGATGCTCGTGTACCAGCGGATGGAGGGCGTAACAGATTCTCGTGTACCAGTGGATGGAGGGCGTAACAGATGCTCGTGTACCAGCGGATGGAGGGCGCAACAGATACTCGTGTACCAGCGGATGGAGGGCGTAACAGATGCTCGTGTACCAGCGGATGGAGGGCGCAACAGATGCTCGTGTACCAGCGGATGGAGGGCGTAACAGATGTTCGTGTACCAGTGGATGGAGGGCGTAACAGATGCTCGTGTACCAGCGGATGGAGGGCGCAACAGATGCTCGTATACAAGCGGATGGAGGGCGCAACAGATGCTCGTATACCAGCGGATGGATGGCGTAACATATGCTCGTGTACCAGCGGATGGATGGCGTAACATATGCTCGTGTACCAGCGGATGGATGGCGTAACATATGCTCGTGTACCAGCGGATGGAGGGCGTAACAGATGCTCGTGTACCAGCGGATGGAGGGCATAACAGATGCTCGTATACCAGCGGATGGATGGCGTAACATATGCTCGTGTACCAGCGGATGGAGGGCGTAACAGAAGCTCGTGTACCAGCGGATGGAGGGCGTAACATATTCTCGTGCACCAGTGGATGGAGGGCGTAAGAGATGCTCGTGTACCAGCGGATAGAGGGCGTAACAGATGCTTGTGTACCAGCGGATGGAGGGCGCAACAGATGCTCGTGTACCAGCGGATGGAGGGCGTAATAGATGCTCGTGTACCAGCGGATGGAGGGCGTAACATATGCTCGTGTACCAGCGGATGGAGGGCGTAAGAGATGCTCGTGTACCAGCGGATTGAGGGCGTAATAGATGCTCGTGTACCAGCGGATGGAGGGCGTAATAGATGCTCGTGTACCAGCGGATGGAGGGCGTAACATATGCTCGTGTACCAGCGGATGGAGGGCGTAAGAGATGCTCGTGTACCAGCGGATGGAGGGCGTAACAGATGCTCGTGTACCAGCGGGTGGAGGGCGTAACAGATGCTCGTGTACCAGCGGATGGAGGGCGTAACAGATGCTCGTGTACCAGTGGATGGAGGGCGTAAAAGATGCTCGTGTACCAGCGGATGGAGGGCGCAACAGATGCTCGTGTACCAGCGGATGGAGGGCGTAACAGATGCTCGTGTACCAGCGGATGGAAGGCGTAACAGATGCTCGTGTACCAGCGGATGGAAGGCGTAACAGATGCTCGTGTACCAGCGGATGGAGGGCGTAACAGATGCTCGTGTACCAGTGGATGGAGGGCGTAACAGATGCTCGTGTACCAGCGGATAGAGGGCGTAACAGATGCTCGTGTACCAGCGGATGGAGGGCGTAACAGATACTCGTGTACCAGCGGATGGAGGGCGCAACAGATACTCGTGTACCAGCGGATGGAGGGCGCAACAGATGCTCGTGTACCAGCGGATGGAGGGCGTAACAGATTCTCGCGTACCAGTGGATGGAGGGCGTAACAGATGCTCGTATACCAGCGGATGGGTGGCGCAACAGATACTCGTGTACCAGCGGATGGATGGCGTAACATATGCTCGTGTACCAGCGGATGGATGGCGTAACATATGCTCGTGTACCAGCGGATGGAGGGCGTAACAGATGCTCGTGTACCAGCGGATGGAGGGCATAACAGATGCTCGTATACCAGCGGATGGATGGCGTAACATATGCTCGTGTACCAGCGGATGGAGGGCGTAACAGATGCTCGTGTACCAGCGGATGGAGGGCGTAACATATTCTCGTGCACCAGTGGATGGAGGGCGTAAGAGATGCTCGTGTACCAGCGGATAGAGGGCGTAACAGATGCTTGTGTACCAGCGGATGGAGGGCGCAACAGATGCTCGTGTACCAGCGGATGGAGGGCGTAATAGATGCTCGTGTACCAGCGGATGGAGGGCGTAACATATGCTCGTGTACCAGCGGATGGAGGGCGTAAGAGATGCTCGTGTACCAGCGGATTGAGGGCGTAATAGATGCTCGTGTACCAGCGGATGGAGGGCGTAATAGATGCTCGTGTACCAGCGGATGGAGGGCGTAACATATGCTCGTGTACCAGCGGATGGAGGGCGTAAGAGATGCTCGTGTGCCAGCGGATGGAGGGCGTAACAGATGCTCGTGTACCAGCGGGTGGAGGGCGTAACAGATGCTCGTGTACCAGCGGATGGAGGGCGTAACAGATGCTCGTGTACCAGTGGATGGAGGGCGTAACAGATGCTCGTGTACCAGCGGATGGAGGGCGCAACAGATGCTCGTGTACCAGCGGATGGAGGGCGTAACAGATGCTCGTGTACCAGCGGATGGAAGGCGTAACAGATGCTCGTGTACCAGCGGATGGAAGGCGTAACAGATGCTCGTGTACCAGCGGATGGAGGGCGTAACAGATGCTCGTGTACCAGTGGATGGAGGGCGTAACAGATGCTCGTGTACCATCGGATAGAGGGCGGAACAGATGCTCGTGTACCAGCGGATGGAGGGCGTAACAGATACTCGTGTACCAGCGGATGGAGGGCGCAACAGATACTCGTGTACCAGCGGATGGAGGGCACAACAGATGCTCGTGTACCAGCGGATGGAGGGCGTAACAGATTCTCGCGTACCAGTGGATGGAGGGCGTAACAGATGCTTGTGTACCAGCGGATGGAGGGCGCAACAGATACTCGTGTACCAGCGGATGGAGGGCGTAACAGATGCTCGTGTACCAGCGGATGGAGGGCGCAACAGATGCTCGTGTACCAGCGGATGGAGGGCGTAACAGATGTTCGTGTACCAGTGGATGGAGGGCGTAACAGATGCTCGTGTACCAGCGGATGGATGGCGTAACATATGCTCGTGTACCAGCGGATGGAGGGCGTAACAGATGCTCGTGTACCAGCGGATGGAGGGCATAACAGATGCTCGTATACCAGCGGATGGAGGGCACAACAGATACTCGTGTACCAGCGGATGGAGGGCGCAACAGATGCTCGTGTACCAGCGGATGGAGGGCGTAACAGATTCTCGTGTACCAGTGGATGGAGGGCGTAACAGATGCTCGTGTACCAGCGGATAGAGGGCGTAACAGATGCTCGTGTACCAGCGGATGGAGGGCGTAACAGATACTCGTGTACCAGCGGATGGAGGGCACAACAGATACTCGTGTACCAGCGGATGGAGGGCGCAACAGATGCTCGTGTACCAGCGGATGGAGGGCGTAACAGATTCTCGTGTACCAGCGGATGGAGGGCGTAACAGATGCTCGTGTACCAGCGGATGGAGGGCGCAACAGATACTCGTGTACCAGCGGATGGAGGGCGTAACAGATGCTCGTGTACCAGCGGATGGAGGGCGCAACAGATGCTCGTGTACCAGCGGATGGAGGGCGTAACAGATGTTCGTGTACCAGTGGATGGAGGGCGTAACAGATGCTCGTGTACCAGCGGATGGAGGGCGCAACAGATGCTCGTATACAAGCGGATGGAGGGCGCAACAGATGCTCGTATACCAGCGGATGGATGGCGTAACATATGCTCGTGTACCAGCGGATGGATGGCGTAACATATGCTCGTGTACCAGCGGATGGATGGCGTAACATATGCTCGTGTACCAGCGGATGGAGGGCGTAACAGATGCTCTTGTACCAGCGGATGGAGGGCGTAACAGATACTCGTGTACCAGCGGATGGAGGGCACAACAGATACTCGTGTACCAGCGGATGGAGGGCGCAACAGATGCTCGTGTACCAGCGGATGGAGGGCGTAACAGATTCTCGTGTACCAGTGGATGGAGGGCGTAACAGATGCTCGTGTACCAGCGGATGGAGGGCGCAACAGATACTCGTGTACCAGCGGATGGAGGGCGTAACAGATGCTCGTGTACCAGCGGATGGAGGGCGCAACAGATGCTCGTGTACCAGCGGATGGAGGGCGTAACAGATGTTCGTGTACCAGTGGATGGAGGGCGTAACAGATGCTCGTGTACCAGCGGATGGAGGGCGCAACAGATGCTCGTATACAAGCGGATGGAGGGCGCAACAGATGCTCGTATACCAGCGGATGGATGGCGTAACATATGCTCGTGTACCAGCGGATGGATGGCGTAACATATGCTCGTGTACCAGCGGATGGATGGCGTAACATATGCTCGTGTACCAGCGGATGGAGGGCGTAACAGATGCTCGTGTACCAGCGGATGGAGGGCATAACAGATGCTCGTATACCAGCGGATGGATGGCGTAACATATGCTCGTGTACCAGCGGATGGAGGGCGTAACAGATGCTCGTGTACCAGCGGATGGAGGGCGTAACATATTCTCGTGCACCAGTGGATGGAGGGCGTAAGAGATACTCGTGTACCAGCGGATGGAGGGCGCAACAGATACTCGTGTACCAGCGGATGGAGGGCGCAACAGATGCTCGTGTACCAGCGGATGGAGGGCGTAACAGATTCTCGTGTACCAGTGGATGGAGGGCGTAACAGATGCTTGTGTACCAGCGGATGGAGGGCGCAACAGATACTCGTGTACCAGCGGATGGAGGGCGTAACAGATGCTCGTGTACCAGCGGATGGAGGGCGCAACAGATGCTCGTGTACCAGCGGATGGAGGGCGTAACAGATGTTCGTGTACCAGTGGATGGAGGGCGTAACAGATGCTCGTGTACCAGCGGATGGAGGGCGCAACAGATGCTCGTATACAAGCGGATGGAGGGCGCAACATATGCTCGTATACCAGCGGATGGATGGCGTAACATATGCTCGTGTACCAGCGGATGGATGGCGTAACATATGCTCGTGTACCAGCGGATGGATGGCGTAACATATGCTCGTGTACCAGCGGATGGAGGGCGCAACAGATGCTCGTGTACCAGCGGATGGAGGGCGTAACAGATTCTCGCGTACCAGTGGATGGAGGGCGTAACAGATGCTTGTGTACCAGCGGATGGAGGGCGCAACAGATACTCGTGTACCAGCGGATGGAGGGCGTAACAGATGCTCGTGTACCAGCGGATGGAGGGCGCAACAGATGCTCGTGTACCAGCGGATGGAGGGCGTAACAGATGTTCGTGTACCAGTGGATGGAGGGCGTAACAGATGCTCGTGTACCAGCGGATGGATGGCGTAACATATGCTCGTGTACCAGCGGATGGAGGGCGTAACAGATGCTCGTGTACCAGCGGATGGAGGGCATAACAGATGCTCGTATACCAGCGGATGGAGGGCACAACAGATACTCGTGTACCAGCGGATGGAGGGCGCAACAGATGCTCGTGTACCAGCGGATGGAGGGCGTAACAGATTCTCGTGTACCAGTGGATGGAGGGCGTAACAGATGCTCGTGTACCAGCGGATAGAGGGCGTAACAGATGCTCGTGTACCAGCGGATGGAGGGCGTAACAGATACTCGTGTACCAGCGGATGGAGGGCACAACAGAAACTCGTGTACCAGCGGATGGAGGGCGCAACAGATGCTCGTGTACCAGCGGATGGAGGGCGTAACAGATTCTCGTGTACCAGTGGATGGAGGGCGTAACAGATGCTCGTGTACCAGCGGATGGAGGGCGCAACAGATACTCGTGTACCAGCGGATGGAGGGCGTAACAGATGCTCGTGTACCAGCGGATGGAGGGCGCAACAGATGCTCGTGTACCAGCGGATGGAGGGCGTAACAGATGTTCGTGTACCAGTGGATGGAGGGCGTAACAGATGCTCGTGTACCAGCGGATGGAGGGCGCAACAGATGCTCGTATACAAGCGGATGGAGGGCGCAACAGATGCTCGTATACCAGCGGATGGATGGCGTAACATATGCTCGTGTACCAGCGAATGGATGGCGTAACATATGCTCGTGTACCGGCGGATGGATGGCGTAACATATGCTCGTGTACCAGCGGATGGAGGGCGTAACAGATGCTCTTGTACCAGCGGATGGAGGGCGTAACAGATACTCGTGTACCAGCGGATGGAGGGCACAACAGATACTCGTGTACCAGCGGATGGAGGGCGCAACAGATGCTCGTGTACCAGCGGATGGAGGGCGTAACAGATTCTCGTGTACCAGTGGATGGAGGGCGTAACAGATGCTCGTGTACCAGCGGATGGAGGGCGCAACAGATACTCGTGTACCAGCGGATGGAGGGCGTAACAGATGCTCGTGTACCAGCGGATGGAGGGCGCAACAGATGCTAGTGTACCAGCGGGTGGAGGGCGTAACAGATGTTCGTGTACCAGTGGATGGAGGGCGTAACAGATGCTCGTGTACCAGCGGATGGAGGGCGCAACAGATGCTCGTATACAAGCGGATGGAGGGCGCAACAGATGCTCGTATACCAGCGGATGGATGGCGTAACATATGCTCGTGTACCAGCGGATGGATGGCGTAACATATGCTCGTGTACCAGCGGATGGATGGCGTGACATATGCTCGTGTACCAGCGGATGGAGGGCGTAACAGATGCTCGTGTACCAGCGGATGGAGGGCATAACAGATGCTCGTATACCAGCGGATGGATGGCGTAACATATGCTCGTGTACCAGCGGATGGAGGGCGTAACAGATGCTCGTGTACCAGCGGATGGAGGGCGTAACATATTCTCGTGCACCAGTGGATGGAGGGCGTAAGAGATACTCGTGTACCAGCGGATGGAGGGCGCAACAGATACTCGTGTACCAGCGGATGGAGGGCGCAACAGATGCTCGTGTACCAGCGGATGGAGGGCGTAACAGATTCTCGTGTACCAGTGGATGGAGGGCGTAACAGATGCTTGTGTACCAGCGGATGGAGGGCGCAACAGATACTCGTGTACCAGCGGATGGAGGGCGTAACAGATGCTCGTGTACCAGCGGATGGAGGGCGCAACAGATGCTCGTGTACCAGCGGATGGAGGGCGTAACAGATGTTCGTGTACCAGTGGATGGAGGGCGTAACAGATGCTCGTGTACCAGCGGATGGAGGGCGCAACAGATGCTCGTATACAAGCGGATGGAGGGCGCAACATATGCTCGTATACCAGCGGATGGATGGCGTAACATATGCTCGTGTACCAGCGGATGGATGGCGTAACATATGCTCGTGTACCAGCGGATGGATGGCGTAACATATGCTCGTGTACCAGCGGATGGAGGGCGTAACAGATGCTCGTGTACCAGCGGATGGAGGGCATAACAGATGCTCGTATACCAGCGGATGGATGGCGTAACATATGCTCGTGTACCAGCGGATGGAGGGCGTAACAGATGCTCGTGTACCAGCGGATGGAGGGCGTAACAGATGCTCGTGTACCAGCGGATGGAGGGCGTAACAGATGCTCGTGTACCAGCGGATGGAGGGCGTAACAGATGCTCGTGTACCAGCGGATGGAGGGCGTAACAGATACTCGTGTACCAGCGGATAGAGGGCGTAACAGATACTCGTGTACCAGCGGATGAAGGGCGTAACAGATGCTCGTGTACCAGCGGATGTAGGGCGTAACATATGCTCGTGTACCAGCGGATGAAGGGCGTAACATATGCTCGTGTACCAGTGGATGGGGGCGTAACAGATGCTCGTGTACCAGCGGATGAAGGGCGTAACATATGCTCGTGTACCAGCGGATGAAGGGCGTAACATATGCTCGTGTACCAGCGGATGAAGGGCGTAACATATGCTCGTGTACCAGCGGATGCAGGCGTAACAGATCCTCGTGGACCAGTGGATGGAGAGCGTAACAGATGCTCGTGTACCAGCGGATGGAGGGCGTAACAGATGCTCGTGTACCAGCGGATGGAGGCCGTAACAGATGCTCGTGTACCAGCGGATGGAGGGCGTAACAGATGCTCGTGTACCAGCGGATGGAGTGCGTAACAGATGCTCGTGTACCAGCGGATGGAGGGCGTAACAGATGCTCGTGTACCATCGGATGGAGGGCGTAACAGATGCTCGTGTACCAGCGGATGGAGGGCGTAACAGATGCTCGTGTACCAGCGGATGGAGGGCGTAACAGATGCTCGTGTACCAGCGGATGGAGGGCGTAACAGATGCTCGTGTACCAGCGGGTGGCGGGCGCAACAGATGCTCGTGTACCAGCGGGTGGAGGGCGTAACAGATGCTCGTGTACTAGCGGATGGAGGGCGTAACAGATGCTCGTGTTCCAGCGGATGGAGGGCGTAACAGATGCTCGTGTACCAGCGGATGGAGGGGGGCGTAACAGATGCTCGTGTACCAGCGGATGGAGGGCGTAACAGATGCTCGTGTACCAGCGGGTGGAGGGCGCAACAGATGCTCGTGTACCACCGGATGGAGGGTGTAACAGATGCTCGTGTACCAGCGGATGGAGGGCGTAACAGATGCTCGTGTACCAGCGGATGGAGGGCGTAACAGATGCTCGTGTACCAGCGGATGGAGGGCGTAACAGATGCTCTTGTACCAGCGGGTGGAGGGCGTAACAGATGCTCGTGTACCAGCGGATGGAGGGCGTAACAGATGCTCGTGTACCAGCGGATGGAGGGCGCAACAGATGCTCGTGTACCACCGGATGGAGGGCGTAACAGATGCTCGTGTACCAGCGGATGGAGGGCGTAACAGATGCTCGTGTACCAGCGGATGGAGGGCGTAACAGATGCTCGTGTACCAGCGGATGGAGGGCATAACAGATGCTCGTGTACCAGCGGGTGGAGGGCGTAACAGATGCTCGTGTACCAGCGGATGGAGGGCGCAACAGATGCTCGTGTACCAGCGGGTGGAGTGCGTAACAGATGCTCGTGTACCAGCGGATGGAAGGCGTAACAGATGCTCGTGTACCAGCGGATGGAGGGCGCAACAGATGCTCGTGTACCAGCGGATGGAGGGCGTAACAGATGCTCGTGAATCAGCGGATGGAGGGAGTAACAGATGCTCGTGTACCAGCGGGTGGAGGGCGTAACAGATGATCGTGTATCAGCGGATGGAGGGCGTAACAGATGCTCGTGTACCAGTGGATGGAGGGCGTAACAGATGCTTGTGTACCAGCGGATGGAGTGCGTAACAGATGCTCGTGTACCAGCGGATGGAGGGCGTAACAGATGCTCGCGTACCAGCGGATGGAGGGCGTAACATATTCTCATGTACCAGCGGATGGAGGGCGTAACAGATGCTCGTGTACCAGCGGATGGAGGGCGTTACAAATGTTCATGAACCAGCGGATGGAGGGCGTAACAGATGCTCGTGTACCAGCGGGTGGAGTGCGTAACAGATGCTCATGTACCAGCGGATGGAGGGCGTAATAGATGCTCGTGTACCAGCGGATGGAGGGCGTAACATATGCTCGTGTACCAGCGCGAACAGACACATGGGTGACTCAGGATTTTTCCGGTGTCCACGATTCATCAAATTTTCATATACTAGATAGGATCAATGCTATATTTTATTCATAATGTGAATGTCAGAAGAAACCCCAATCACTCTTATGGGGCTCGCGCCTACATCAAGCGATTAAGCTATATATATAATCTAAATTCTAATTCTAAATTTGCAACTTACTAAGTCATTGAGGACACCAATTTATCTCTTCTAAAGCAACTGTGATATAAGTATTTTGCTAACCGATACAATGAAAATCTAGGTTCATTTTTCTACAGGCCGCATCCCTCATCCTATCTTCACCAATGTTCATATGTCGCTTCAGGGTGACCTATAGGTGGAAGCTATCGAATTTTTCCGAATCTCGATAAAAAAAACATGGCCGCTATCAGCCATCTTGGATGTCAAATTTGAATCGACCAGCATACCCTGGTGCCCGCATTTATATCCGGACCTTTTTTTATTTTGCAGGCACGACTGTGATCACATGTAGATGGGAGCTATCGATTTTGAAAGATTTTCGAAAAAAAAACAACCATGGCCGTCTTTTACTCTTTGCATGACTAAATCCTTTGGCACACCCTACAGACCACATCCCTCATCCAATCATCACCAGTCTTCATATGGATCTTCGGGTGACCTCTGGATTGTAGCCTCCTATTTTGACCAAAATCTGTTGAAAAACATGGCCGCTAGCGGCCATCTTGGAATTTACTCATTGTGTGACTAAATTATTCGGCACACTCTACAGGCCACATCCCTCATCCGATCATCACCAAACTTCATACGAATTTTCGGGGTGACCTCTAGATGGGAGCCGAAATTCGTTGAAAAACATTGCAGACAGCGGCCATCTTGGAATTTACTCTGCATGACTAAATCCATTGGCGCACCAAACAGACCCACACCCCTCACCGATCATCACCAAACTTCATATGGATCTTCGGGTGACCCTAGTTTACTTTCCTTCTGTTACATTTACTTCTTTTACTATCATTCTATTCTTTTCTCAGCCAAAAAAATAACTCCGTCCCAAGTTGAGCTACAGTGCCATTGACACTTTCATTTATTTGCACATTGGCCACATTTTTCAATAAAAAGAACAGTCTTCTATGTTCAAATTCCAAGCTAATTGGTGTACATATAAACAAATTATCGCCCTCTTATATGGCGTTAATTCCACCCCACTCGCTTGTCTGTTTGAGTTAAATTTACATCTAACCATAACCGGGGGTGCGTAATATCACTCCCTAGTTTTGTATTTTCAGCGTTCCTTAGTAATTTCTTAAGTTTTTTTATGGCGGGACTTGCTTTTTGGTACTCGAAAAAATGTACCCTAGGAAATTACTTGCTTGTTTATTGGAATTTAACAGCTGTCGATTTTTCTTGTTTACAACATACATCGACGTGAAATGACTTATATATGATCTTTTCGGTGAGTCACCATTAACATGGATCAATTTCGAGAGCGAACTGCTTGTTTTTATGGGCGAATAGAGTATTCGAAAACTCCATCCTTTTGCTATTCTTTAGTACTAGAATGATCTATATGGGGGAAAAACCTAGAACTCGTTGATGGTCTGATAATTTACCAACTTAGGGACTTTGATAGTACAGAGATAACACAGACTTGGGAAAAAATAATATTAAGTTAAAGTATACGAGATTGAATTATTGATTTTCACCGCCGTGATCGACGTGTGAATGGTACCCTATATTATTATCGCTGTGTGTATTGTGATATGTAGTATTATCGCTGTGTGTATTGTGATCTGTAGTATTATCGCTGTGTGTATTGTTATCTGTAGGATTATCGCTGTGTGTATTGTTATCTGTAGGATTATCGCTGTGTGTATTGTGATCTGTAGTATTATCGCTGTGTGTATTGTGATCTGTAGTATTATCGCTGTGTGTATTGTGATTTGTAGTATTATCGCTGTGTGTATTGTGCCCTATAGGATTATCGCTGTGTGTATTGTAATATGTAGGGTTATCGCTGTGTGTATTGTGATCTGTAGTATTATCGCTGGGTGTATTGTGATCTATAGGATTATCGCTGGGTGTATTGTGATCTGTAGGATTATCGCTGGGTGTATTGTGATCTATAGGATTATCGCTGTGTGTATTTCGACGTGTGAATGGTGCCCCTATAGGATAATCGCTGGGTGTATTGTGATCTGTATGATTATCGCTGTGTGTATATTGATCTGTAGGATTATCGCTGGGTGTATTGTGATCTGTAGGATTATCACTGGGTGTATTGTGATCTATAGGATTATCGATATGTGTATTTCGACGTGTGAATGGTGCCATAGGATTATCGCTGGGTGTATTGTGATCTGTAGAATTATCGCTGTGTGTATTGTGATCTGTAGGATTATCGCTGGGTGCATTGTGATATGTATGATTATCGCTGGGTGTATTGTGATCTATAGGATTATCGCTGTGTGTATTTCGACGTGTGAATGGTGCCCTATAGGATTATCGCTGTGTGTATTTCGCGCTCATTTCTTAACCCTTCGCCGATGCGCTAACTTCCACGGGGCGGAATGGCATGTTATGTTAGGGTGCTTGGCTCACTCAATGCACGGACGTGTACAAATATATATTCTGATGGAGTTCATAAACAGAGAGAAGTTGCCTTTTATAACTAAAGGGTATCCACACAGAGAGAGAGTGAGAGAGAGAGAGAGAGAGGAGAGAGAGAGAGAGAGGAGAGAGAGAGAGAGAGAGAGGGAGAGAGAGAGAGAGAGAGAGAGAGAGAGAGAGAGAGAGAGAGAGAGAGAGAGAGAGAGAGAGAGAGAGATAGAGAGAGATAGGGGAGAGAGAGATAGAGAGAGAGACGTTATGGTAGTATTCACTATAGGGGGTAAATTACACCCATGCAGCTCCTCCTCACGGGGGAAATAGAGCCACTTTCAGATTCCAAGCTTGGAATTTAGTTTATAGAGAATAGGTTGGATATATTCGAATAGTTTAATTTTTCAACTAATTTCAACTATAAAGTACCACAAGCAGGATTCCTGTTGTCCTGCATGCAGTCTAATGTTGTTTGGGACACAAAGGTTGGAGTGGGTAGACACCCCACATCAATGCCCCGGTGCCAATGGCAACGTCCCTGATGACCCTCTATCGGGCCCATAGTTTGAGTTCTATTTTTCTCATTTATAGACAGATTTTATCAACATTGTCAATTAAAGTTAAAACAATGGACAATCCGCGGAAAACGGGTCAAACACACTAAAATACCCTTGTGCAATCAGAAGCTTCCACCTGAAGAAACGAAGTGCTAATATCCAATCGCATAGCTATAGTGTGATTTCCATTTACCTGACAATCGATGTGCATCCAACATTCCTAACATACGGAGCTCATAGTACTCGATTTGGCTACCACTGATAATTTACACAAAGTCGCATACACTATTAGAATCCCAGCGTTCATGGTACTGACCATGTTATAGCGACGATGAAAGCTGTTTTCCGACCGGTGAGCCGCTATGCACCGGTCACCACAACGCACAGTTCAGGTTGCAAGGATTAAAATACGTGTCGAATTGCATGAGACTGAATAATTCTGCTCTAATATACATATAATTAGAGCAAAATAAGAGGTGCATAGGGCATATACCCTTAAATGGCCGTACACATATGGGGCTAATCTTATACTAATAAAACTCAACGTTGTTAAACTTGTTCGTTCGTTTATAGGCGAACAAACGGCTGAACCATCGGAGCTGAAAATGTGTATGCATGTGTATTTCGACCCGGGGAGCGCAGATAGGTCCCGTTCACATCGGATGTCTTAAAATGGCACTACTGATGATGTTATTGGATCATCTGGTCGGTGGAAATTGAAACACTGTGATAAATTGAAACGTAGCGTGTGATAATATAGATGCCGTTGACCCCAGACGACTTATAAGGGACAAATATGAGCAATAAAGAGCGCTATTTATCGGCTTAGAAGATATGTAGGGAAATTGGTACAGATGGGTCACCTGACCAGGGGATTGTCATGGTATAGGAACCTTTGACCTCAGGTGACCATAACGGGGCACTAATACATTAAAAGATCAATAAAGAGCGGCGTTTATTATCAGCCCAGACGATATGTTGAAAAATTGATGGCCAAAGTAAAATTACGGGCGGGGAATGTCACGGGATAGGTGTTGTTGACCTCAAATTACTTAAAGAGTCAATAATAATTAACAATAAAGAGCGTTTTTTTTATTGAGAATAGAGAATAACAAAGGAAGAAGAGACAAAATGCATACACGCTATCATTCTCTCAATCCAGTTCATGGGAGAGCGTAACTCTTCCATGTCCAGGCCTACTTTCTTACTTCTGACACGTAATTATAAAATAGTTAAAGACACATATTGTGTTCAGAAATGTTTTGCATACACCTCTCAATTTAAAAGAAAGACGAAGCAGCGATACTAGATATTACCTTGACATATTATTGTCCGAAAATTGGCTATCTGTAACAACAACAATGGTGATAAAGAACAATACATTAATATTTTGTCTTCAGAAGAACTTTCAGTTTCTCTTATTAGACAGCTAAAGTGGTCGATGGTGTGTAATATTTAAGGTTTGCAAAATCAGAGTTCCAAACACTATGTGCAGCTTTAATTAATTTATGTTCCGAATTTACCATAAATAATATAATTAGTAAATTTTAACCATATTAAAACTGTATTTTAAGTATTGTAAATATTGGTTCGACAGCAATCGGGAAAATACACAACGCTCGCTTCGTTTGCATTTCGGATTGTGAATGAAAACTTGTGATGTGGTCAAGAAAACCACTGTATCAATTGACGTTCCCGAAGTATAGTCTATCATTAAACAAAAAAACAATGATCAGTGTATTGAAATTGGATACACCGGGTACCCCAGCTGGTATGTTATACATGGCTGTAACAATTATTTGACCGGAGGTTGATGTCTTGGATATACTGTACATGTTATTATACATATCTACGTGTATATATGCATCTCCATTCATATATGTGTATATAGATTTGTTGGAATAAACTGAATGAAATTCTGGTTAATTATCCACTGAAAACACGGTAAATATAAATGACTTCCGTCGGTCGGTAACAACTTAGGATCTCAGTCGTCATAGGCCGGAGTTTCTCAATAACCAAATCTCCTATAGATACAATGCATGGTTCATCTTCAAACTATTGTATTCATTGAAAAGCTATATTACTTAACTGCAGGAAAACCATAGTCAGAAATGGTAACGCCCTCAAGATCATATTATTAGGCATATATATAATATAAACTATATTGGTTTCGTGGATTCACCACCCCAGAATGCCGTTTAAAACAACAAATTCTTCAAATTAGTACAACAACTGCAGTTTATCACTGAAGGTTTCTCATTCACCACATCAGAAAGCCTCTAAATGCGGACCAAAAATCTACTAATAGGATTAAATATACCCCGATACTTCGCAATACTACACCCTAAATCTAGTTGGATAAGAAGTTATCCAACAGTCAATCAACCGTTGTATGCCCACAGCACCTATCTACGTTGTGTGAAAAGTTGCATGACAATTTTGTTGGATACACTTTTACACAACGTTGCATATATATTTACTATCAACGGTTGTATGTTAATTATACAACGTGTTGGATGAAATTTCACACAACACTCAATCAACGTTAATTGCCCACAGCACCTATCTACGTTTATTGAACTGTTGGGTGTTGGGTAGGGTTGGATGACATTTGTTGATTGGAAAGTTTACCCAATGTTGATTGGAAAGTAAAAATGGGCAAGACGTCGTGGATAGCTTTGCCGGTATAGTATACCTTTGTTATAATTATTCTTTGTACGATACACTGGTTATTTAGGCTTTATGTGTTGAGTGTATGAGTGTACTACTTTAGTCAAATTAGTGCCGTCAGAAGTTGTGTAAATTTGTAAACTTCAAAATTTGGCAAATATAAATAAATATACACTCAATACATAAAGCCTACATAATCAGTGTATCGTACAAAGAATAATTATAACAAAGGTATACTATACCGGCAAAGCTATCCACGACGTCTTGTCCCATTTTCCAGTCGCTCAGGAGTTTTTTCACGCAGTCGTCCATTTTGTTTTAAAATATTTGGAGCCAAAAATTCGCATGCTCGCCCGCACCGGAAACGCGCTGCTATTGGATGACCCGGTGACGTGGTGGTTTTATCCAATGTGGCATGAAAGTAATACCACAGAAGACAGTTCACACAATCAGGTGTGTATATCGTACTAAACTGTTGGATAATAAGTATACAACAAATTCGCACCCAAAGAGTTGTATACAACGTTCATCCAACTAGATTTAGGGTGTACCTTTAGTCTACATCCCAACTGAGACAGCAATCAGCAATGCATGTTATACCGACCGTAAATGGAAGCTATGTAACCTGGAAATAGGAGACGAATTCCACATTATCATCAAATGTCAAAAATTGAATGATCTTAGGAAGAGACACATCGAACCATACTACTATATTAAGGCCAAACACGAGGAAATTAAACGCACTTTTCAACATTAAGAATAGTAGATTATTGACTCTCTTTATCCGAAAAACCCTCAAATTTTGCCAGGAACACCCTGTGGCTTAACCGTGGGCCAAACTGAACCACTATAACATCCTACAATATGGACATACTATAAATTCCAACCCCTTGCTGTGGATACACTATTTCTCATATGGTAATACTCTAGATTGTGTCCCTGATGTCAAAAAATGAAACTTCATTAAAACAACGATAACACCAAGCCATAATTTCCATTGACATTGAAAGCACACAGCTACCGCACCCAACCCCACGTCCTACCTACCCCCCCCCCCAATATTTATCATGCGGCTTTACTCTAGATTTCGCCCCCTTTAAAGAAACCTTATTAGAACCATCATAACACCACGCCACAATTTCCATTGAAAGTGCACAACGACTCCCACCCCTCCCAAAACCGCGCATGCGTCATACATATTATGTATCATCATGTTCTGCATCGTATATAGCTTCAACATTATTACAATCATGTCAACATGAGAAAATAAATCTTATCGATTCGTATCGTTATATTATGAATTGTGTTCCCGCAATAAAATCTTCAAGAGTGGCCCATGCAGCAATTGTTCACACCTTAATATCGAAAGCATTTAACGCGGTCGTAAAAGTTACATACTGCAACAATGTTACATCTGCAATACACACATCCTGCAAAAAGTCTCTAACCGGTACGCAATATAGCGAGTACGTTGTTAATCAAATTTACCCATTATAAATTGTATTCGTCAAAAATAACACAACTAACGAATATATAAACAGAAAACAGTTCATAAAAATTCAGTGCAAATACAATACATTTATTATATATGCTACTATTTGACTATTATATATTATTATACGGTATATATCATATATGCAACTTCAGATATTGTTGATTAATCCTTTCGTATCGAAGTTGTTTCCGCAAAGCTGTTTACCGTCGTTCCGCTTATTTGATTTGTCGTAATATTTGGCGTATGCGGATAAAACAGTTTGTTGTATATTTACCGAAATTAAATTACATCTTCTACAAATGGTACCTTATGTATGGAATCCTATTAGGGCCACTGGCACCGAAAGCGACAAAAAGTGCGCCATTAGTAACGCGCCGAAAGCGACAAAATGTGCGATATTAGCGCATGTTTCGGCGCGCCGAAAGCGACAAAATGTGCGCCGTAACGGCGCATGCACTTTTTGTCGCTTTCGGCGCTTTCGGCACGCGCCGAAACATGCGCTAATGGCGCACTTTTTCGGCGCTTTCGGTACGTTACTAATGGCGCATTTTTGTCGCTTTCGGCGCGCGCCGAAAGCGCCATTAGCAAGTGGCCCTAATAGGATTCCATACTTATGTCTTGGTTATATTACTAATCTTTGAAAATATCCCCCAAAAAAAACATTGGATGTCACTTTTGTGTTATATTGTGGGAATAGGACATTACTCTTCGTTCTACTGGAATTTCCTAAATATAACTCGCATCGTGTGAAACCCGAAATGTGTTGTTCTGGGAGACATCCCCATAGCTCCTATAACATCGCCAGAAATGCCTGGCAGTATACACCATAGTGGCGTAATAATGGACCTTTCCACAGCTTTCAATAAAATAATTATTAGCAAAATATATACTACTAGCCGATGAGCCCGACGTTGTCCGGGCTATTCAAAAACCAAATTTCAAGTCGATAGCTCCACCAGTTTCCGAGATCTGGTCTGCGCATGCGCGAAGCTGACGTCGCGCGGGCTCGGCGACCCGATAAAATTCGTATCCGGGGCAAGATACATTCACATACCAAATTTCAAGTCGATAGCTCCACCCGTTTCCGAGATCTCGTCTGCGCATGCGCGAAGCTGGCGTCGCACGGGCTCGGCGACCCGATAAAATTCGTATTCGGGGCAAGATACATTCACATACCAAATTTCAAGTCGATAGCTCCACCCGTTTCCGAGATCTCATCTGCGCATGCGCTGCACGGGCGTCGCACGGGCTCGCCAATACGACAACGACACCGCCTGGTCAAACTACACACACGTACCAAGTTTCGTTCCGATCGGTCGAGAATCGTAGATTTGTATTAATGACAAACAAACATACAAACAAACATACAGACAGAGGTCTTCAAAATATATATGAGATTAGATAGTTGCAAAATCGTTCACTTTGTGATAGAAGCGCCAAACTTTCAGAGTTTGTTAAGTGGTTCGTGAGTATCACTAAACTGGCTGGTTCCAGATTTTGGAGGTCACCTTGAACTTCAATTTGACCTTGACCTTTTTGAAATTCTCAGTTTTAGGGTTGGGTGGTTTATGCCATCCTTTTCTTGTGAAAATCGCATCTTCTCACAGTTTTTTCAATACAATTATAGTTGGGAGGCGACCACGGTTCATTTGGGCCAAAACATATCTCAATTTTCATAAGATGGCCGCCAATATGGCCGCCGGAAGTTGAAAATATGACATTTTTTCACAAATATCTTCTAGTTCAATTCATGCTGTTTGGAACTGGTTGAGTAATGCAACTTTATTTTGTGTTTTGTATATTAACCGATCATTTGAGCAATTAAATATGCAATTATTGTGGTCCTAGCCCCTTCCGATCCCTCAAAACTTCGATTTTACAGGATGCGGTATAAAATTCCACAAAAAATCACAATTGGGATTCTAGTCATATTTCAACAAGAAATGAACATAACTTTGTAATGTAAGTGATGCATATCATTACCTATGAATATTCCAAATCACTGGAACTAAAATTCTTACTTTGGCTCAAAATGGCTGCCAATATGGCCGCCAAAATATGGAAAATGGTAAATATTACATCAGCGTCTCCTGCAATCGTTTGCAAGTTGTGGTTCATGTATAAAATTGGCAATTCTGCATTCTATACAGTGAATACTAACATGTCTGATGCACCATGGTTAATTGTTACTATTGTCACCACTGACATCGTCAAAAATATTGTACTTTTCTCTCAAAAACTTGACATAAATATTGGCAAAAATTCACTTTTCAGGTAAAATGTAACTATCTTTGGATTGAAAGGTGTTTATTGTTTTGGTCTATCTTAAATGTGTCTCACTACGGTGTTTATAGACCAAATTGCTCAAGATGGCTTCCAAAATGGCAACCAAATTTGTAAAATGTTAATTTTTTACATATATTCCGAACATTCTCTGCATTATCCGAAAATGTAGCAAAATGTGACTCACTTGGTTATTATACGTGTTAGTTAATTAACTGACAACTAAATGTTCTATTCTGGTTGTCCCACTTCCGTATGGGGCAAAATAAATTCATTTTAAAGTATGTAATTTTGCCGAGCACCTCTTTTGTGATTTTGGCCATAGATAGTGAAAGGAAATGGGCAGAACTTTGAGACAGAATTGAGATGGACCATAATGTTTGGCTATTCTGGTCCATTATGCTAAGAAAATGTCAACCGAATACAGTGTGGATGCCAAGATCGTAGCCAGGGAGTTACTCTATGATCATACGTGAGGTGAATAGGTATACAGTGAGTTATTGTATGTCATGACTTATGAGAATAGGTATACAATGAGTGACTATATGGTTATGAGTGGGTTGTCCATTGTAAGATGCATCTATGTATACAAGGAGATGTCATGGACAGGTGTGAGGTGAATCGGTATGCATGGAGTGACTGTATGGTGTATGATTGTGTATATCCAGTACGGGTGCACCAGGTGTGCCTGTATGGGCATTGGTGTGGTGTATGGATATAGCTACATGGTCATCTATGTGTTGATTATGTATATATGGAGTGACTGTAAAGGCATGGGTGGGATGTACATGTGTTGTCTGTATGATCATGGATGGGTGTGTTGGTAAATAGGGTGTGATTTTATGGTTACGGGTAATGTGTATAGGTATACACGAAATGACTGTGTGGGTATATAGGGAGTGTCCTTGTGGTAACGGGTGGGTGCATATTTATATATTTCATGGATGTATTATCATTGGTGGGTGTACAGGGATTAGATGTATTATCATGGATGGCATGTATGATTATACAGTGAATTGCTTAATTGTCATGTGTGAGGTGTATATGCAAGTATGGATTGTTTGAGTGGTTGTGTGTATATCTGGAAGGGCTGAATGGCCATTAGTGAGGTTTACGTGTATGCTTGGAGTGAATCTATGGTCTAGGGTTCGCTGTATATGTATATCGAGTGGTTATATGACTATGCGTGTCGATATAGGTATACAGGTAGTGATTGTATGGTCAATGGTGAGATGAGTACATGAGGACTATGCGGATACAGGGAGTGACATGGCCAATGTTGAGGTGAATATGTATGTAATGATTGACCATGGTCGTGTACGAATGTTTTGAATAGGTACACACGGTGTGACTATATGGCCATAGGTCAGGTACCATTGATTAAGGTATGTGTATGAAGCGAGTGGCTATATGGCCATTGGTGATGTGCATATGTATACCCGGAGTGACTTTATGGTCATTGTTGATGTATATATTGATTTATTTGACCACGTGTTTGGAGAATAGGTATACAGGGGATGACCTTATGGCCAATTGTGAGCTGAATGGGTATACAAGGAATGACTATATGGTTATCGGTCATGTTTAGGAGTATCCCCGGTGTGTCTGTGTCGTGACGCGTGGCTGTAATGTCACCCGCGGTCATGGGTCAGGTGTACATGTATACAGTGGGTCACTATATTGTTATGTCTGTGGTGTTTATGTATATATGTAATGACTGTGTGGTAACAGGTGGCCATCGTGTTCCGTGTTTAACGCCCCCATGTATATAAACACCATCAAGATAGAGAACTCTCTGACATGACCTCTCCATTGATTAACATATCCTTGAGTTATTGTGCCACCCAAGGTACACATGTACAACCCACTCATTACCTCGGTCACTCCATATGTACATAAACACAACACAAATGACAACATAGTCACCCACTTTATACACGTACACCTGATCATACAGCCATACTTGGTTATACCCATACATACCACAAATGACGATACAGCCACGAGTCACCATGTATAAACACCCGACACATGGCCATATAGTCACTCTATGTATACATATTCACTACATTCACGACCATACGGTCACGCGTTGTATACCTATTCACCTCACCGTGGACTATACAGTCACTAGCTGTATACCTATTCGCCATATCCATTATCATAGAGTCAATCCAGGAATACATATGCACATCACCAATGGTGAGCCCTTCCAGATATACCAATACCCGCACATACGACCTCTCATAAGTTCCACACTTGCCATACTCATGATCATGCATCTACTCCCCATACACCATCAATGATAACACATCCACAACATATATAAATACACAACCCACCGTTGCCAACAGGCACTCCCCATATACACACACATCATCCATAACCATACAATAACTCGCGGTATACATATCCTCATCTACGATCATAAAGTAACTCCCTGGCTGTCATCTTGGCTTACATCCTGTATCCAGTTGATAAATTGTTATCATAATGGGCCAGACTACCCACATCTCATGGTTCATCTCAGTTCCGTCTCAAAGTTCTGCCCATTTCCTTTCAATAATATGGCCATAATCACAAAAGAGGTTATCCGCAAAATTCCATACTGCAACTTTAAAATGAATTTGTCATGCCCCATACGTAACTAGGATAACCATAATAGAACATAGTTGTCAGTGAATTAACTAACATGTATAATAACCAACTGAGTCACAATTTGCTACCTTTTGGGATAACGCAGAGAATAATTTTCTGGATATGTGTGAAAAATTTACTTGTGTGACACATTTAAGATAGGTCAAAACAATAAACACATTTGATACCAAAGTTGTTGTATTTTATTTGAAAAAATGGTCGAACCCTGAAAAGTGATTTTTTGCCGATATTTATGTCAAGTTTGTGAGAGAAAAATCCAATATATCTGGTGATGTCAGTGGTGACAATAGTAACAATGAAACATGGTGTATCAGACATGTTAGTATTCAATGTATAGAATACAGATTAGCCAATGTTATACATCAACCACAACTTGTAAGCAATTGCATGACACCCTGGTGCAATATTTACAATTTTCCATATTTTGGTGGCCATTTTGGCAGCCATTTTGAGCCAAGGTAAGATTTTTGGTTCCAGAGAGTTGGAATATTCATAGGTAATGATATGCCTCACTTGCATTACAATGTTCTTTTCATTTCTAGTTGAAATATGACTAGAATCCCAATTGTGATTTTTGTGTAAAATTTTGTACCGCGTTCTGTAAAATCGAATTTTTGAGGGATTGGAAGGGGTTAGGACCCCAATAATTGCATATTGAATTGCTCCAATGATCAGTTAATATACAAAACATAAAATAAAGTTGCATTACTCAACCAGTTCCAAACAGCATGAATTGAACTAGAAGATATTTGTGAAAAAATGTCATATTTTCAACTTCCGGCGGCCATATTGGCGGCCATCTTATGAAAATTGAGATATGTTTTGGCCCAAATGAACCGTGGTCACCTTCCAACTATAATTGTATTGAGAAAACTGTGAGAAGATGCGATTTTCACAAGAATAGGATGGCATAAACCACCCAACCCAAAAACTGAGATTTTCAAAAAGGTCAAGGTCAAATTGAAGGTCGAGGTGACCTCCGAAATCTGGAACCAGCCAGTTTAGTGATACTCACCAACCACTTAACAAATTCTGAAAGTTTGGCGCTTCTATCACAAAGTGAACGATTTTATGTTTTCCTGTAATTATCCCCCCTCCTGGTGGTATGAGCTGTTGCGCGTTCACCGAGAAATAACTGCAACTAGCCACGTGGGCGCCGACCAATCAGAATGCTGGATTTAGTGATAATCACACCTAGTATGTAAATATTCTTCTATAACGAACTTTACGCCCAGAATCGGGCTCGTATGTCTTCGAATTAGGTCAAATGGAAGCTTTGTCTATATATGAACATTGAGGGCAGCCTTCCCCACGCATGATGATATCAAACGTGCGTATATCAGAGGTCTGTGAACGTCAAAACAACGATATTTATAAGTAAACAAAGCATTGTCTTCCAGAGAATTTCAATTTGTCGTGCTATCGGAAAATGCATTAAACGATCGTATCATCACTTTACCTTCTTCTACCACGGTGTACAATATATCATTTTGAAGACATATTCATCGCGGATATTTGAGACTGTTAATCACATGCAGGGGTTCATGTGAATGCCCGAGCACTAAGGCTTACACATCAGTAATCACCCCCTGAACACTCACTAAGGCTTACCCATCACTAATCACCCCCCTGAACACTCACTAAGGCTTACACATCAGTAATCACCCCCTGAACACTCACTAAGGCTTACACATCAGTAATCACCCCCCTGAACACTCACTAAGGCTTACACATGGTAAGTCTTTTGAATGAAAGTCCGTTATAGACGAGCAACAGCATCAATCGAACCGATCTCCCAGGCAGTATGTTGTGGACCGAGAAGAGTTGGTCTAACCCTAATTTTGATAACCGTGCATACACTCAGTGTTAGATTTCCTATTTAAAAAAATAAATTGTTGTCAATTCATAACATGCTGACATTTAGATTTTTGCATTGATATTGAAAATTCATCCATGATTATAACAATAATTATCATTATATTTGTTACAATTAAACGAACATGGCTCATTAGAACCTCCAATTTTATACATAATTTCGAGCGACGGATACGATAAGTCGATAAATAAACGAACTATTGATATACCGGCTTCAGATGCTCTGTTCCATGTTGCGCAAATGGCTGTTTTGTGTTTGGGACCGTATTCACAGTTGTATTTTTTATTACTTTAATGCGTCTTTTTTTGGGTTACATAATGCTCGTAGAAAGGTAGTTCAGATATGTATCGACCTATTTCGATACTGAGAAAAATTTAAAAGCGAATAATATTAGGTGTATTTTGGAGCGCAATCCACCATGTGGCTTTAAACACAAAAAGGGTGTATGTTCTCTGGTGTACATATATAGCATACAGATGGACACGGCAAAACTAATTATAAACTATTTCTGCACACTCCTTGTCGCATAGCAACCGTACCCATACCCCCCCCCCCCCACACACACACTGGTGGAATGTGTGGAATCTCCTTTGCAGGTATTAGTTTATTTCGTCGGACAAAATTCCAGACATTCTTGTTCCAAACGACACATTCTGGTTTTCAAGACAAACACAATTTGTCCTACCAAAATCAATCTATATGAACTGATAAACAAGTCAGCGTACTCGATAACAATCTCAGCTTTCAGTTTTTGAGTTTTTATTATCTCCATATAAGGACTCAACTCAAGTTCAATTTAATTTAGTTTTTAGAAATACTTTTTTCTGCTCAAAAACATTTAATTTATTTCTGACTTAAGAATTATCTACCTTTTAATTTGAAAAAAACTAAAACTTCACTATAGTTCGTAAAAAAATGTCTTGTTTACTTTGATTGCAGTTCAGTGGAATCAAGTCTTTTGAATATCCAACTGTGGGGAATTTAGATTTCTGTGATGAGGGTGGTCGGGGGTAGAATACTGGCAAAAACTTCTACTATACCATTGCATGAAAAGAACCCAAAATTAGCTATTTCCATAACAATTTCGTTTTTCCCCTGCAATTATGGGCTCAGAATTGTACATCGTTAAGATAACCCATTCACCTCGCAGTGAAAAACACGTCATGCACCAAAGCCAGTGTGATAATAATGTTATTCGACTGATAGTATGACCATCAATGAAAACATTGCGCTCTGATCCTGTGGAAGTACATATCCATACCAAGACTGACAACTCCATATTTTCGGTTCGTTTGATGTAAAAGTACCGTGAAGTTCGTATTGCTTTGAAATCGGAGTTTACACAACATGCAACAATCCGGCAGAAAATAGTCATAAATAGTCCGACAGAGAATAGTCATAAATAATCCGGCAGAGAATAGTCATAAATTGACAAATCCACATTTTCAGAGTGTCGGGCATTCATAGATATATAGGTGCGCAGTGTGAAACAATCGTGAAAATGTAGTCTGACAGTCACACTGGCTAATTTTTGCCAATGCGTGTTTTCGTGTTTTTTTTGTGGATTCGGTAATCAATAGGGTATCCGCTTTGAGAAATTCAGTTTAAATTTATTGTTAATTCGTTAAACCTCCCCCAATCCCACCCACCCAATAGAAGAATTTGACTTATATTTCACCAGAGTTGATCTATTGTGGTGTTGCAATTTCTCAAACAAATCGCCGTTATTTCGTCAAAGTAGATTTTTTATAGAGTTATTACCCTTCAGATTAAGTATTATATTCAATCGAAACCACGCTTGCCTCCCGTGGTCGCGATTATATGCCAATAGCCATCTAATCGTGAACCCCGATTGACTCTCTTTTGGTTGTAAAACGTGTGCGTATTCGGTGGTTTATCATAGCGAAATGTACAATGCTCGGTCCCGACCTAATTTACTGGACTCGTTTTGTAAATTTCTTTATAAACTGCATGGGGACGGGTCGTACAGGTAGGTTATATTTACTATTTTCCAAACATCCATAAAACATACTTAAATCAATACATGGGACATGAAACTAACATCTGCTTCTATAAGGCGTGCGATGGCGTTTCACACAACTATGCGTTGTTTGCTCGCGTAAAGAAATAGTTCCTAGATAAATAGGAATCTGTGACGTATTTAATGCATGGCGTAAATTTATTGAATTAAATTTTCAAACTATTTTAATATCAGTCTCAGACACCGACCCTTCTTCGTCCCTCGCTCCCCGATTCCGAATCACGTTTGCGCAACAATAATACATGGATACACCTGGCACTACTTCCTGTTATGCAATGATTGTTG
Source organism: Siphonodentalium dalli (assembly GCA_032622095.1). Classification (NCBI taxonomy): domain Eukaryota; kingdom Metazoa; phylum Mollusca; class Scaphopoda; order Gadilida; family Siphonodentaliidae; genus Siphonodentalium; species Siphonodentalium dalli. Next base: position 182,310,401 of record CP136067.1, read on the forward strand.
CATATCATTTTTTTAGAATGAGTTTAATAAATGAAATAAGGATCGGATCATGTATAATAAAGATATATTTTAAACTATCGGTTCATTCCGACATAATTAAACCATCAAATCAGCACCTTATTCGGGCGTACCTAAAATGCTTATCAGCAGATTTCACGACCTCAGTTGATCTCATTTATAACGAAGGGTCTAGAGAGTGGGTTGTAGGTTATATAAATGAAAGGTAATCTATGGGTTCTATCCGAGTACAGAAAGGGGACACCAGTTGACTAACCACCATGCTAGTTCGGCACTTAAAATCATGTTCAGCAGTTAATCGGCTACAATTCAGCAGATTCTCCCGAATAGTTTAACACAATTATATATATATATGTAACGAAGATATTAGGTTAGATGTTGAGCAAATGGCTTGTAATTTATGGGTAAAAATATCTAGATACAGTGATGGAAAACCGTTCGATCGACCTCCACCCAGTTTAGCAGTTCAAAATCTCGATCAGCAGTTCATCGGCTATAGTTCAGCAGATGCACCTGGACAGTTTAACTCAACTATAACACAGATGTTAGATTACATGTTGTACAACCAAATACTGAGAGAAGAAACCACCTGAATGACCGCCATGTCCATTTATCGGTTCAAAATCCCGATGAGAAATCATTGGGTTCTGTTCGGCAGATTCTCCTGAACGCAGTTTAACTAAATAATATATAATTACAAATAATCCGCATAATCTACATCGACGATCGTCATTATGTATAGGGTGTAGGTTATGCAGATTATTTGTAATCGATTGGGGCATATCCTAATACATAGACGAAACACCATTATTTTGACTGACCTCCACCAGTTCAGCAATTCAAAATCTAGTGCAACAGTTCATAAGCATGGCACAGTCCAGCAGATTCTCCCGAAGCAGTTTAACTCAATTGTAACGAAGATAGTAGTACGTTATGCCAATGGCCTGAAATCGACTAGGTATATCCCAATAAAGTGAAGGGAAATCATTTGACCTCCAGACCAGTTCAGTAGTTCCAAAGTAGTTCCCCTTCGGCAATTCATCAGGTGAAGATAAGCAGATTCACCCGAACGCAGTTTAACTCAATCATAACCAAGACAGTCAGTCGTATATATGGTGCAAATGACATGTAATATATATGGGTTATATCTCAATACAGGGAGGGAATACAATATGCACGGCCCCCATCCCAGTTCAGCATTTCAAAATCCCGTTCATAAATTCATCGGGTATTTTCAGCAGATTCTCTCGTACGCAGTTTAACTAAAATTAATGTTATGCGAAAACAGCTTGGTGTATATATAGGTTAGTCAAATGGCATGTAAGCGACGGGAGATACCACAATACAGTGAGGGGACTCGATTTAACCGACCTCCATCCAAGTTGGGCAGTTCAAAATCCTGTTCACCGGTTAATTTGGGTACTGTTAAGAAGATTACTTGTAATTGACGAGGTAAACCGAAATTCCGCCATCATAAACTCGGTTGAAATAACACAAGGTAATCCTAAGAACAAACATAACCATCGTGTTATAGTGTTATGCTTTTCTGCTTCGTTTCCAGTGGAAGCCATATATTTGTGGCAATGACAGCAAAACCTGTTATTTATCAACATTTTGGTCAACGAAATTTTGCCGGTTTTCAAATATCTGACACAAAAAATGCCACTTGATTTTAGAGTTATCATTCTTCATCCGCAATTTTGTCAGGGAAATTCGTCGACTGTTCACTGGGCCTCTTAAAATAAAAATAATTGATTTCAAACATCGATATCTGATCACTCTGAGCTTTGATGGGTGGGTTCCTCGACTCGAATCAAGTATTTATTTGTTACCTTCGAAGTCAAGGAAATAGTAATTTGCGCAGGGGGGGGGGGCTGGAAAAAATTGCACATATAGGGCCCAAAAAGTGTTTTTCCGACCCCGAGGGACCCACCACCCCATTTTTGCAAAAAAATATTTTTTTCCTTCAAAATTTTGGGGAACCACCCCCTTTCTCATGTTTTTATCCAAATTTCTGAGTTTTTTTTTCTGTTCTTCAAAAACTGTGTTAACTGCCTTACTAATTGATAAACACAGATCAGAAAAAAAATAAACTGTATTTCCAGGTGTTTCCTGATGTTTTCAGTATCTAACAACAATAATACAGCATTGTGTAGGTACATCATATGTCACAAATCGCCCCAGACCCCCATTATAGCCTTAATATGTCGAGTGTGTTGTGTCTGACAGAGAACACTGGCCAGTGTAAATAGTGGTAAACAGGTCAGGGGTTCCACAATTAGTTGTGCATGACCAAAGAACTCTTTAGTCTTATCCACCAGGGTGTGGTGGGTGAGGGGAATTGTTTTTGGTTAGGTATACGCATAGATATATGGTTATTATACCGCCCGATATTAGTCAGCGGTTATATATCTGTTGACGTCTTGAGCCGTCCGTCCGTACAAACATTTTGCATTATAACTCAAGAGTCGGTTGTCATATTTTGATGCCCTATTGCATGGTGACGGACCAGAAATGGGGAACGAATATGCATAATATCACGGGTTGTGACCATCAATGCCTGCCAGAGTTATGGGCCCTGTTCGACTTTATGAAATTCAGTCCGTACAAAGTTTTTGCAATATAAGTTAAAGTGTCGGTTGTCAAATTTTGATGTGGTTTGGTATGATGATAGATCAGAATGAAGAATTGAATGTCATTTCTCAATGCATCTGAATGCATCACATTATTTCAGTTCATCTATTTGAAAGTGATAACAGTATACAATTAGTATTTTAGTTTAGTCTTGTTGAGCAGTAAAGCTCCAAGGTGAAGTTCGGAAATTCAATGAGAATAGTGTCACCTTCAGTTGGGATTGTCTGAGCAGTAAACAGTAACGGTCATTCATCATAACCAATTCAGTTTTATTTGGATAATTGTTGCAAATTAACATTACTTGCAATCATTAAAGATGAGAAATACTAGTAACCAGAAGGAATGAATTTGATTACATGCCAGAACAAGACAGTATTTCAGACATTTGAAATTTATGATATACCCTTTTCATTTTCATGTTATGCAACAATCAGGTTAATGATATCTAGTCATCATTGAGTATCCACCATGTAGTATCCAATTTGTGATATAGTTTTTTTGTTTTATTACTTTTATTCAAGTAATACAACTGATAATATATTAATTTTGTTACTAAATATTTCTTCCGTTGATCAAAAGTTTCCTGAAAGCTATTACGGTGGTCCATTGTGAAGTGGTCCGGGATCCTGTGAAATCCAGAATGTTGCTAAATCTGAGGCTAAAGAGTCACTATAGCTGCCTATATATCCCCATACCAACAAGCATGGTACTAACATGCTCACAAACAACATTACATGGTCAGTGCTTGTAAATTGTTTGAAAAAAAACCCATTTTGGAAAAAAATTACAAGCACAATTTTTTCAGCCACTGGATCGCCCACCCACCCCGGCCCTATATACGGATTTTGTTTTTGCAGACCTCCCCCCCCCCCCCCCGATTTGCGAGCGTTAATCCGGTTTGAGTACCTTTAAGGGGGGGTTCAAGTTAGAGAGCAAAAGTTTGAGAGTTGCACATACTTCTGAGTGTGCTGACTAGATGCGATGTTAGAAAAAAACAGGTATTTATCTGGCAGGTCCGCTTGGAACTTGTTCCATTATAATGTTGGTGTATTTATTTTTGAATTTTATATTGATCTTTCAAATGTAGGTCCGGTGATGTAATTCCAGAAAAAAAATTTTGGGAGGCAAAATTCACATTTAATAATGAATTGCAAGCGTAATCAATTGCATGTAAGCGCAAACACCACATATTGCGCTTAAGCGCAATGAATTGCGCTCAAGCGTAATCGTAACTACTATCTAACCTACCCATAAACTATTGGCAAGATCTGGTGTATCACATAGCAACACAAGAGGAGCATTGGGCTAATTTTAACCTGTTTTAATTAGCCTGATTACTCAACGGTCAACTGTGAGTATGTGTTCAACAACGCTAATCCCTAATTACATATTATCAGCATCCCTATATATCCAAAGAATTGATGTCTCCTTCCTGGAACTCTTGTAATTTTTTATATGATGTTTTTAATGTATTTTTGTACAGATTTGGGCCATTACTATGGCTATATACTATAGCATGGATGTGGTGTCACTGCACGGGGGCTTGCTTACCTCATATATGGTTTACTTAAATCGGGGGGAAAAACATATTTTCATATTATCAGCACCCCTGTCCCAAAAATTGGTGTCTCATTCCTGGAGCTTTGGTGTCTTAGTCCTCGAGCTCTAGCGTTTTTTTTTATTAAATCAGCATATCTTGCACAGATCTATAGTATGTCCATGGTCATACTAGTGTGAATGTGGTGTCACTGAGGGCTTGCTTCCCTCATATGGTGTGCCTGTATACTCGAAAATTGAATAAAATCAAAGTCGCCACGACTCATACAGAAAGTAATGCTATCGCGAGTAGCCCCAACTAATATATACAGATGATAATATAATGCCATCACGAGTCGCGCCAACTAAAACAGAAGGTAATACTATTGCGAGTCAGCCATTTTGATAAAGAAGTTGGGCTAGCTCCCTACCCATCCAAACCAATGAAAACAAGAGGTGATATGTCAATAGGAGTTAAGGTTAAGTTATGGATAAACCTATTTATTCACCAGAGGTGTTTAGTTACATATAACCATGATTTGCGCTTAATTGCGCTCAAGTGAAATTGATTGTGCTTAAGCGCAAATAATTACGCTTAAGCGCAATGATTGCGCTTATGATCTTAAGCGTAATTATTTGCGCTTAAGCGCAATTGATTGCGCTTAAGCGCAATTAATTATTAAAAGTGAATTTGGCCTCCCATGTATTGATTGCAAAATTTAATAATTTACCATGCGGACCCCCCAGATAAATAGCTGTTGTTATCAAGTCACACTCAGAAGTATGTGCAACACTGTAACTTTTGCTCCGAAAATTTGTATGGAAATTTCCATCCAAAATGATTCACTTAACCTCCCCATCAACAGGCTGGGGCCATAGCACCTTCTTTATGCCTACATTAGTGTAGATGTATATACGTCGATACACTAATCATATGTATATTTCTAGTCAGGTGGTTGTCCACAACCCATTAAAGTCACGGGTGGCGTTCGTTGCAGAAATATTCATATTTGTTCAAATCGCCATCAACAGAAGGAATATCTAATATATATTTTGGGACTTCTGTTTGTCTGTCTGTCTGTTAGCTATGGCCGGGAAAACGGCTGGACCGATTGAGCTCAAACTTCCAATCTGAGGTTAAAAACCACGGGCAGTGTTTACCGCCGTTTTGGAGAAGCTCCAAGCACCCCTTCTCCACACCTAGTCACCAAAATGACCGTCCTTGGCACTGTGGAGTTAATCGCGTTGATAGTTAAAGAGCGTTCGTATCCGCAGTGTCGTTGATAAAGAGCATATGCGTTGTAGTGTGATTCTTATGTCTGGGGGCAGACGTGAATGTGTCTGTATCCAGACATGAGCGTGTTGTGTGATTCTTATGTGTGTCTTCGTACTTAGGGGTTCCAAGGAACGGGGGAGATTTTCATCGGGTAAGTTCTTCACCTTGAAACGGGTACCCAAAAACGTACCTATTTCAGGGACGGGTACCATCACGGGACGGGTACCATCATTTCTCTTGATTAATTTCTCTTCATTAAAAAGGCAGAATTAACTCAAATTAAATTAAAAAATTAACGGAGGCAGAATTAACTCAAATTAAATTTAAAAATTAACGGATTTCGACGAAATTTTATACCTAGGGATACTTTTGTCGGGGGAGTGTTTTAGACGGGTCAATTCGTGACACCGACCTGACCTTGACCTTCAAAATGGTAAATTCAAGGTCAAATCGGGTAAAACGGACGGATTTCGACGAGATTTTATACCTAGAGGTACTTTTGTCCGGGGAGTGTTTTGGAGGGGTCAAATCGTTACCCCGACCTGACCTTGACATTCAAAATGGTCAACTCAAGGTCAAAGCCCGGACGAAGTCGGGTCACCTGCTAGTTAATATATATATATAGTTTTGTTCAGATGCCAAACATAATCAGCGCGTAAATAGTATATTTTCGTCAAGACGTTCGGTGGTGTAAACAAGAACCTGCTCGTGTTACAAAAGTTTTGCTTCTGTTTACACAACACATCGCAATTCTATATTGGTTAATCACACACAAATAATATAAACGCTCTTTATTGTTTCCATATCAGGAAAACAGTAACAAATAACGCTCTTTATGTTTACCATATCCGGATCTAAATAAAAGCCTAGTTCTGTAACATTTTTTGCTTGTGTTTACACAACAAAGGAAAACCATTTGACAATAACATACTGTTTATGCCATATTTATGATTGGTATAAGAACAAGGTCTGTCTGTATTTTACTATTCTTTCTGTTTATGGCTGTTTTTGACGGAGGTGAATATTTTAACAGCATACACACCGCCAACACCGCCTGTATTCAGGTATTTTAAATCACTAAAGTGTTTTTGATACCAGAGGTAGTGACAGAAAACCGCAAAAAAAAACGCTTATCATCTCCTTCAGCATAAAGTGAGTTGACAGCTCAGCTGCAATTAATAGGAGATAACTCCACTCATAGAAATCAACAAAAACTTCTCAATATTAGTGTTAATCACCTTTGACTAACTTGGACAACTGCTCGGATCGATTTATTGTAAATAATTAATCAAACTTTATATTGATGCGTTATCGCAAACAATTGTTCTTTTCTAGTAATTAATTATCAGTATGCCATTCGGGGTCCACTTAGTTTTATGGGAGGCGAAATTCACTTTTAATAATTATATATGCTTAACCACAAATATATGCGCTTAATCGCAAATATTTGTACTTGGGCACAATTATGTTCATTTCGTGAACTCCCATGTCCCGTTATACATGATATGTGGAAGACTCTCCTAACATGATTTTTAATTTTCTTATTTTCGCTTTATTGTGCTTAAATGTACTCAATCCGATCAGAGGGTCCACATATCATCAAGATATAACAATAACAACATTTCTTCAAAATACGCTTTAGTTATCAGAATCGATTAATTTCAACAAAATAATGCTAACCACTGTCGAATATGTTATCAAATTTCCCAAAACGTGTTATTTATCAACATTTTGTTCAACGAAATATGGCCGTATTATCACCGTGTTTTCTATACTTAAGTTCCATTTGGACCATCTACTTTTATACTCAACATAATATATGCAACAAATGAATGACTTTGAGCCATGGATGAGTGCACAATACACTAATGACTCATGTGTTCTATCAACAATACAAACAACATGGTAATTATAATGAAAATGATTTATGACTCCAGCCATTTATAATTTATCCATTTTCATTATAATTAACACGTTGTTTGCATCATTCATAGAGCACACCAGTATATTTTGCGTTCATACAAGTTTCGTGTTTCGCGCACTAACTCGGTAATATTATTATATTAATTAATTTCGCAATGCTTATTATACTATAAAGAAACACTCATATATTCAATATATTAGCACCGTATCTCATCAGATCAAAGAGACGGTATATCGTATAGTTTATGTAAGACTAATTTTCATATATACCAATCCGTTTTGCAGACAACTTAGTAGACAATTGCGTTCAAATTACTTGAGTCGCCACTGTCTTGACAACTGGATTATGCTGCCACGCAATGCACACTATTAGTTTTCAGTATATCGTTGTTTTAAAGTGTTTTACATTTTACCACCCACGCGTAATCGTGCTAAAATTCAGGTGATCATCGTTTAAAGATGTTATTTCAACGTTAATCATTAACGCCATGTTGCTATGTGTTGTTTTGTGTTCAGCAGTTACGCGTAACGTTGTGAGAAGGGGGTAACTGTTGTGATGCGTTTGCATAAACGTAGTAAGTTTCGCGTATATGTGGTCTGATAAATACATCCAAAATATAATTTCCAGGTATAAACACAGTCTCTGCGACAGAGTATGTAGGCAATTTTGGTCAAGTTTGGAATTTATTAAAGATAGGCTATGGTACTCCTTTGTGTTTTGATAAATTGCGTTCATAATATACCACCATCCATTATTCTGATAAAAGCGAAATATTCGTGTTTCATGACTTGATCGGGGGTAATTATGACTACTATTTTGAGGCACAGACAAAATGATCTGCATATTTGATGAAGTAGGCCTACTATATGAATATGTCTCATACTGTTCTATAGCACTGTTTATCTTGAATCGTGTGATATATGTGTAATTTAACAGTTAAATGGAATTTAATAGGGATGTATTGATTAGGTGACATTTTCTAGAAGCAGATATATATATATATATATACTCAGAGTAGTCTCACGAATGTGACCGATCATCATTTATTTTGATAACTAAAACACCAAACCTGTCAAAACTCACTGCAGATAAAACTGCGTTATTTTCCATTTCTGGGCGCCCAAAAGTCCGGATTTAACCGTTGCACGAGACCCTGCTTTCCCGTGCTATCTCATAAGCTATACATTAGAGAAAATTTTACATCTCTGATCAAACATTCTATTATACTCCGCAATCACCTTTCCTCGCATAATTCGGGCATGTGTTCACTCTTATTCAATTTTGCACAAAATTTAAATTTCATTCGATTTTGTCCATTTTTTGGCGGCCATTTTGTTACAGACATTATACAGATATGGATTACGACTAAGCATTGTATGTGTATAATTCAATTTATTACGTATTTGAAATTAATTGGAGCATTTACCGCAGAAATTCCGCACTTTCCGATACCGATTCAGATGCCATTCAGTGTGAACGCCATCTTGGATCCTGAATTTTCCCATGAGCGGATATTTGCGGATTTTGGATGTTGTTTTTTTCCACGTCGAATGACACCAAAATCAGCTTGCATCCAATTTATTTCGGGTTCAATTCTCCCACGACCACACTACTGGTAGAGATTGGACTACACTTCTTTGACAAGAGGTGCTACGAAAACAAATGACAGGAAATAAGAAGACAGAACAACTGAATTTGAAAATATCCGATTCCACTTCCTTTATATTTTCTGCAGTGGAATTTAGTCGCATCGTTAAAGTTCAAGGTCACAGTTATAACACGGAAGTGAGATTTTTGTGTCAGAATCTGAATATAAATAGTCATTAAAATCAACATCATTAAAAGAATTACGATGCATATAAAGATCATTTTATATATGACAAAAACGACGCATTAGTGCATTACCAGGTTTAATTCGAGACTTTTGCTTAAGAGGTTAGGGAAACCTCCGAATCTATCATTTTGTCAAGCTTTGTGAAGTTTGTCAAAGTTTGTGACTCACAGGTTTTGGTAGTTTCTACACGAAAGTAGAGATGTGACCAATGTATACCTAAAATGGAATACAGGAGAAGTCGGCCCCATACGAAGACGGCCCCGCGCGAAGTCGGTCCCAGAGAAGTCGGTCCCACATGTAACAGTAATAATAATGAAAAAATAACATAACAGATTATATTAATACAATTAACAATAAATTCAAACGGCGTCGTCATCGCTGTCATCAGTTATGGGTGTAGTCCAAGTCTTCTTGTACTAAAACCAGCTAAGATATTGGGATGGCGATGCTGGCGTTTAGTCCAAGACCGCCCTATATGCTCGCTTATGACACGGCTTAAGCGTTAGTGACCCGCTCAAATAAAACCACAATTATATGAAATAAAATATCACAATTGCGACAATAAACGGATATTTTCCGCAGAAGACATGCTATTTTATCTGAAACCCACATCAGTTGTGAATTTAAAACGGTAATTTAATGCGAAAAGAGACATTTACCTCAATGTTTACAATTTTTTTAAAGTATGCGAACTCGGTTGACCTCGCGAACTGTGTTCGGCATTTTCAGTTGAAAATATTCCGTAGATTTTGGACTAACAACGCAAATTACGATGAATTCTCCATTGTAATCGTAATTATGTGTGTCAATAAATAAAAAATAAATAGATTAATTAAACATTGGAGATATAAATGTAATACATTAAATAAATTACGGGAATTATAACCCTCTCAAAGTTTAAAACAGTGTAAACACAACGAGCATTAGAATAAATAATATGCCTTATATGGTGCTACATTTCACCCACATTTGGTGGACTTCCGCGAAATTAAGATATATACTAAGCGAACAGGGCAATATATTGCTCTTGTTATGCACACAAAAAATCAAACAAAATTTGTATACATTTTGAACCTTAAGTTTGAAAAGTCCCACTGAAACGGAAGAACTATATTTCGAAACTGTGTGATTCGGTTCTCCGATTATTTTATCAACACACAAATCAAAATGCACATCACAATCATGGCAAGTCAGACATAAGAGTTCTAATTTGCTCCAATTTTGACAAGTTGCTTGCGAAAATTGTCAACAAAACTACCGTTCTGATCCTCCATTATGTCATTAAGTTTTTAGTGCGGGAATTGTTCTGAAAGCACATAGAAAACTGGACTTTCGGGCGATCGGTTTTCTCCATTTTGTTCGGAAAACCCCGCGCTATATATAGAAACGGAAAGTAGAATTCTCAGAACAAACAGCGGATTATGCCGAACTTATTCGGACCACTTCGGCTTTCGGTTAAAACGTAAACAAACAGAGAAACAAATCGATGTTTATGGCAATCAACCGGAATATTCTATGTGTAATTTAACATTAAAGTTAGATTATTATACACCATTGTGACCATAAGATGTAAGCCTTTCCGATGTATATAGCATCATGTATTGATTTGCTAGGTAAATCGAGTAAAATACACCACAGATTCCCGCCACAGATCGTGGGCGTAAGTCGTGTGGTAGGATTGGTATGCAAGCGGGCTTGGACTAAACGCCAGCATCGCCATCCCAATATCTTAGCTGGTTTTAGTACAAGAAGACTTGGACTATTATGGGTGCTGAAATCTTGGCGATCCTATTGAGTAGCTGGCTTGTTGTCAAATCTCTGTCTCTATAGCTACACAGCTTCCATGGGTTAAAGATTTGAGCTAATGGCTTCATTCGCTGAGCAGCAATCAACTGTACTTATATATCAGCTTGCTTTCATTGTCTGTAGGCAACTATCCAGTCTGGGTGAACGTCGACTCTATATTTGAAATATAGAGTCTGGAGCTAATGTCGCCAAAACCATTTCTATTCAGCGAAGAGCTTCCCCAAAATGACGTCACGGATTTTTAAAAATCGATGATTGACAGGTGTCCCCACGTGTTATTTGTTGTGCTTCGCCGACTCATCAACCCACAGAAGGCCTGTGTCGCGACATAAACTTACAGAAGATACTATTTGTCGTTTGTGCGACTATTCTCTTTCGGGAGATGAACTCGCTGTATCAACGGGAAAGCTGCATCCGAGAGCAAAAAAATAAGGTCGTCATCAAAAATGATGCTTTAGAACTATTTAAAAGCATAAAATTAAGTCATTTCCTCGGTGTTTGACTTTCAGGTGACTTTTTTACGGCAAATAATTTGATTTGCAAACCATGTTACAATAAAGTAAATCAAATACACGGACATGAGTAAAGTTCTATTTATATTTATGGGAGGCCAAGTTGGTACCATACGCAGACCTATCTATCAGGTTCAGCACATCCTTCAAATTAATCGGAATCGTACCGAATATATAATTTCGAAGCCATTTTTTCTGTCTCTGTTGTATTTGCAAGCCTCGAAATTCCGCTCTGTTACTATATTTAGAGGTGACATTATGGGAGTCTCCGCCCACTGACACTTGTTTATTAACCCATACGGTTTCATTGGACGGAAAATAATTTACGCAATCAATAAGATTACGGAATCCCGAGGACTTGGAAATGAGATAGCGATGTTATCCGTCAGACCTAATATTCAATGTTGTAATGAATATTTAGGTATGAGTTTACTCAGACTGGCAACTATCATTGTTTTTATAACTTTTATAAAAGCAGGGTATATACGTAACTGAAAATTTTAAATAGCTGGATACCCAAAATGAACCAAAGGGGCTGACAGTGACCATTTCAGCGTCACTGTCTGCCCATAATTGACGTTCATTGTGTTGTTATGATTAAGATAGCATTGCGGACTTCACAATTAGCCTACATAAACATTCTCTGATTTAAGGCTTCAATCAACTCCTATCTATATATAAACGGGGCCGACTTCTCTGGGGCCGTCTTCGCGCGGGGCTGTCTTCATATGGGGCCGTCTTCGCGCGGGGCTGACTTCTCCAGATACCACTAAAATGTCATATTCCACGCAAGTTCTGGTTTGGTGAAGGTGGATTTAATACCCTGCTAGACAAAACAAGTGTCCACTTAACTGCGGTGCGGTTAGCGTTGCCACCACGGCTGAAATGCAATTACACCACGGTTCCACCGGCTAAATACAGTTGGGCCGCGGTGTAATCACCATTTGGCATGGTGTAGTTGCCATGGTGTACTTTCATCAAACTGAAAAAAGACAATACAAATAAAAAATCTAACAACGGTGTACATGCCATTCGGCCGCGAGGGTAGTTGCCTTTCGGCCACAGTGAATTTGCCGTTTGGCTGCAGTGTACTTGCCGTTCGGCCGTGGTGTTCAACTGCAGTTACAAACTCTGACACCGCGGCCGAACGGCAAATACACCGCGGTGCCAATGGACACTTGTTTTGTCCAGCGGGGTAAACCAAAAAAATATATAACTGTTTGAGGTGACAATACTGACATGCAAGAAAAAACATGGGTTGGGTGGCTTTTTCATTTTATTTATTTTTTCATTTTATTTTCAACAATTCTCCAAATAACTATGAATGCCAAGACTGCTAGGTTTTGTAACATTTTTGGCTTTTGTTTACATAACAAAGCATACGATTACGAACTTGGCAATAACAAACTATTCACATGATATTTATCATTTTGTGATTGGTGTAAGAAGATAAGAACAATGTCTGCCTACCAGTATATTTACCACAGAGTGCAAGAACAATACATCGCAAAAATAAAAATTACTTCCGTCATATACGGACTATGAGTATCCATCAGTCTTTTGTTCCATCAGAACATTTTTAAGTTCCCTGACACCACAAACACAACCTGAACTTTGATTCGACTGTGACCTAATTCCAGTTTAACACCACATTCGATGTCCGTTTTACATGGAAATGAATCGGTTTACGTGGAAAATAAAATGGGACAAGTACTAATTTTGCAAAATCAATAAAATGAAAATGGTTGGGGGCTCCAGAATAGGGGTGGGTGGGTCACCAAAAACACAGGGCTTTTTTTTTTTGGCCTTATAAGAACATTGAGCAAGCAGAATGTACTCGGTTACGAAAATAAAAGTGTGTCCAATCTGATTGTTCCAGACATCTCATTTCAATAATACAATTGCCTCAGTCACACATTTAAGCAAATATAAATGAAAGGCGTCTAGTATCTATTTAGTTATCAAAATGAAACAAAACAATGCCAGTTGACTTACTGAATATGTTGAATGTAATCATGTCTAATGTAACCAAATACTGAACGTGAACGTCCCCTTGCACCAAACTTCAGCAATATTAAAGCGGCTGGGGTTGTTTGTGAACACCTGCAGTCGCCAGCCAAGACTCCATCTAATGCTGGAATGGCAGGTCGATAATTGAAGTTTCGAACAGACCTGGATCAATCAGGAAGTTCAAGTGAGCAGACCCCACATCGGCGATCGCCCTAACAGACACACATTTTTAAGAATTTTATTTCTTCCAAGTATTGTGCTTATGGAACATTGTGTGTACGATGAAGTAGGTAATATAGATATTGGTATATTTAAGTATATAGCATATATGCATATAGACAACTGACATGTGTGGGTGTTAAAAAGATGTTTTCAAATTTCACGATTTCTGCTACAGAATTACTTAAATACACCTGTACTTAAATTACTAATTATCATTTTATATATTTACTTTTATTTATAAAACTACCAGTGTGTGTGTGAATCAAATGTGAACCGTGAATATTGATGCGTTTGTAAATTGTAGCAATGTAGGGAATTAGGAACTTGGGTCTTCTTCTTCGACTGTAACGGCCACACTAAATGCAGCAAGTCCCTAATTTTGAGGCTGGGTCACCATCAATTATTGAATTAATGAGTGAAAAACTACCCTTGGCACAAGAGATTGAAGAGTCAAGTCTCCAGGTCTGGCATAATAACAAATTCATCTATAATGTGTTTTAAGTCCCAAATAAAGTTTCATGCTATTTGTTCAACTGTCGAAACGCATGCAAATCACATTTAAAAATAAGCTTGACCTGTTGAGTGTGTAAACTAAGGTCCCTATTATGTTCTGTGCATGCGGAACATTTGCAGTGTGCTATTATTTATCATGTGATAGTAATATACCGGTACCAAATGTTTTGTGTTGTATCGCAATATTATTTTCTTCTCCAGGGAGAATTAGAATATTAAATAATAGTAGTCTTTAAAATTAGCCCTCGAAATTGGGAAAAATGTCCTATGGCAAATTTAATGCTGTGGCATGCCACATGTTGTCACAACATTGCTTATTGCCATGGGCAAATCGAGGACTGTTATAATGCAGCATATTTCTCACTGTAATCGTGATTATTTTTTCATTCTCAGGATTACAACTTATTACTGCTATCAGTTCTTAATAGAAGAGATGGACACAGATAAAAATGAGCAGGATGAGAAGAAAGATAAAAGGAAAGGTACATATATGCCGAAGCCTACACCGCAGAAAGACTCAAATAATTCTGAATCTGATGATGATATGCCGGATCTAGGTAATGCACAAATGGAAGAGAATTACAGGCAGGCAAGAGAAAACCCATTTAACAGAGAGATGCCTTTTGAAGATGACCACTATGATCACTACCTTGGTAAATCCAGCAGTGAGTTTTAGTTTAACCCTTTCTTTATTAAATACTCATTGACGAGTAGTTACTTAGGAAATGTTCAGATAATAAGTTCAACAAACGACTATTGTCCCCAGAATTATTTTTTTTGGGGACGACTAAAATAGTCGGTGTCTGTCGTACAAAAAGTTTCTGGATGAGAACTTTATTTTGGGCTACTAGATTGAAACCAAATTTGGTATGTCAGTTTATCAGCCTAAAACACAGGTCAGGATTGAATATGGGTTCGATCTGTCCTTTTTTGTCAGAGTTATGGCCCCTTTTCGACTTAGAATCTGTCTGTTTGGAAAGTTTCCGAATGAGAACTTTATTTTTGGCTATCGGATTGAAACCAAATTTGGTATGTGAGTTTATCAGCTCAAAACACAGGTCCAGTTTGAATATGGGTTTGGCCGCCCATTTTTTCTAGTGATATGGCCCCTTTTGTGTTTTTATGAGCTCAAAATACAGGTTCGAAAAAGGGTTCAGTCTGGCAATTTTTGCCGGAGTTATGGTCCTTCTCGACTTATAATTTGCCAATTGTTTTGGTTTTTGGATGATAACTTTAACCACATGAAGATACAGGTCAAGTTCAAATTTGGGTTTGGTCCGCCAATTTTTGCTGGAGATATGGTCCTTGTCAACTTAAAATTATGCAAATATTTTGGTTTCCTGATAACTTTACTTTTAGTTATCTGATTGTTTTTAATTCAAATGAATCTCTTGATATTTGGTACGTAGTTCAAATTTCAGAAGACAAAGGCCAAGTTTGAATTTGGTCATGGTCCGATGAATCTTGACAGAGTAAAAGAAAAGCTATCCTTACTAAAAAGCCACCTTTTCGGGGGACACATGGTCATGACCTTTTATTGAACTTATTATCTGAACATTTCCCACCAATGAATATGAATCAGTCTGCTCTTGTGTTATCTTGTCATATGCTTGTTGTCTGCTTTTATTACCTGAAAACCCCTCCAAATGAAATAGACCATTCCAATGTACACTTTTAAAACTAAATGGGAAAATCCATTCAGTATAGAAATGGTTATAGATATATATGGACACACAAATGACACATACATTGTATATGAAGAAACGAATAGTTTACTACCAGAATCGAGCAAAACTGCTCAAACAAAACATGATTTCAACTTATTACAACTGGAATTCCCCGATGGACACCATCGTGATGTCACAAAGGACTCAAAAGCCAAAAATAATAGGTATAAATGTATGAGATATGTCGAGACCATACAACAGTTACAGCAACTTACTAGAAGTCGCAAACGTGCTGACCATCCTTTAATACATGACAGATTTTGGGAATCGCTAAACACAAAAATGTGTTTATCGTCCAGGAAAACAATAATGAAAATTTCCCAAAAATATGAGTAAAACTCAGATGATTCTCCCACACAAGTGAATCAACATTCAAAGATCATCCCCACAACCTCATGGCCAGTCATAGCTGATCATGAAAGAGGTTGAGAACCCAAGACAATGGGAAATAAAGAGAGAGGATATGAACTCACCTCAATTTCTAAGGAAACTCTCTCCCAGTTCTCATCATGATCAATGAACCTGAGGAGCTCGAACCAAGCAGAATCAGAACACCATATACCCAACATAACCTAAGTGCATACGAAACTCGAACCGAGTCCAATCAGAACATTTCCAACAATTTAGTTGCATTTTATTGCATGCAAGAATTCCGAATGATGCTATCACGATGCGGTTAGACTTTCTCTTGCTTACCTTATCTGTCATAAAATTACATCTGTTTAATCTCTAGTAACAAGTGTACATGTAAAATGTATTTTGAAGAATTTTGAGAGTATATGATAATAGTAAATCGCAGGTATAAATTAACTGCAAAATAGCACCTTTTTCAACTCACAAGATATATTATTGTGCAAATATAATGGTACACAATACAATTTCAATTCTGCTAGGGATTTTTATCGAGTGAAGTGGATCGTCATCATTGGCATCATCCATGGCATCATGACGCTATGCATGAATTGTTTCCTGCGAAATCATGGAGTCCGACGTAACTGGATAGAAATCCAGCGTCTCTGTTGAGCCCTGTCTTGATCGTGTCCAGGTCGCATATTAAACTCATATCCGCCTTTCTTCCCCCTGACTGTTCATGGTAATATATCATGGAGAATAAAGAGTTGACACATCGCATTGGACATTACTTTACCTGTTTTATATCTTGGATATTTACAGCATCTGACAGTTCTGTTAATTGTGATGATCTTCTGTCTGGTATTGGTGAAGATGTTTCATTTGCTGACCTTGGGCTTTCAGAAGATCACTTCAGCAGACCTGAGGTAATATAGATAGGTTCTATCATATCAAATTAAATAAATGTGTAATTAATTACAGTAATGCCCTAACTAATCGACTCCTTAACCACAGCAGAATTATGGCTAATTTTTTAGGATTTAGTTGGAAATATGGCTTGTTGCCATTCATCGGAAAGCTCTCAGTGAGAGCTTTCCGATGAATGGCAACAAGCCATATTTCCGACTAAATCCTGAAAAATTACTCATAATTCTGCTGTGGTTTTGGAGTCGATTAGTTATGGCATTACTGTATGTGTCACAAATAATGGGGTCACTGCAATTCACAAAATATGGATTCATATCATTTAAGTCTTAAAGAAGGTCTATCTCTTCCTAAAGATGTTTTATATAGTTTCCAGATTATAAAATAATAAATACCAGTCGAAGACACCTGTCTGGAAATGCTTCTATCAATTAATATTGATTTTATATCAATATTTTCTTATATAATGCGATAATTAGGTGGGAAATATTTTCATTACTATTTTTAATTTTTTTAGATATAGTTATTCCGCATGCTGTGCTCCGAACGCAAGCTGTAAAATGTCCTAAATTGATTGTATATATATTATACCAGAACATTTGAAATGAAATCAATATTAATTGTTAGAAGCATTTCCATGGCAGACATGGGTATTCGAATCATTTTCATTATTTTATACCCAAAGACCAAGATACAGATGTAACTGATTTATTCACATTAAATTGAAATTGATGCAAATATTAAAGTGCATTTATTTAAAGTTAAGTTTTACTTATTATCTTTGCCAGGTTATTGACAGAGATTGTCTATTTTGAGAGCATTCAATCACATACTGTCAGTTTTTTTTAGTAACCAACGGAACTGAAATGACTCTATAATTATACAGATTGCCTGCGGTGTTTGTTATGTCAAAAAATCAACTGAAATTATTATTTAAAAAAATATAGCTTTTTGCATGTATTTTTTTTTGCTGCATGAGGTTTCATGCTTTTTCCAACTCATGAAGGTTAAAGGGGTCTGTACACTAAATTCAGCCATGGATTGGTGCAAAATACACTTGTACAGTAATGCCCTAAATAATCGACCACAGCAAAATTATGGGTGATTTTTTCATGATTTAGTTGGAAATATGGCTTGTCGCCATTCATCCGAAAGCTCTCAGTGAGAGCTTTCCGATGAATGGCAACAACCAATTAATCCTGAAAAATCACCCATAATTCTGCCGTGGTTAACGAGTCGATTATTTAGGGCATTACTGTATGCTCTATGAACGATGCGAACTACATGGTAATTATAATGAAAATGAGTTTATGATTCAAGTCATAAACTCATTTTCATTATAATTACCATGTCGTTGCATCGTTCATTGAGCACATGAGTGTATTATGCACTAATCCATGGCTCAAAATTCATTCATTTGTTGCATATATTCCGTTGGTATAAAAGGAGATGGTTCCATTTAGTGTACAGTATCCTTTTAAGTTGGGGAATTAAATATGCTTTCTGTGTGATTTAGTTTTTTCGGACTTCTGTTTATACTTTCTTTAAATGGCTTCCCTTGTAGTGTTCTTCAGATCCAGAAGAATGAATAAAAATTTATTTTGGGTGATAATTTATCAAATGTACCAGAATCTACTAAAAATACCTTTCAGTTTTTCAACATTTTTCATCAAACTTAAGGGGTGGCTGACCAATTGCCCTTGGAAAAAACCTGTGTTGGTGTAGTGGTTTCCGTTGTCCGAAAAGAAAAATACTTGCGTTAAAATTTTCAAATAGTTGGTCCAACGGACAAAAATGGCTGAAAGTCTGGATCAAACAAAATATGCATTGCTATATTGTAGAATGCTTATCGAAAATGTAGACATCAAATTCCAAAACAAAGATATCCTGTTTCATTGTGAGGATGGAAGATATGATTATCCATTCTTGTTTGCTTACCAATCAGGAACGTAAAATGATGCCAGATCACTGTGGAAGTCGTGGAAAGTGCTTAGAACACAATCTTCCAGCCCAAGTCTGAGTTTAGCGTACCTGTCATTTGCAGAATGAGGTCCCCAGAGGGTGAATTTAGTGATGCTATTGCTCATAGCAGGCTGGCATCACTAAATTCACCCTCTGGGGACCTCATTTTGCTCAGGCCTCATCTGCTATGGGAGACATAGACTCGGATTGAAGTTCCCAAATGGTGAATATTGTGATGTACACCCATTGGGAACCTCGATTTTGCAATGTGTCGTCTGCCAATTTGGGGATATAGAGAAACTAAACTAAAAAAGAATATAATCTATGTGAAAAAGTTTCTATATAAATTTGATAATAAAGAAACTTTCCAGAGAAGATGAGGCCTAAGCAGAATGAGGTCCCCAGAGGGTAATTTAGCGATGCTAGCCCACAATGCGGCATAACATCACTAAATTCGCCCTCTGGGGACCTCATTCTGCAAATGAGAGGCACACTAAACTCAGGCTTGTTCCATGCCTTAGTAGATGTCATTCTAAGCAACCTTGAAATAGTGTGTCTGTCATTTGCAGAATGAGGTCCCCAGAGGGTGAATTTAGTAATGCTACCCTGCATAGCGGGCTAACATCACCAAATTCACCCTCTGGGGACCTCATTCTGCTTACACCTCAGCAGAATGAGGTCCCCAGAGGGTGAATTTGGTGATGCTAGCCCACTATGCGGGGTAGCATCACTAAATTCACCCTCTGGGGACCTCATTCTGCAAATGACAGACACCCTATTTCAAGGCTTGATTCTAAGTACATTTGTGATTTGGTTGAAATTTCTTTGTTCTTAGCTGCTCATGTTTCATATTTTGTTTTTACCTCCATAGCCAAAGGAAGTGGTGTCTATACTGGATTACATGCGTCTGATCCTCCATCTGTCCGTCGTACTCTCTGTCTAGCCATCTGCCCATCTGTCCAAGTTGATATCTCAACCACTTGTTGTCGGATCTCAATGAAATTTGTTATGGATGTTCACCACTGAGGACATTCAGTCGTTTTATTCGGATTTTCCATTCCAGAGTTATTCATCTTCATTTATCTGGAAATATATATATATATTATTATTTTCTGTCTACCTGGGTTCAGCTATGGGTTTATACACTACAGGTAGGTGGTATGCCACACTGTTAGCTTATGCTCAATAGGTCACTCACCAAATTTTGTGATAGTGTATTATAAATTTACCCATGTTGGGGGAGGTTTTGATAAAGTTACCCAGGTTAATCAAATCTCACATCTCACAGCATTTAAAAGGTCATTTTTGGAAAAAAATTATGTTAAAAGATCCATCAACTCGAACAATGTTAATTTCATCTCCTTCCTTTTCGGATACTTGATTGCATAATTGTATAAATCTATACTGTTCAGTTTAGCCAAGAATGAGATCGTCCTGATTGATTCATAGATATAATTAAAATTTTAAATACTAAAGGTAGCCATTTTGGTCTCATGAGATTTGATTAACTTGGGTAACTTTATTACAAACTTCCCCAACCTGGGTAACTTTATCACAATTTGCCCCAACCTGGGTAACTTTATCACAATTTGCCCCAACCTGGGTAACTTTATCACAATTTGCCCCAACCTGGGTAACTTTATCACAATTTGCCCCAACCTGGGTAACTTTATCACAATTTGTCCCAACCTGGGTAACTTTATCACAATTTGCCCCAACCTGGGTAACTTTATCACAATTTGCCCCAACCTGTGTAACTTTATCACAATTTGCCCCAACCTGGGTAACTTTATCACAATTTGCCCCAACCTGGGTAACTTTATCACAATTTGCCCCAACCTGGGTAACTTTATCACAATTTGTCCCAACCTGGGTAACTTTATCACAATTTGCCCCAACCTGGGTAACTTTATCACAATTTGCCCCAACCTGTGTAACTTTATCACAATTTGCCCCAACCTGGGTAACTTTATCACAATTTGCCCCAACCTGGGTAACTTTATCACAATTTGCCCCAACCTGGGTAACTTTATCACAATTTGCCCCAACCTGGGTAACTTTATCACAATTTGTCCCAACCTGGGTAACTTTATCACAATTTGCCCCAACCTGGGTAACTTTATCACAATTTGCCCCAACCTGGGTAACTTTATCATAATTAGCCCCAACCTGGGTAACTTTATCACAATTTGCCCCAACCTGGGTAACTTTATCACAATTTGCCCCAACCTGGGTAACTTTATCACAATTTGCCCCAACCTGGGTAACTTTATCACAATTTGCCCCAACCTGGGTAACTTTATCACAATTTGTCCCAACCTGGGTAACTTTATCACAATTTGCCCCAACCTGGGTAACTTTATCATAATTTGCCCCAACCTGGGTAACTTTATCACAATTTGCCCCAAATCGGTAACTTTCTCACAGAAAACCAGTGAGAGTGACCAATTCATCTGAGCTCATGTGATTTGAAGGCTCAGGAACATAATATTACGTTATTAAGGCATTGAAATAACTCGACAACTGTCTTTAACAAGGCTCGTTTAACAAATTGAGGATCTCTAATTAGTCGCATATCTATATCCGAGTGCAAAAATGTTATTCAAGCCGAGCTTGAGCGAGCCTCAAATCAAACTTAGTGGATGAGGTTAATAAATTTCATATAGATCTTGAAATAGCTGGTTTAATACAGACAGCTAATTACATGATGTGGTCAACCATTTCTTACTCACGCTCAGTGTGGCCATTTGTTTGGTGATATGTAATTACTATGATACAAGTAGAGTCTCAACAGAGGCATATGCAATGTTCAAGATATTATAGATAAGCAACATTCAATTGAAATTATTTCAGAAATTAAGGTCTCTTGTGAGTAAACTTACTTTAATAATGATAAACATACTTTTATAAACTTGTAGCTGCCTATCTCCTTGCATTTTTCTCTGTTTTGTACTAATAATTTGATTTTAGCATGACTTATGCACAACCACAGACACTTTCTTAAAGGCACGGATGGCCTTCGTGGTGGGTATTGCTGTTAAAATAGTCACATCCGTTAAAACCACCATAAACAGAACGAATACTAAAATATAGACCCACTTTTTACCTCAACTTTACTGTGTAAAGTTTGAGCTATTTTGTCGTGAGTTGGTGTCCGACGTCCGTCCATCCATGCGTGCGGACATGCATCCGTCCGTCAACAATTTCCTTTGGATCACCCTACAGGCCGCATCCCTCATCCGATCATCACCAAACTTCATATGGTGACCTCTAGATGGGAGCCATCAATTATTTTCGAAAATTGTTAAAAATCATGGCCACTGGCAGCCATTTTGAACTTCAAATTTGGATCCATCAGCACATCCTGCAGCCCACATTGTTTGGAATTTTTTTTGAAAATTTACAGGCATGTACCTCAAATTTTAGCAATTTTCAATGAAAAACATGGCTGCGGGCAGCCATCTTTGATTTTACTCTTTGCATGACTAAATCCTTTGACTCACCCTGCTGGCCACATCCCTCATCCAGCCATCACCAAACTTCATATGGATCTTCGGAGTGACCTCTAGATGGGAGCTGTCGATTTTTTCCGAAACGTGTTGAAAAACATTGCTGCCAGCAGCCATCTTGGATTTTACTTTTGGCATGATTAAATCCTTATGCACACCCTACAGGCCATGTCCCTCATCCGATCATCACCAAACTTCATATGGATCTTCGGGGTGATATCTAGATGGGAGCCATTAATTTTTTTGAAATTTGTTTTAAAAAAACATGGCCGCCAGCAGTCCATCTTTGATTTTACTCTTTGCCTGACTATATCCTTCGGCACTCCCTAGAGGCCACATCCCTCATCCAATTGTCACCAAACTTCATGTGGATCTTCATGGTGTCCTCTAGATTGGAGCCATCCATTATTTCTGAAAATCGTTACAAAACATGGCTGCCAGCAGCCATCTTGGATTTCAAATTTGAATCCATCCCCACACCCTGTAGGCCACATTTATTGGTTATTTATCTACACAATATAAGACCTTTACTCTAACTTTGGAATTCCTTCTTCTTTATCATTCTATTCATTGCTCAGCAAAAAATAAACTCCTTCCCAAGTTGAGCACTGTCATTGGCACTTTCATTTCTTATAACAATATGTAAGCTTTGTTATGTCAACAAAAGCCAAAAATGTTACAGAACCTATATTTTTTTTTACATAACACAGCATACGAACTTGACAATAACTTACCATTTACGCGATATTTATGATTCGTATAAGAACAACATATGTCTATATTTTAATATTCTTTCTGTTTATGGCAGTTTTAATAGGTGTGACTATTTTAACATCATACCCACCACGAAGGCCATCCGTGCCTTTAACTCTTCCAGTTAAGTTTATATTCACTACACAATATTGTGATTTTAGAAATTGTGATACATTTTCCTGTGCACACAACTCTTGACATTCTACAAGAATTCAGACTTCCCTTACCACACTCAATTATATCTAATTAGTAACATCTATTTAATGCCAAGATGATGTAATACATTTAATTTATTATATATAAACGTACCCTCATTCGCTGAATATTCGAGATTGAGCGTGAAAACAGTTTGTGAACTTGCCAAAAAATTAAAAAGAAACTGGTCTAAATTTATGCTACTCCTAGATGTGCGATGACATTTTTATGCTCAATCACGTGTTCCATTCAAATTTCTTCACCGTCAGCGGGCGATGCTGGGGAATCGAAAACTGATGTTAGCCACCCTTGACCAATCAGAATGCATGTCTCAGCGAAATATATTCAGCTTGAATTTCAGCACACCATACTGTGATATAATATTGATGATATTATATATTTCTGTTATAGTATATTGGTAGACAGATCATTTATCATAAGTACGGTATAATTTTTCAAAGATAATATGATTGTGTACAGTAATGCCCTAAGTAATCGACTCCTTAAACACAGCAGAATTATGGGTAAATTTTCAGGATTTAGTCGGAAATATGGCTTGTTGTCATTCATCGGAAAGCTCTCGAGGTTACCCATAATTCTGCTGTGTTTAAGGAGTCAATTACTTAGGGCATTACTGTATATCTTCAACTAAAGTATGACATGAATCTTCGGAAATGAGCTTGAAGGTTTTGAAGACAACAATGACTGCTTTGAATTGCTTGCGATGGTGTGACACTTATGTCAGGGTTTCCGCTAGGGGTTGGGGGAATGTGGCCGTATATTGGAAGCACATACCTGGCGCTCTGTCGGGAGAAAATTTTGATGTTTATCACTGAAAATGAGCCATTTCCTTGCACCTGAGACATCAAATTAAAACAGATTGTCTTTCTTTGATCTCAAGTTAATGAACTAAAAGCATGTAAGCACCACAACATACAGTGGATACAACGACTTTTATAACAGTAGCAATATTAAAAGCCGACATCAAAGGAACAAAAGACACATTGTCACACTCAGTGTCAAATGTGCTCTAGCAGTAACCAGTGTGATGTCATGAGCAGAGTTGTGTCAATTTTTTTTACCTAATAAATTTGAAACCACCTCACATGCGATTCATAATAATGTTTAATACATCCAACAGAAAAATCCATTTTATATCCACATCTAATTTTATATCCACATCTAATTTTATATCCACATCTAATTTTATATCCACATCTAATTTTATTTTGCCTATTACTTATGTTACATTATTCAGGCACCAAGTGCAGGATTCCTTGCAATCTATTAATCATCAGTGATCGCTCATCCTGTGGAAAAAGGGGGCTGAGCTAGGTCTTTGGCTATTTTGTGGCCAATATTAAGTCAAAGTTGGGGAGGGAATGAGGCCGCTGGACGGCTAGCCTGCCGTAGTAGCGGAAACCCTGCTTATGTTTATAGTGTGATGCTTGAAGTGCTGAGGCCTCAAAATATGGTGCTGGAATTTAGTGATGCTAGATTAAAGTTTCCAGATGGTGAAGATGATGATGGGCACCTCGATTATGCATTGTGTCATCTTCCATTGGGAATATAGACTAAACTAAAAAATGAAAAAGAAACTACAGTAATGCCCTAAATAATCAACTCCATAACAACAACAGTATTATGGGTAACTTTTCAGGATTTAGTCAGAAATATGGCTTGTTGCCATTAATCAGAAAGCTCTCACTGAGAGCTTTCCAATGAATGGCAACAAGCCATATTTCCGACTAAATCCTGAAAAGTTACCCATAATTCTGCTGTGGTTAAGGAGTCAATTATTTAGGGCACTACTGTAAAAAACTTGTTAATTAGATACTTTCCAGCGAAAATTAAGCCTAAGTAGAATGAGGTCCTCAGAGGAAGAATTTGGCGACGCTAGCCCACTGTGCGAGGTAACGTCACTAATTTCATCCTCTGGGGACCGTAATTATGCAAATGTCCAGCACCATATGTTGAAGCCTAGAAGTGCTCATGATTTACCTTGTCTGTGAAACCTTGACAGCTATATTTCAGGGAGCTAGAATCTTCCATATCCCCTTCCATGCTGGCCCTATGATGAGGATGCATGTTGGGTCTGCTACTGGCTTTATTTTCACTTTACATTTCTTAACCTCTTCATGACTGGAGCTTCCTGAAATTTTACGAAAACCCTGTGCCAATGCATTCTCTTATATATATAATATATATGAGTCTCCGATAGGGAGCCTCGCATATATAAGAGAATGCTTTGGCCTCACAATATTTTCCTTGAATTGTAAGCCAGTGCATTCTCCCTATGGGAGACTTGCATATATAAGAGAATGCACTGGCACAGGATCTTAGCACAGCTCCTGCCTTGAAAGAGTTAACCCTATCTTCACTGAATGGGTTCTCCAATCAGCTATAAAAGTATACAATCTTCATCTGAAGTGCTGTTAGGAAATAATATTTACGAAGGGTTTCTGTGTTACACTAAATTGTGGTTGGTAATTGGCCACCCGTTTCATATCCCAATAGCAAACAGACCCCAATAACACACAGACCATAACATGAACACGACGTCACAAGTTGTTTACCTAATCACTAAAAGCAGTCAGC
Organism: Siphonodentalium dalli; assembly: GCA_032622095.1. Classification (NCBI taxonomy): domain Eukaryota; kingdom Metazoa; phylum Mollusca; class Scaphopoda; order Gadilida; family Siphonodentaliidae; genus Siphonodentalium; species Siphonodentalium dalli. The sequence continues at coordinate 182,336,705 of CP136067.1, forward strand.
AGAATAATTATGTGTGCTTTTCAAAGTTCAGCCAAATTGCATCTGAAGCCAGTTATTAATATTGATCATGTGCTTGGAAATCTTATAATGGGCTGATTAGCTTCTGCTTGTGCTAATCTCAAATTCTTGGATGATTTTGTGAAAATAAATAAGAATGCATTTTAGCTTTTTTATGGTAATAAATCATCAAAAAGCTATATAAATATAAGAAATGAATGTAGTGGGTTTGTGAGTTATTTGGGGAATATGGCACTGTGGTTGTTGAAGGGGCCGTGACCACACCGCCATATCCACAATAATACACACACTACATTCATTACTTAATAAGCAGACGTCAGAATAACAGATAATACAAGTGCAAAAGGAAACCAATTAATTGGTAGGAAAAGTTTAGATAATAAGTTCAACAAACTGTTTATTAAACTTGTTGTCTGAACATTTTATAAGGGATCTACTCGTAAATGAGTATTTAGTAAAGAAAGGTTTAAACCTATTTTCTTTCATACATGTATGTAGGCGTTTCCTGTTTTACTTTATATAATGATAGATCATTAAGGAATAGCCACATAGCATTCCATTTCTTTGGGTAAAACTTGATATGAGACAACAATTTCATAAAATAATATTTAGATTGCTGAATCAGTATTCAACAATTGCATACTCCATGCATAGTTTTTGTCCACCTGGATATGGTTGCTCTTGATAAGCAATAATTCCTTTTCAACAAAATAGCTGAGCAAGCCTTGAAATAGTGTATCTGTTATTTGCAGAATGAGGTATGCAGATGGTGAATTTAGCACGGCAGTCTAGTGTCACCAAATTCACTCTCTAGGAACCTCATTCTGCTGAGGCCTCAACTGTTATGAGAGGCCTATGAGGCCTCAACTGCTATGGGAGGCCCAGAATCAGATTGAAGTTCCTCAGTTGAAGTTGGTGATGTTCACCTATTAGTCACCTCGATTATCCATTTTATCTTCTGCAAATTAGGGGATATAGAAACTGAACAAAAGTAACTAATCAATGTTACTTTAAGACTATAGATATTTCCCAGAAGATGAGGCCCAAGCTGAATGAGGTCAGTGAGAGGGTGAATTTAGTGATACTAGCCCACTGTGCATGGTAGCGTTACTAAACTCACCCTCTGGGGACCTCATTCTCCAAATGAAAGACACATTATTTTGAGGCTTGAAGCTAAGCAATTATTGCTTTTGTTGCTAATAGGCCTTCCAACACTTGTCATTAAAGGGACCCAAGGCACTCGCAGTGGGTAAATGACCGAAAATTATAAAAGTAAATATATCACCACTAAGAAGAACATGGAGAAATTGACAAATTTCAGCCTTTTTAATTCAGATTGTTTGGCTTCAGCAAACACTATGGCATCCCTTTAGCATGGCCCAGTTTGCTTCGGCATTGCTGATTGCCATAGCAAATTATGAGGACTGTAAACTTATTTCATTATTGATAGTTCTCCAATAATGAAATTTCGCTTGTTGAAGTGACTGTTCTGAAAACAATCCTGTTGCAGTGATTTGTCAACAAAAAATAACTCTAAAATCAAGTGGGCCACAAACAATAGAAATAACAAACTTCAAAAATCAATATCTGATCACTCTGAGCTTTGATGGGTGGTGGGTTCCTCGACTCAAATTAAATATATTTTACCCTGAAGCCAAATAAAGAGTAATTAACGGGCGCATAATCGAATTGAGTAACGTTAATAGATATCTGATCACTCTGATGGGTGGATTCCTCAACTCGAATCAAAATTTTTTTTACCCTCGAAGCCAAAGAAATAGTAATTTAGGAGAGTCTGATCGGATTGAGTACCTTTAATGATAGCTGTTTATCGTATTAACACACTTCGAAGACCTTGAGACCCTTTAACCCTTTACCCAACAGAACGGCCCTGTGCCAATGCATTCTCTTATATATATGCGAGTCGACCATAGGTCGCCTCACATATATAAGAGAATGCATTGGCTTAACACATTAAAAATTATAAAATTGTTAAAGAATGTAAGAAAAAATGGTAAAAAGTGTTAAAAAAAGATTTTTTTTACGCCAATGCATTCTCTTATATATGCGAGGCGACCTATGGTCGGCTCGCATATATAAGAGAATGCATTGGCACAGGGCATAACTGTAACCATCACAATGTGGTCAATGAGCCGGTTCCAATGATATCCATATTTGTATGGTTTTATTGAGACAGACCCAAGATAATTTAGGCTGTTGCCGCTTTATTTGGCCGGTTTTGGCCGGTTTGTTGGGTAAAGGGTTAATAGTAAACATAGGTTGACATGTTAAAATATCTGCTTGGGCGCTCTGAGTGTATTAGCACTCAATTGTTAACTTACCCCAACTACAGTAGCATAGGCAACTGCATACTACAGTAAACCCTCTCCAAAGCGAACACCATCTGGAATTACCATTTTATCTGTTTTTTGGAGGCGTCTGGTTTACAGAAATAACGTCATGATCGGAATATCCCCTTTATCAAGACATAGCTCAACATTTTTAATAGATGAAACTTCAGGCGACATCAATTGAATTACGAACCCGCCTCTAACAAGTTCAACTCAGTGGCTAAACAGGTATCAAAACAAACTGCCAGCAATTAACCCTTTACCCAACAGAAGGGCCATGTGCCAATGCATTCTCTTATATATGCGAGTCGACCATAGGTCGCCTCGCATATATAAGAGAATGCATTGGCTTAACACATTCAAAATTATAAAATTGTTAAAGAATGTAAGAAAAAATGGTAAAAAGTGTTAAAAAAAGATTTTTTTTAGGCCAATGCATTCTCTTATATATGCGAGGCGACCTATGGTCGACTCGCATATATAAGAGAATGCATTGGCACAGGGCATAACTAACTATCACAATGTGGTCAAGGAGCCGGTTCCAATGATATCCATATTTGTATGGTTCTATTGAGACAGACCGAAGATATTTTAGGCTGTTGAAGCTTTATTTGGCCGGTTTGTTGGAATCTCCTGTGAAGTCTCAGTTAATCATTCAATGTGCGAATATCTAATAAGAAATCTGCTATTACTATCTGGTTCATAGCATTCACCGAACAAAAGATTACTAATAAGATCAGTACGAAAGACAACTATATGGAAAGTGCACGTGCGTTCTCGGGGCGCCGGAAGAGGGGGGGCAGAGGGGCAGCTGACCGCCCTGCCCTTGACCAAGGGGGGCGAGCGGGGGCAGGACTTGCCCTTTTTCTGGAGACAGAAAATGCTTTTTGTGTGTTTAATCTCGTGTTTTTATAGCAAAATGTGTTTTTGGTCCAAATACGACCAATTTCACAAGGAATATTAATTTTTTGTGAATTTTATCACAAAACGGCCATAAAAACGGACAAATACCATTAAAATAGGGATTTTTGCCACAATGAATTTATGGTTATTTTCCCGAGTTTGCGGAGAAAATGCCCTTTTTTGCGGAAAAGCTGGGAAAAGTGCCCTTTTTGTAGGCTCTGCCCCCCCTGCCCTTGGATGCTTCCGGTGCCCCTGTGCGTTCGGTAGGGACTAAAAATGCTGTCCGGTGTTGAGAGTACGGAGGTTCCAGCTTACAGAGGAAAATTCACTTGACTTATCATTAATTAGGGTCTGACAAATTTGTTCAGTTTAGAGAGGGAGCAGCTTGAGAGGTTCTGCTGTATAGTGCTGCCATCTAGGTTATGCATTGATTTGTAAAAAGCTATTACTTTGTATATCCAATTCTCTCACAAACTTCTAAAACTTCTGCTACAATTTAAATACTTCCTGTTGCAAACATTGTATGAATGATATGTGATAATTTTGCTCACTTAACATACATGTATAACTACCAGAAGACCTGTGGTGACATAGCCAAGAATTTTCACTGTTGCATTGTGGGCCAGATTGATAAAATCGGAACAAAAATTAACCATGTATACATGTATAGTTTGCAGAGACAATTATTTGAATTGTTAATGATTTTGGTAAATGCTAATTAATTAATAATTATTATCCATCAGCCGTGAATTTGCAAACTATTCAACAATAATAATGCCCTGAAGTAAGTAATGAAGGCACCTTCAAAATAAATTTTTGAAATGAAACATTTTTCTCATTATTTTATTTTTGTAATGACTTTTCCTCAAAGTATTTTCAGTTTAATCCTTAATGAATTAGTTGTGCACAGCCAGGCCTGGAAATGGTGCATTTTACCTTTGCAGAATGAGGTTCCCAGAGGGTTAATTTGGTTACGCTATCCCACACAGCGGGTTAGCATCTCATAATTCACCCTATGAGACCTCATTCTGCTTAGGCCTCAACTGCTATGGGAGACCTATGATCAGATTGGATAAATAGGAACTGAACAGACAGGGAAAATGTAACTGAAAACAATGTTAATTTGAGACTATAGATACATATACTATAGAGGCCTAAGCAGAATGAGGTCCCCAGAGGGTGAATTTGGTGATGCTAGCCCACTGTGCTGGGTAGCATCACTAAATTTCCTTCCAGGGACCTCATTCTGCAAATGTCAGACACTATTTGCAGGCTTGTGCTTGGCTGCTTATGATGTTTCTATATATATATTACAGACAGCTGCTTATGATGTTTCTATATATTACAGGGAAGCTTTGGTCTCACCTCGTTTGAGGAGTTAGACCTAGCCATAGAAAACTGTAAAGAAATGATCATGGTTGCCGAGAAACACACGGATAAGCACAAGAATCTAGTCAGGAAGCTCGTCCAGCTGAGACTCAAAAAACAGGAAGTAAAGGTGAGCGAAACATACAGTAGTGCGCTAAATAATCGACTCCTTAACCACAGTAAAATTATGGGTAATTTTAAAGGGGTCTGTACACTAAATCCGGCTATGGATTAGTGCAAAATACACTTGTACAGTAATGCCCTAAATAATCGACTCGTTAACCACAGCAGAATTATGGGTAATTTTTCAGGATTTAGTCGGAAATATGGCTTGTTGCATTCATCGGAAAGCTCTCACTGAGAGCTTTCCGATGATTTGCAACATGCCATATTTCCACTAAATCCTGAAAAATTACCCATAATTCTGCTGTGGTTAAGGAGTCGATTATTTAGGGCATTACTGTAGGTACACAGTAAATTGTACATCTGAATTTGGAACCAGGCACACTATTTTTCGTGGGAACACCCACGGGACATAAACCCATGATGTACAGGTATATATATAGTGCACAAAAAGAACAATGTTTTGAACAAATTCTAATATTATAACTAGATCTTAATTAAAACAAAATAAAGTGTTGGTTTAGTTAAGATTTAAGTACAAAGAAATACTTTGGTACTGTATATAACCTTTGATTCTGTGATGGATCAGGTAGAATGTCGTTAACCCTGCCAATTCTATGCTATGTTTTCTCTATCAATTACTGTGTAAACTCAACCAAAATTGCAATTTCAAGGCACACACCTGAAGGTCTGCACATACATACATGTAGTTCTCCTGTAATAATTTAACTTATAGCTTCTCATTATCCACCGTAAACAAAGTTTTCATGAGTCTACCACCTGTGATTATATCTGTCTATCCATAACAACTTTGGAGCTGTCAATCACAGTGATCATAGGACAGATTTAAATGTGCTCATGGACCAGCAAAAATGATATGGAGGAAAATATTTCCACATTGAATGGGTTTTGTCCATTTATTTTTAGCTCACAAGTTTGAGCTATTGCCATGGGTTGGCATCAACCATCCGTCCCTCGATCCGTCAAAATATTTCTGCAGTTTCATGTGACAGGTACCAACCTAGAGGTTTCATATAAGGATTAACTGTCATGTGGACTGTTTTTATGGAGATGTAACGGTGAGGTAAGTGGACATAACTTGTGTAAAACCTCACCGTTACATCTCCATAAAAATAGTCCACATGACAGTTAATCCTTATATTTATATACATTTAGCGAAAAAGCCACTTTTGTAAATATATTTAAATCGAAAAGTGTATCGTGACAAGATCAGCCCAAAATACCCAATAGCACCCTTGGCAAAAGTTAATAGGAACAATTTCTCTTCATGTTGAAACCCGATGATGTATTAAGTCAATCCTGCGCGAGTCAAAATGCGCCCAAAGCATTACGCGTTCGTCTTTCCAAACCTAATGACGTATCGATGGTGTTATTAGCTTGGTGTTATGAGGTGATGCGCATTCACCGAGAAATAACTGCAACTAGCCACGTGGGTGCCGACCAATCATAATGCTGGATTTAGTGATGACAACACTTAGTGTGTAAATATATTGGGATAAGTGGCTTTATCTCTGTTATAAGGGGGAAGTAACAATGGCTGAAGTTCAATTTATACACCAACATCACCTATTTTGAGTACGAACACCATTATGATCAGTAAATACACTGTTAAATATGCTGCTGGGACATATGCATACTGGTATACGAGAGAGAAGTCACTTCTCCCTGGGACAAAAATAGGGAGAGCGGCACATTTTAGGGAGAGGTTGTCTCACAAGTCGCCCTCTAGTATGCCCCCTGGAGCAAGGAACCAACTTATTAGTTGTTAACCATCTCATTACTGAACTTAGTTTGATACCTTGATGAGTATACATTTGAATGGTTTATTCTTGGTCTGTACAGATATTCAGATCTTATACAATTAACAGGCCAGAAAACAGATTCTGATTTATTTACAGGAAAGATTAAGCTAGGGGTTCAACAATCTGTTGTTTGTTGAACTCATTCGAACATCTCTACAAATGAATGAATGGGAATCAAGTAACTACCCATGTAATGGACAATTAAAATATGCACCAGTAGCTACATATTCTTTATTTAAATGTTCTCTGCTTTATCAATATCTTATCTTATTCTCTAATTTTTCCACCAACAGGAAGGTCCAGAACCAATCGACGAAAACATCAAGCTTGTTGTTGGACATCATTTTGTTATGCGATCGGGGAAAACATCGAAGAATTACTGTGAGAAGTGTGGACGAGTAATATGGGGAGTGTTACAGTACTCTTACAAGTGTATATGTGAGTGTTCAATTATTAAATGACTGGAGCTTCATGAAATTTTGCGAAAACCCTGTGCCAATGCTATGGTCATTTTGTTGAACATATTATCTGAACATTTCATAAGGGAACTACTCATCAATGAGTATTTAGTTACAGAAAGGGTTAATACAAGCTATTCATTCCATCAGTATTCAAACTTATTTTATCACATAATTAGCCCCTAAAACCGGTCTCATATTTTTTGGTAAGACACACGTGTAATATCGTCACGTGCAGTGATGTAAGAGCTTAGCGCAATTATGTTGATGTCAATGTTGGAACTTTATTGTTATGTTAATTAGATTATAATTATGATATTCAATTTGTGTTGGGTTATTTAGTGTTGACTGTAAGATAAATATGGGTGATAAGGGCAGTTGAACAATTTTGTTAACATGAAAAGACACATTTAAAATGGAACTATATTTTTTCTTGAAGATGTCTTTACTGCCTCTTTGGAAGTGATAAGGAAATCAATATTAATTTGTTTTAACCCGAGGCGTTTCGAGACCGTTTTTCCTTGCTAAAATGTGATTATGTGATAATAAAGATTTCAAATTCGTAGCAATTCTATACAAAATTTATTAACCTTGTCCACTAAATTTGAATCGAGCCTCACTAAAGCTCGACTCAAATCGAATTTAGTGCACTCGGTTAATAAATTTTGTATATAATTGCGACTCATTAGAGAACATCTATATATGTAACTAGCCGATGAGCCCGACGTTGTCCGGGCTATTCAAAAACCAAATTTCAAGTCGATAGCTCTACCCAGCCCGACGTTGTCCAGGCTATTCAAAAACCAAATTTCAAGTCGATAGCTCTACCCGTTTCCGAGATCTGGTCTGCGCATGTGCGAAGCTGGCTACGCACGGGCTCGGCGACCCGATAAAATTTGTATCCGGGGCAAGATACATTCACATACCAAATTTCAAGTCGATAGCTCCACCCGTTTCCGAGATCTGGTCAGCGCATGCGCGAAGCTGGCGTCTCACGGGCTCGGTGACCCGATAAAATTCGTATCAGGGGCAAGATACATTCACATACCAAATTTCAAGTCGATAGCTCCACCCGTTTCCGAGATCTCGTCTGCGCATGCGCGAAGCTGGCGTCGCACGGGCTCGGCGACCCGATAAAATTTGTATCCGGGGCAAGATACATTCACGTACCAAATTTCAAGTCGATAGCTCCACCCGTTTCCGAGATCTGGTCTGCGCATGCGCAAAGCTGGCGTCGCACAGGCTCGGCGACCCGATAAAATTCGTACTCGGGGCAAGATACATTCACATACCAAATTTCAAGTCGATAGCTCCACCCGTTTCCGAGATCTCGTTTTGCGCATGCGCTGCACGGGCGTCGCACGGGCTCGCCAATACGACAACGACCACCGCCTGGTCAAACTACACACACGTACCAAGTTTCGTCCCGATCGGTCGAGAATCGTAGATTTGTATTAATGACAGACAAACAGACAGACAGACAGACAGAGGTCTTCAAAATATATATGAGACTAGCCGATGAGCCCGACATTGTCCGGGCTATTCAAAAACCAAATTTCAAGTCGATAGCTCCACCCGTTTCTGAGATCTGATCTGCGCATGCGCGAAGCTGGCGTCGCACGGGCTCGGCGACCCGATAAAATTCGTATCCGGGGCAAGATACATTCACATGCAAAATTTCAAGTCGATAGCTCCACCCGTTTCCGAGATCTCGTCTGCGCATGCGCGAAGCTGGCGTCGCACGGGCTCAGCGACCCGATAAAATTTGTATCCGGGGCAAGATACATTCACATACCAAATTTCAAGTCGATAGCTCCACCCGTTTCCGAGATCTCGTCTGCGCATGCGCGAAGCTGGCGTCGCACGGGCTCGGCGACCCGATAAAATTCGTATCCGGGGCAAGATACATTCACATAGCAAATTTCAAGTCGATAGCTCCACCCGTTTCCGAGATCTCGTCTGCGCATGCGCGAAGCGGGCGCCGCACGGACTCGCCAATACGACGTTGACGACCGCCTGGTCAAACTACACACACGTACCAAGTTTCGTCTCGATCGGTCGAGAATCGTAGATTTGTATAAGTGACATACAGACAGACATACAGATAGACAGACAGAGGTCTTCAAAATATATATGAGATGATTCGTCATTTGAAATTACTTGATTGGTCATAGTCAATCAATTCCATTTATTTCCTTTATAGGGTGTCACTACAGATGTCATGAAAAGTGCCTGAACCTAATAACTAGAACATGTGCTAGTGTCAAGGTGAGTGTCTGTTCTGTCCCCTGATTATCAATATCACTTTTTTTTTATCAGTCAGGATATAGAAATGATAGAACGATACTCTGAGCCATTAAATAGTGTTCAGACGAGTACTTTGCTTGCATTTCATTGAAAAATTGGATTATAGTCAGGCGTTCGTTCAGACAGATGCGTACATTACGCTGTATCCGTTTATGCACAAAGATTCTATTTTCAATGCAACGTAAGGCATAATGAATACCTTATATGTGTGCGTCATGATGTTTCTTGTTTTCAATTGAAAAAGGATTGCAGCTGTCTTCGAAATGAAAGAAAATAAACTTGTATTTATGTGAATAAAGTGTTAGTTGTTGGCATTTGACGGGTTTGACATTATCATAGAAATAATTTATTACAGACAGATTGATTTGCAATATTGCATTAATTCCAATATCAAACTAATTAGCTGCAATTATTAATCAGAAGCCCTACATTATAGCACAATGTATGCACCCTTGTGAACGGTTAAATGCTGACAACTGATCGTGTAAAAGCAACATATGAACGAACGCAACAGACTTGTCTGAACCCTACTTTACCAGGGTGTGTTTAGATTTCAATGAGCTAATTAGACAGTTATTTTCCTTACAAAGTTATAGTTATTCTTGGTACAGGTTTTAAACATTTTGCAATGAAATTGGTGCATGTTGTAGGATCAAATTTGATTTTCTATACAAAATGATTATGATTATGATCATACCATTCTACGCCATTTGCACCACTATAAAATTGTTTCTGTATAAATTCTTCATTATATGTTTTCCACTTATATTGAAAGACACCAGAATGACTTAAATATTTGGCTTGTCACACATTAACTACATTTTATATTTCTACGTAGGTCAGAAAGAAACCAGTGTACAACTTAGACATTTGTCCTACTGTCGGCTTGTCTTACCAAAACTTCAGGTGCGCAGAGTGCCTTGCTCCAATATCTTACAGTAAGTACAGCTTTAACGTTTTATGTGCTAAATGGATTCTCCCATTCAGTTATATAAATTTTACATTGGAACAGCCTATGATCATTTGGAGGGGTGTTCAGATAATAAAAGATCAGAATGATTCCTATTTATTGGAGGGAAACGACTTATGGCCGTTTGTTGAACTTATTATCTGAAAATTTCCTAAGGGATAGCTACTCATCAATGAGTATTTAGTACAGAAAGTATTAATGATATACATAATCTTGCACTATTGTTAAACAAAATTTGCATCCTACAGATTTCTGTTTTGTTACAATCTGCAAATCAAAAAGGACCAAAATGCATACTTCACCAGAAAGAGCATTTCTGCCTTGAATGTCTGTCAAGACATGATTCTCTGCTCAACATTGATGTTTGAATTGATGTGAGTTAACTGGATGAGTATTGTAAAGACCCTTCCACATGGTGTCTGCCATGCGTATCGTTTGGCAAATGTATCTTTGGCATTTTCTGTGGTGTCAGCACTTTCTGCGGTTACCCGTATGTTTCCGTTGAATCAGGATTTTTTGTTATTCGTATATTTTTGTTTAAAATGACTGCATGGTGAAGTGATTCACATTCACAGACCAAAACTGACACATAGACCGACAACTGCTGCTTCCATTATCTTCGTTCTATACCATCATCATTGATATATAACTTTCAGAATATGGTTCTGTTGAACCGAGGTTATGTGATTATACAGGGAAATACTTCTGTTCACTGTGCAACTGGAACAACCTGATGATCATTCCTTCTAGAGTTCTCCATAACTGGGACTTTGAGGAGAGGAAGGTAAGATATGTTTATTAGATGTAAAGCCACACATAATTAGTTTTACTTCATATTCAGACGATTGGTTCACTTTGGGCCCTGCGAATGGATTCGATTCAATGCGATTTGAAATCGTTTGTCTAATTCAATTCGAAATTGACTGCCATGATTTGGATTTTGTCAAATCTTTGGTGACAGGTGCATTTCCTTGCTTTATACAGACCACAATACTCTTACCAGAAATGAAAAAGCACTATAATAATGTTCTAAATGACTTAAACGTACACACGTACCATTATGTCTAATGGCAGGACATGTAATGTTATTGACAACTAATCTATAATTAATTGACCCAATCTGTAAGAATGACATAAGTGAACAACAAAATTGCCATACAAGGCTATGTGCTAGTGTCGTTCCAGGAATCATGGGAATTCCATGACACTTGTATGCCAGATTTTAGATCTTTGTTAAATTTGCATAAATGCGAGTCTGAATCTAAGTCCTGAGTAAACATTGTCCAGTAAGTCTGTCAGTTCAAGCAACAGACAACACAATCATCACAAGTATAGCGAAAAATACTGCGCTATTCAACGAAATGAAACAGGCATCATGCGGTACGCTTGTCCGTATTTACGTCGACATTGGTTCTTCTTGCATGTATTCACTTATCTGTACTCTTTCCTTTGAAGTTCTATGTATCTGAAATCGATTGGCTCAGTAACAATGATTCGATTCGATTTTGAATCGTTTGCTTGATTTGATTCCAGATTCGATTCAAAATGAAAACACCAGATTCGTAGGGCCCTAGGTTAACTGTAGTCAATGAGTCTGAAATACTTGTATACAGACTTTATAACCCTCGGATATACTTATTAAAGTGAAAGAATTGATCACATCAAGACTTCAAAATGGGACCCGCTTTCTCATCAGTGTTTAACAATAAAGATCATCTGTTTCTTCTTGATATGGTAAATATAAGGAGCATTTCACTAAATTCTATGTGGACGTTGAAAGCATTTCTCTTCAGTAAGTGATTCTTATGAATATGAAGTCTGTATAAGTATTTGATCTATTTTGACACCCCCCACCCTCGGAATGTGATAAGATAAAGATGTATATTTAGTAACTTTAACCCTTTCTCTGTACTAAATGGACTCTCCCACCCAATTATAACAGTATATATTGGAATGGTTTATTATTCATTTGGAGGGGTGTTCAGGAAAAATTAGCAGTTGACAGACAGATGAATAGATAGTAGAGAAGGATTACCTATGGTCATTTGTTGAACTTATTATCTGAACATTTCCTAAGGGAACTACTCGTAAATGAGTATTAGTATAGAAAGGGTGAAATTGGAGCTTGGAGATTATTGCTTGTTAACAAATTTATTAGTTGCATTCATATCAAAGTCTACTGGGACAAAACTTAACCCTTCCATGACTGGAGCTTCCTGATATTTTGCGAAAACCCTGTGCCAATGCATTCTCTTGTATATGTGAGTCTTGCATATATAAGAGAATCAATGGCCTAACAATATTTACCTTGACCTTGTAAGCCAGTTCAATCTCTTATGAGAGACTCACATAGATAAGAGAATGCACTGGCACATGATCTTTAATGCTGAACCAGTGCAGCTCCCATCATGACAGGGTTAAATACTGCTCCATGTCATTTTACAAACTTTTATTTTCCCGTCATGAAAGTGTTAACCATTTATATTATTTTTGGAATTGATCTTACTCATTTAAATTTCTGCTGAATTATTAAGGCAACAGAACAAATTGTCACCATGTAGCAGAAAACATTTTAACTTTGACTGAAAACAACAAATTTGTAATGGTTTACTGAGGAAATGTCTAACCGCGTTGCCAGTGTAGGTAAGACTTAACAAATGCTCCAAAAACCTCAGTGCTTACATAAGATTGACTCTATTAACCCTTCCAAGACTGGGGCTTCCTGAAATTTTGGAAAACCCTGTGCCAATGCATTTTCTTATATATGCGAGTCTCCCATAGGGAGCCTCGCATTTAGAAGAGAATACATTGGCTTAACAACATTTACCTTGAACTTGTAAGCCAGTGCATTCTCTTATATATTCGAGGCTGCCTACGGGAGATTTTCATATATAAAAGAATGCACTGTCACAGGGTCTTTAATGCTGCACCAGCTCAGCTCCCGTCATGATAGGTTAACCCTTTACCCAACAAACCTGCAACAGCCTAAATTATCTTGGGTCTGGCTCAATAAAACCATACAAATATGGATATAATTGGAACCGGCTCATTGACCACATTGTGATGGTTACAGTTATGCCTTGTGCCAATGCATTCTCTTATATATGCGAGTCGACCATAGGTCGCCTCGCATATATAAGAGAATGCATTGGCCTAAAAAAAATCTTTTTTTAACACTTTTTACCATTTTTTCTTACATTCTTTAACAATTTTATAATTTTTAATGTGTTAAGCCAATGCATTCTCTTATATATGCGAGGCGACCTATGGTCGACTCGCATATATAAGAGAATGCATTGGCACAGGGCCGTTCTGTTGGGTAAAGGGTTAATGTCGAACAGTTGGGACACAATTCATCTTCACTTCATATACATGGCAGGTTTGCAGATCATCCAAGCAGTTTCTGAGTCTGATGTCGTCGAAACCTGTGATACGAGTACTGGACATCAACCCTATGCTCTTCAACTTTGTCGAAGAACTGAATGATGTTAAAGTATGTGACTTAAATTAAAACTCAGGCAGATTGAAAAATACTAAACCCAAGTCAGATATATTCAACATCATAAACAGTTGGAAGCAAAATTTGATATGATTGTTCCCAGAATAAAATTTTTCATTTTTAAAAAGCCACCAGTCAAACAAAGCCACCTAGTGGCCTTTTATTGTCCGCCGACCCAACGGGTTCGGAGGACTATTATAATCAGCCTGTGCGTCCGTGTGTGCGTGCGTGCGTCCGAGGTTTCCGGATGATAACTTTAGTTAGAGTGAACCAAATTAGGTCAATTTTAAATTCTGGTTCCGTCCGCCAATTTTCACCAGAGTTATGCCCCTTTTTCGACTTTTACCGTCTGTTAACATTTTTGGTTTCCGACCGATAACTCCAGTTTCGATTATTTGATCTGAACCAAAGTTGGTATGTGTATTTCCCAGCTAAAGATACAGGCCAAGTTCGAATATGAGTTCCGTCCAATTATTTTTACATGAGTTACGGACCTTTTTCGACTTAGAATTTGACCGTCTGTTAACATTTTTGGTTTCAGACCGATAACTCCAGTTTGGATTATTTGATCTGAACCAAAGTTGGTATGTGTCTTTCTCCCAGCAAAACACAAGTCAAGTTCGAATTCGGGTTCCGCTCGCCAATTTTCACCAGGGTTATGTCCCTTTTTTACTTAGAATTTTTGCCAATTTGAGGTTTCCGAATGATAACTTTATTAAATGTGTACTGAATGAAATTAAATTTGGTATGTAGGTGTACTAGCACTAAAGACAGGTTTTTATGCGCAAACAACGGTCATATCAAGCCCACGCTTAGAGGCGGACATGAGGTCTACCGACCTTTTATTTGTTTTAACCTTTGGATAAAAAATGACAAAAAATTTATAAGTCAGCCATAGGTAAATTTTGTTAGTCTAGTTAGGGTGTACGAATAGGTGGAAATTTGTGATTTGTAATTTACAATGTTACATTGATTACAATGATATCTAGTTATGGCTTAAATCTTGGAACAATATCTTGGAACAACAAGAATATATCAAAGAGCGCATGTAAGACAAAGTTTTATCTCCCCAACAATTATTGCCTCAGAAAGATAAGTCAGGTTCTGGTTAGTCGGTAGCCCGTAATAGGTAACCAATAAAGAGGGTTTATTATTTCTTTTTATTCTGATAAGGTAAAGATGAAGAGAGTTCTTCTCACTGCTGCGTGCAAATAATAAGGTTCTATTTAGCTTTTCCAAGGAAACAAACTTGACTCCTGTCATTTCACGTATTTATCGATTTGATTCATGAAATGTGGGAAAAAGATATTGCTAGCATCAATTTGTTACTTGACCATTACATGTACATGTTGCTTTAAATTTAGACAAATTTCTTCAAGCTCCATGCAGAGTTTAGTCCCCTACACAGGACTTACCGCTGCCCTCACCTACACGTAATGTGAAGAAATCTCTTATTTATTTACGAGATTTTTGTAGGTTTCAATTCATTCTGCATTATTCTGAGAAACTGAAGTGTCCATATTCATTTGAAAATGGTCTAGATCAAGCCAGAATGAATTGTAACTGACAAACCACTTCAATAAAAAAATGTTAGATTTAATTAAGAAAATACACGTGCCGGCAGCATTCAGACATCGCATAGCAAGGGGACTGAACTCTGTTTTGCAGCTTGAACTTTCTTTTGCTTCCAGAAACTTCGAGAGGAACTTCTGATCATGAAACAGTACATTGTCGTCTGTCCTTCGGCCATGGAAAATAAACTCCTGTTAAAGATCAAGGATAGACAACACTTTGTGGACAACTCAGATATTTATTCCATGCAGGACCTGATGGATGTGAAGAATGATATTCTTCTCCCACAATGTGCTCAGGTTCACACAAGCTGGGCTCAACATATAAAGACAGACTGCGAGGTAACTTTGATTGCTCTATGTTCTGCCTCCATTAGGAAACATTGGCTGAAAACTCCCAAGTTTATGTCTCGAGCCACCAACATTAGAGATATTTTGGTATTTAGTAGTGCACACTCCTCCACAAAATTTCCCAAATGGCCATGAATGACCAGAACTGTTGGGCCACTATTAAAACTAATTATGTTTGCAGTCACCCTACCCATATTTTTCTATGTGGGTAGGTAGGAAATATTTGTGTAATGCTGTGTATCCATGGACCAGCCTATACAGTAATGCTCTAATTGATTGACCTGTTAACCACAGCAGAATTATGGGTAACTTTTCAGGATTTAGTCGTAAATATGGATTGTTGCCATTCATCGGAAAGCTCTTGCCGAGAGCTTTCCGATGAATGGCAACAATCCATATTTACGACTAAATCCTGAAAAGTTACCCATAATTCTGCTGTGGTTAAGAGGTCGATTAATTAGAGCATTACTGTAGGTTTGAAGTGTTGAAATGGACTTTCATCAAGGCAAGTGATGAAATTTAGAGCTGTTGTATTTCAATTTAACCCTTTCATGACTGGAGCTACACTGGTGCATCATTAAAGATCATATGCCTTTGATAGACTTGCATATATAACTTACAAGGTCACGGTAAATATTGTTAGGCCAATGCTTCTACTTCTACATATTACTCTGACACCTTAAATTTACTGAAGATTATGCGGAGATCCAGGTAGATACCATGGTCGAGTAACTTTATAACCCTGTGGGGACTCTACTAAGCAGTAGCATTCTTTAACGTGCACATACCGATGTGTATACATGGATCAGCCATTAATGTCCATGCCCATTGGTCAGCATACTGCACCCTGACAACATACCTGGACAAATGTTGTAATGGGGGGAAGTCGGCATTTTGCATTCGGATCTTTTTTTAATGATCTCGAATGATACTTTTCAGCCTAACAAACTTTTATCTGACTGAGTTCTGATTTTTGTCAGAATACCCTGACCGGGTTACGATCCCCACTCAGCTAGCAGGAGACACCAGTATGCTACCGACTTCCATTCAATGCTTTCTCTTATATATGCGAGGCTGCCTATGGGAGACTCGCCAATATAAGAGAATGCTTTGGCATAGGTTTTTCAATTTTTTTTAGGAAGCTCCAGTCATGGAAGGGTTAAGTTTTAGTTCATACTGGTACCGAAATGAAAACAAAGATAAGTGAAATTATGTGTATACATGCCTTAGTGTTGGTTTTCTACATCAAATATTTACATTGTGTAATTGACTCTTTTCAACATTCCACAGGTGTGCCAAGCTAAAGGTTTCTGTTGTGAACTCTGTGATAGTCAGGAAGTCTTATTTCCATTCGACAACATTGCAACATTGTGTTCCCAATGCTCATGTGTCTTCCACAGGTAAGTCAGAAGATAGTTAGTTATTAGATAATTAACTCTGTCAAAGTGGTGGTCTCTCTTCCCAAACAAGACGTGACAAATCTATTATAAATGTTTTACAAAGCCATGTTTTATTAGCTATAATACTATGGAAGCTGGATGAGTTCGTGAGTATTGCACAATTCATTAATATTGTATATTACTAAACCATTGTTAAACCCATCATTTATCCTTATTGAATGTCCAAAGGAGATTGTATTATTTGGGAGGAATTAGGATGTTCATCGTTAGACCCGTCACTATATACCCATCTCTGAGACAAATTTGGCATAGAAATAGAGCTTATGGTACCACTGATACGAGGAAAGCAACTTTCTGCTGTTATTTTTCAGGTGTTTGCGAGAAAATATAATAATTCTACTCACTGTTCCGAATTTCTCTTTCGCCACATGAAATTGCAGTAAATTGAAAACACGTACATAGAGACCTACAGTTTTTGTTTGAATACCGAAGTATCTTATTCGTGTCTGGAAAGAAATTTCAAATTTTCGCTAGCCGCTCGTGAAAATTTTATATTTCTTTCCAGACACGAATGAGATATTTCAGGTATTTAAACAAAAACTGTTTGTATTTTTTTTATTATATGCGCCTTATTAATGCTCCAACTTGCTTAATTCTGTGGCATTTTCACTTTTCATAGCACAACACATTGAACAATACTCGGAAAGAAACAACTGTTTGACCCAAATTTTTAAAAAGCTACAGTGAAATAACGAAAGCTACAGTGAAATAACAAAAGCTACTGTGTAATAACGAAAGATGCAGTGAAATAATGAAAGCTACAATGAAATAAAAAAATTGTATTTCACTGTAGCTTCTAAGAGATACATACGACGATGTCTGATAAGCTATAGGCAAGCATATAATAAAAATAATTACTTCCGCTCATAAACAGTGGATTTGTTCATATGCAGCCACATCAGCTCAACCATGTGGACTATTATAAATGAGCTCTTTTTGAAGATTTTCTGTTGTTTATCCATATGTGACCCGCCATATCAAATCCAGTCGGAAGTCGGGATTTTTTTACCCTGTGCCAATGCATTCTCTTATATATGCGAGTCGACCATAGGTCGCCTCGCATATATAAGAGAATGCATTGGCCTAACAATTTTTTATCATGTTTTTTAAATAAATGTTTCGTACAATTTTTAGGACATAAAATAAAAAACATCCATTACCCTGCAGGGAGCCCCACACATATATTTAGAAGCATATAGAAGAGTGTCGTCTGCTCATGTTTGTCTGGGGCTCTGTATGGGTGAAATTATAAAATTGTTAAAGAATACAAGAACAAATTATTAAAATTGTAAAAAATTGACTCGCATATATAAGAGAATGCATTGGCACAGGGTAAAAAAATCCCGACTTACGACTGTAATTGATATGGCGGGTCACATATTTCCTTTGACACATAAAACAGACTCAATTGTCATCTGGTTTGGCATGAATCTCACTTCAGAGTGACATTTTGTTAAATTCATTGACCTGCAATACTTGTTCACAACATCTGGCTCAGATTAGTCATTTAGTTCACATTATATCATTTGATCAGAATTGCATATTCTGCCCTGTTAATTAACACCAGCTATTGGCTGAGCCGAGGCAAATAAATGCCAAAGCAAAAAGTTCTCATTTTAGCTGAAACAAATTTCTCAGCCCGCAGACTTTGTCTTAGTGTCACACTGTGGAAGTCTAGATCTGCAGATAGCAAATATTGTTGAATACCAAGGACTACTGAGATAATAAAAACTCTCTTGATAATCAGCAATTTTAAGCCAGATCCAACAAAAGTCTGCCATGAAAATGGACCAAGTTTCAATTGTGAACTGAAGATATATGTGTAAATCACGCAATTATGCGGATCCTATGATTTTAGCAGAGGAAACATTTCTGGCCTGGGCAATTTTTTAATTTAGCCTAGGCAAATTTTCTTCTGATTAGCCCTTTCATTATGGGAGCTGCACTGATGCAGCATTAAATATCCTGTTCCAGTGCATTCTCTTATATATGGTGTCTCCCAAAGGGAGCCTCGCATATATAAGAGAATGGATTGGCCTAACAATATTTACCTTGACCTTGTAAGCCAGTTCAATCTCTTATATATGCGAGGCTCCCTATAGGAGACTCACATAGATAAGAGAATGTGCTGGCACATGATCTTTAATGCTGCACCAGCACAGTTCCCATCATGAAATAGTTAACCATTTATATTATTTTTGGAATTGATCTTACTCTTGTAAATTTCTGCTGAATTATTAAGGCAACAGAACAAATTGTAGCCATGTAGCAAAAAACATTTGAACTTTGACTGAAAACAACAAATTTGTAATGGTTTTAGGCCAATGTATTCTGTTATATATGCGAGGCTCCCTAAGAGAATGCATTGGCACAGGGTTTTCGCAACATTTCAGGAAGCTCCAGTCATGGAAGGTTTAACCCTTTACCCAACAAACCGGCCAAAACCGGCCAAATAAAGCTTCAACAGCCTAAAATATCTTGGGTCTGTCTCAATAAAACCATACAAATATGGATATCATTGGAACCGGCTCCTTGACCACATTGTGATAGTTACAGTTATACCCTGTGCCAATGCATTCTCTTATATATGCGAGTCGACCATAGGTCGCCTCGCATATATAAGAGAATGCATTGGCCTAAAAAAAATCTTTTTTTAACACTTTTTACAATTTTTTCTTACATTCTTTAACAATTTTATAATTTTTAATGTGTTAAGCCAATGCATTCTCTTATATATGCGAGGCGACCTATGGTCGACTCGCATATATAAGAGAATGCATTGGCACAGGGCCCTTCTGTTGGGTAAAGGGTTAACAAGAGAATGATGTGTTCATAGTTCATGTATCTATTTCAGACATTGCTTCAAAAGGAAAGGAAATAAATGTACCCGTTGTGAGAGGCGGAGCAGGAAGAGTGCTGGAATCAACTAGAGATGAAGACGTATCAATCTTATAAACAGTGGAATCAACTAGAGATGAAGACGTATCAATCTTATAAACAGTGGAATCAACTAGAGATGAAGACGTATCAATCTTAAAAACAGTTTTCACAGTTGATATCTAACTTGTCAGTGCTCTATTACCGAGTCGAAATTATTGTGAAATATCAAGGATAAAAAGAGAATCTAGTGTTCATCAAACATTAATTTATTATATAAACATTTATCTCAGCCACTCTTGAGATAACTGTTGTTATCTACTCAGAAACACTAATTATCCTCTATATTTATGGAATACTAATTAGGGTACACCAATATTATAAGCCTGATTTACAAACATTTGGGTGGAAAAAAGTAAATGCAGAAGAGAAGAAAATATTAAAAATATATTCAATATCTCACAGACGATCGGCAAACAGTGAAATTAGGCATAAATGTTACAAGATTTATGAAAATGGTATGCTTTGTTCAAGTTATAAAAACTAACTGAGGTATTTCTTCCCATAAAGCATATCAAATAACAGAAAATATGGAGAAAGCAAAATAAAAGGCTCTGCAAGCAGATATTTTCTTCAATACATGATCCATAATTTATTCAAAAGGAACATATGCCACCCAATGAAAGTTATTTATTTATTTTTTAGACATATTGATTTGCTCATACACACATGTGTTTAAACAAAGTATATACTTCAAAGGGGATTGGAGGACAAGTGCTAAATACTTAGAGTTCCCCTCTTCTCTCCCAATACGTTATTGGAAAACAGTTATAAATTCGGTTCTTAAAACAGGCTATTAAATTGCCGTTACTAATGGAAAGATAATCTAGTGTTTTCAAATGAATATGGTAAATTATTTAATTTCTGACAGAGAATTTTATTTTGTTTCGCATGCGACAAACTGCTCGCAAAAACTGAAAATTTGTCTTGGTCACTCTTAAGATCATTTTTGGTATGCACTCGAAAACACTATAAATCCTCTAGATTTATGAAAATTATTTGCCAATAGAAAATCAAATAATCTCTCTTTTGACTCTTATCTTGGCCATGATATATAAGCAAGATTCGGCCATGAATATTAAATTTTTTATTGTTATAATTTATCGACAGGTAGATTTAACGAAAAAAATTCAGTTATTATTATAATTAGGCAATGTTTCAGCGAATATTTTGATCTTGTAGTTTTATAATTATCTATAGAACAATTCTGCTTTGCAAATTCCAGAAGTGAGATTATTGATTTGTCCGTGGGTGATAACAATAACAAGTAACAAAGTAAAGGTAGAATTGTGACATATTTCCTACATTTAAAGGTACTCAATCTGATCAGACGCTCCTAAATTACTATTTCTTTGGCTTGGGGGGGGGGGGGGGGGTAAAAAATATTTGATTCGAGTCGATGAACCCACCCATCAAAACCCAGAGTGATTAGATATCGATGTTTGAAGTTTGCTGTTTCTATTGTTTGTGGACCAGAACTTGTCCAGAACCACGTGCTCAAATGGACAAATTGCGGTTGTAAGATGGATAACTTGAAAATCAAGTGGTTACTGTTAACAATAATAACCACTTGATTTTCAAGTTATCCATCTTACAACCGCAATCTGTCCATTTGAGCACGTGGTTCTGGACAAGTTCTGGTCCACAAACAATAGAAACAGCAAACTTCAAAAATCAATATCTGATCACTCTGAGCTTTGATGGGTGGGTTCCTCGACTCGAATCAAATATTTTTTACCCCCGAAGCCAAAGAAATAGTAATTTAGGAGCGTCTGATCGGATTTATATCGAGTACCTTTAAATGATATTTGTTCAAAAGGGAATTTGACGCAGTATGAGATACATTATATTATTACAAGCTATCTTGTCGAGTACGGTTATGGGGAAAAAAATAATTTTGAACATTCCATTTATTACAAGATTATTGTTGAGATCGATATAATTGTCAGATATTTTTTTTTAGTTTACTCAAAATGGCTTGAATAAGCGCCATTTCATTAACTAGTATCTGTTTTAATTTGAGCTCAAGAATGGCTGTGTCTAATTTACATCAAGATTCTATATAGAATTTCCTTAACTTGTCATCACAAATATATTTTAATTATTTTGATTATGTGCAAACACACACCAGTATAGACTGTGGCATTCAATCTACAGTAATGCCCTAATTAATCGACTGCTTAAACCACAGCAGAATTATGGGTAACTTTTCAGGATTTTGTCGGAAATATGGCTTGTTGCCATTCATCGGAAAGCTCTCCCCGAGAGCTTTCCGATGAATGGCAACAAGCCATATTTCCGACTAAATCCTGAAAAGTTACCCATAATTCTGCTGTGTTTAAGGAGTCAGTTACTTAGGGCATTACTGTATTTATTATGAGAAATACAAATTTATACGTTTATGTGAAACTGCAGCAGATATAACCCATAGGACTGCACCATATAAGATTGGTGAAATGATCTGATGTGAGTGGCTGTCAGCCAGTGACACTGCCACCTCCTACATGTATATTGTGTTGAACGTTGAGCTGACCAAGGCCGCAAATAGTGTGTCTGTCATTTGCAAAAAGATTTCTCCAGAGGATTAATTTAGTGACGCTGTCCCGCACAGTGGGCTAGCATCACCAAATTCACCCTCTGGGGACCTCATTCTGCTTAGGCCTCAATTGCTATGGGAGACCTAGGATCAGATTGAAGTTCCCCAGTTGAAGTTGGTGATGTTCACCCATTAGTCACCTCGATTATGCATTTTATCTTCTGCAAATTAGGGGATATAGAAACAATAGAAAAGGGGAAAAAGTAACTAAAAACAATGTTAATTTGATACTGTACATACTTCCCAGAAGATGAGGTCTAAGCAGAATGAGATCCCCGGAGGGTGAATTTGGTGACACTAACCAGCTGTGTGGGATAGCGTCACTAAATTCACCCTCTGAGGACCTCATTCTGCAAATGACAGACACACTATTTGCAGGCCTGGAACTGATATCTGAAATTGATAAATTGTAAAATGGCGATCAGTTGTGTGATAAAAAGCTTTATTACATGATCCTACCCTTATTCCATTCAATAAACTCGTTCTGTAAATTGTGATATTAAACATTCATTTAATAACAGGAAATAGTGCCAGTTGACCTTTGACTTCTGGTTTGTCGTCTGTTTACGTTCCATACGCTATGTCTCAAAATACTATGGCTTCCAATAGTTTTCCAACAATCTCTAATTAATGAAGAGTTTGAAAAGTTATTTCATTAAATTTACGCCATTAAATATGTCAAGGAGTCTTTATTTATCTTTACGTGGACAAACAACACATAGTTACGTGAAACGTCATCGCAGGTCTTTTTGAAGTCGACGTTAGTTTCACGTCCCATTTGTTGATTTAAGTATGTTTTATGTAGGTTTTGGATCATGTAATAAATAGAATCTACAACTCGTCCCCAGTTTATAGCAGAATTTACAAAACTTGTCCAGTAAATTAGGTCTGGACCTCGCCAAAGGCTCATCCAGACCTTATTTACTGGACTCGTTTTGTAAATTCTGTTATAAACTGGAGACCCATTGTAGATCCTCTATTGATTACACACCTATTGCTATCTTTCAGTTGATTACGTTCCTTCAGCCTGCGTGATAATTTCACCCAGAATGCACTAGAGCGATCCCCATAGCTTGCAAATAACAAGTAAATGACGTCATGCATGAAAACACAACCGGTGCAACAATAATGAACCTTGTATTGTGTTGACTGTTGAGTAGATGACTTAAATAGCATGCAAACCAAACAGAAACAATTTTTTGAAACAAAAGAATATTGGCTGCCAGTGTGTAGTAAATACAGAACCGCATGGAGTGTGTATGCTGCGAATGTTATCACACGAGTTTCTTATGCCGCAAGTTACAACTCAGGCAACTTGAGTACAATCTATAGGAGCTTCTGTCGCTAGGAAATAATCTTTTCTCCAATTATTTTCTATGAAATGGGACAGAAAATATGGCTATTTTTAGAACATTTCAACAGTTTTTATTAGAAATATCTTGTGTGTTATTGTAATAATAGTTGAAATGTGTTGAAAAGGAATTTCATAGAAATTTTTGTTGTTGTGGGAAGTGCTTCTGGGAAGACATAGGGAGCTGCTCTGGTGCAGTATTGAAGATCCTGTGCCAGTGCATTCTCTTATATATGTGAGTCTCCCACAGGGAATGCGAGTCTCCCACAGGGAGCCTGGCATGTATAAGAGAATGCACTGGCTTGCAAGGTCTTGGTAAATATGGGAGACTCACATATATAAGAGAATTCATTGGCACAGGGGTTTTGCTAAATTTCAGGAAGCTCCTTCATGGAAGGGTTAACTATGCTGTGAACAGGAATGATGTTTATGAACTCTTATAAACTATACTTTAAACTGCATTACTAAACTGTTTATAAAGGAGCACATCAAACTTTGTGATTTAATGACAATAATTGTTGAAATTGCTTATGCAATGTTTATATATTTATTATGAGAAATACAAATTTATACGTTAGTCATGTGTGTTCTCTAACATCAGTCCCATATATATATTTGTGATTTTGTGTAGTCCGCTGATCTCTCCAGTAGAGGCTAAAACTAGATTTAAAGGTACTCAATCCAATTAAACACCTCTAAATTACTATTACTTTGGCTTCGGGGGTAAAAAATATTTGATTCGAGTCGAGGAACCTAACCATCAAAGCTCAGAGTGATCAGACATCGATTTTTAAAGTTTGTTATTTCAATTGTTTGTGGCCCAGAAAGGATGGTCTCGGTCAAAATTGCGGATGAAGATGGATAACTCTAAAAACTAGTGGTAATACGACCAAATTTCGTGAATACTCAAGTGATAATACGGCCATATTTCGATGAACAAAATGTTGATAAATAACACATTTTGGGAAATTTGATACCATAGTTGACAGTTAGAGCCCGAAGCCGCCATAGTACGCTGCCGCCGCCAGCCATATTGGCCACAAGCCGCCGCCAGCCATAGTATTTCAAACGCCAGCCACATTTAAAAATCTCCGCCGCCGGAATTGTAAAATGGCTGAGCCGTGTGCATGGGCTTATATGTCAAGCACAACTGTACTGTGAATCGCAAAGAACTAAACCGCATTGCCTAATATTGGCATACTCGCATGGACACGGCATGGTTGTTATATTATCAGAACACCTGGCCCCTTAATGTGGAATAGACTATGCCAATGCATACTTTCATATAACTGAATGGGCGCATCCATTCGGTATTGAAAGGGTTAAAATATAAATTGTTTATATCGACAACACCATGCAGTCTCAGACATCACTGGCATTTGTCAATATATACACATAAGAATAGAAAATAGTTTGAAATATTCTATATCATTACTATCGGGTTCATCATTCAATGATGCATGCATATATCGCAAGATGGCATGATGATAGCAGTCTGAAGTCGACAGAAGTCCCAATGTAACTACTTATACCGATTAGATGGGAAACTACATAGTATATCCATGCCAGTCCTTCGTGAATTTTCGCCATAATGGAAAAGTCCAACATCAAAAGATTACGTGTGGTCTGGAATTCTACGGGTTCACCACAAACGCTAAAAAAAAAACGGCGTCTATAACCGGTAACAGGGGATTGGGAACATTTCGGAAACGAAAATACGCTGAATGATAACATCTCAGCCGGCTGAGCCGCCATATTTCGTCAGCCACGAACGTCGTGACTGAGCCGGCTTAGCTAGCTAACCAGCCACGAAAATCGGTTGAGCCAGCCATGAAAACTATTTGTCGTGGCTTCGGGGTCTATTGACAGTGGTTAGCATGATTTTGTTGCAATTAATCGATTCTGATAACTGAAGCATAATTTGAAGAAATGTTGTATCTTTATGATATTGGGAGCCTCTGAGCGGATTGAGTATCTTTAACACCTTTATCGCTGTGTTCTTTGTCATAAAAGGGCTGGTTTATCAACAGTCTGATAAATATCCAGACTCATTCTCATTACTTTCAACTACGTCTGGCGATATTTTCATTCTAACTGATTTCAGATATTAAGGGGGAAATCCCCTTTTTTGTGAAAACTCATTAATATTCATGTATCCCAATAAGGCAATGTTTATCATTGCGATACACACAGATCTACATGTGTGCCTGAGGTCATGTAAATATGCAAGAGTAGTCACTCTTCCTCTAACCAATTTTCATGCAATAAAATGCGCTTTACAAGATTTGCTTCACTACACATGTAGAAAACAAGTTTCACCATTCAGATGCTATATAATCAAGAACAATGCAATGAAGATATACAGTAATGCTCTAATTAATCGACCTCTTAACCAAAGCAGAATTATGGGTAACTTTTCAGGATTTAGTTGGAAACATGGCTTGTTGCCATTCATCAGAAAGCTCTCGGCGATTGTGTGATTGTGTCATCTCCTTATTTAGAATATGCACTTGACAATTTACTTACAATTACTCTAAGTTGTAATGATTCTTATTTGGCACGTGACAAAATATAAATAGGTTAGGAGAAAATACTATATTAAACTAGATTTAATCAGTTTTGAATATCTTGGCAAATACAGTTCTATGGTGTTTACTTGTTCTGTCTGATCATTCCCCAATTAAGAACAAAACAGACCTTTTGATTTTGAGCATACGACGTTTGATCAGTTAAGATATGCGACGCTAACGTGTAGTTTATTCGATAACTTCATGCGATTACAGTCAAATACCGCGGGTTTGGCTTGTATGAATAAGTCAGTATCTATTGAATTTGCAGGAAGCTATTCATTGGTCAAGCAACGCATTGCTGCGCATTGGCTCGATTTCTCCCGTTTGAAATAATTTTAACCATGAGTCCTGAGACCGTAAGATGATTGAAATGAAACACGGTCTAATTTTATTTAGACTGGTTTATCAAGTGATTCAGCAAAAACTGAGATCAGTCTATATAAGAGCAAAATAAAATTGTAAAATTACTTTTCAGTGATATTTAAGCACATAAGCTATGTTCCAAATATTCCAGTAACAATATGGGTTATTTTGTATATATTGAATGGTTTCTGTTCTATCCATTTTGAGGGAAAAGAGTAATTCTTCTGGAAAACAGGTGATTCTTGGAAGTTGAAATGTAAGTCGCTTCATATTTTTCACCACCATATATTATGCACACCATTCAGGACTTAAAAAACAGAATGGAGCCCAGGTTTAACTGAGTTATAATTATCTGCAGTCAAATTATTAACCATGACAATTTTGGAGCAGTTTTGAATATACTAGTATGTCAGGCCATAAAAAATTTGCCCTAACAACATATCAGAGAAAAGGATTTCCTCATAAAACTTCACATGTGTACAACCTAACAAACATATCATAACACAATTCATGGGTGAAACTAACCATCTGTATGGCCAGAGGCGGACTGGCCGATCGGGAGACCGGGAAAATTCCCGATAGGCCGGAGGCCGTGCGGGGTTGGGGGTTGTTGTATATGTGATTGGGCCGCAAATGAAGCCGACGTGGGCCGCCACATGTGTTGTTTAACCAGCCTAATTGGCTAATCGTAATTTTGTCATTAAATGAACTTGTCAGCATCATATAACACCACGTAAAGACCCCGTTAATCTCGAGATTTTAACGGTAACTCCCAGCTGTGAATCCCAAAAAAATTCTCACGCACCCCTCTCGGACCCTCCCCCAATTGAAATTTCCAACACAATAGGAACGCTTCAGTTGAGTCCAGTCTAGATGCTAGGATTAGCGATTTTCTTGTATAGTTTTCAAAATTTTCTCACCCGGGGTCGAACAACCATGGGCAGCCCGGTGTGTCCTGGTCTCTTGTCCGTAGCCGTGTGCATTTGTCTGGAGTTAGACCGCTAGATGTTAGAATTTATGCAATTTTTCAGGTAAAAATATCTTAATGGTATCATACCGGGAATATATAGGACCATGGTTTATGAATATATCGGATATTAGGCCAGAGCACTTAGGTGCAAGGGGTGAAAAAAACATGTATATTTTGTCTTTTTCAGTATCAGTTGGTGCAGTTGGAATTTCCCAAGGACACCCCCGAACAGATTCTGATTCAAGGGGGGTGCAGTTGGAATTTCCCAAGGTGGACACCCTCCTGAACAGATTCTGATTCAAGGGGGGATGCAGATGCAGATGGGCCGGTATTATATTCATTTCCCGGGCCAGTGTTTTGGTCCAGTCCGCCTCTGTGTATGGCCTTCCCTGCGCCACGTATATTAGTCCGATCTCCAAGGCACAAATGTGTGTTTTAGCAGTAGAAACCATATCCCTGTGGCAAGGATGGCCATTTTGACCACCATCTTGGTTTTACCCAAATTTCTAACATTCCTCAAGGCTGTCAGCTAGTCGGCCAGCGGATTCTTCAGAATGGTGCCCTAGATCACTGGAATCCACAAAATAAGAAACTTTATATGCAAAATCATGCATTGGCCAAAAATCCCAGTTTGGCTCCCGAACTATACGGGCATAGTTGCTGAAAGCAATGTAAGTTCCCAATTGACAAAATTTGTTTTTAAATCCACACCCTTTGCCAATTAAATTGAGTTTGAATGAAATTGAGTTCTGCTCGGGCATAATTGAATTGCACTCATATCAACCACTTAGTTCTGATTATTGTTAACCTTTTCTTTTCATACTCATGCAATTTGACACATGCAGTGCACCTCTGTATGTTTACATGGCCAGATTTAAACTTTTAAAAGTGTAATATATAAAAAAGACCATTTCACCTATAATATAAAGAGCGTTTGTACTCTAGTTGCCTTGATTATTTCTGGTCCCTTTTGAGAAGAAAGGAGACACACAACCATAACCTCTTATTAAATTGGATTCTTTTTACCACTAAATTTCAGTAATTTGTATTATTATGTACATGTGTCTATACTACTTTAGATCATAACAGTATATACTCTATAATTCAACATCAAAACTCTAGATTATGATTCCGATAATAGCAATTTACTATCACCAAGGGAAAGGGATGGGTTAAACATATGCCGATTGTAATCGGCCTCTCGTTATTTAATTAGTAATGATTTCTGCTAAAACCGAATAATACTAACTTAAGTGAACTGAATTTCACTCAGATAAAATAAACTCATAAATATATATTTCTTGTTGTTTTGGCTCCTTATCATAGTCAGCTGTTGTTCAGCTGATTGAGAGAAAGTAAAATACACACATAGATCAATACATTGACAGCTAAACTCGCGTAAGACATGTGTTATTTGCTCCTCTAAGCCCATTTCATCGACTCCATAAAACTCACCGCTTCCTATTTTAGATATGATTCACTAGATTTACCAATTGTTTGGGTCAGCTTAATTGTCATATATATTTTCCGAGAAATAACTGATGCCTAACTTCACATTCCAACCAGGAAACGCATGCGTGGAACTTTATTTTTAGATTGTGACTCTATGCACCGTGACCTTTGGTCGAAAACATTGACTGACAGCCGTACCGAATATTTTCAAAAATGACTGCGTTCATATCTGCAGTGGAATTAAAAAGGCTAAAGGAGCATAAATACGCTGTGAGCGGGTGCTCTTTGGTAGAACCGCCCTTGCAGGTTTGGTGGAGATGGCTGGTCGAGCAAGTGCCCCTTTGGTGGGCTCCGAATTCGATCACGTTAGCTGGATTGGCTGTCAACGTATTGTCGACGCTTCTACTTGTGTACTATTCTCCGGATGCAAATGTTGAGGTATATACACATGCTACGTATTTCATAACGAACGATTCTGCTCTTCTCCGTAAAATGAGTATAATTTCCAATTAATTTGCCGCTTGCCAGGTAGCCTATTTTCGATGTAGTACCCGTAGCCCTGTACATGTACAGTTGTGATCGAAATGAGTTTGTTTTCTATCAGAGTAGTAGAACTTAGAAGGTACAATTCTTCTAATTAGTTCCGTTGATACTCTAAAACTGAAAAAATAAAGAGCGTATAAAACTGAACAAATAAAGAGCGTATCTTATTATCATTCCGTGTTGTCAAATGTCGTTACAATTGATAATTCTTTTAAAATAGATATTATCTATTTGTTAACAATTTTTCTTCAAGAGATTATATATACGATAATAGTATAGTGTGTTTTGAGATGTGTGTTATCTCAACGAGTTAGAAGTATGATTTTTCGCGAGGCTCTGCCGAGCGAAAAATCATACTTCTAACGAGTTGAGATAACACACATCTCAAAACACACTATGCTATTGTTGTATTTATCTTATGCCAACTGATACTTTCATTTTTGGTCAAATTAAGCCTAATTTATGACAGTTTTCAGACAAAAACAACCTACATTTTGGTCATTTCGAAGAGCAATTCCCGTTACGCATGAATACGCAGTTACAGTACATGTGATGAGGTCGCGAATTTATGGAACATTGGGGTGATTTGTCAGCAAGAAACAAGATATAATTCCTGATGTAATATGAATCCATGTACATAAATCGGAACAGTGAAATTCTTTCAATAACATGTAAATGTTCTCAGACAAAAAGCAAAGATATTCAAACTGTTACAGTTCAGAATTCGTTAGATTGAAAATAACCATGCAAGTTCTGAGAAAAGTGTACATCGTACATTTTGCAAATTTTGTGGGATGCAAGCTGTCTAAAATGACGGGAACAGAATAGTGAAAGCTTAAAATTTAGTCATAGTAGTGTCATGTTATCATGTTTCATTGAATGTGTAGCTACATTACTATTTTATTCCACTTGTATGCATTAATCTATTCGTTTAAACCTTTCGAAACGCTGAAGTAAATGTGACCCAATTTCGAGGCGAGAGTTTTTTGTTGATACGTCGCTAAGGCAAGCATGACGTCACAAGGCGAAAGGTCACGCTGCGCATAGTCCGTTTCTTGAAATGATAATACACATATGTAAGATATCACGAGAATTTAATACACAGTATAACATCACACCGGTATAAGATAAAATAGAATACCTTCATAATCATGCATGCCTCATGTTCGAAAACAGCTTGGTGCTGTATAATGTCATCGTCAAATCGTTGCTCATGTACTAGTTGATAATGATCTGCAGGGATTGAATTTGAGGGTTGGGTGAAATGCATGGCCCGGTGTCTGCATGCCATATCTAGGCTATATAGCTATGCCTATTGATCGCTCCAGAATTTTTAGCGACATCATGTTTAGTTTTATAGTAAAATAATGTATTTCATGCAGACAAACGTCCAGTCACAAAATAAAAAAAATATAAAAACTTAACAATTTCTAATAGAAATTAGAAGTTGTTCATAACAACTCAGATAAGAAAGTACGGTAATAAAGAACCCGTATATATCATAATTCAGTTCTAGAAATGTAAATTTCTGGAATGCACGTCCGCGTCTCAAAAAGACGAGCGAAAGTCCATTGTGGGGGTGGGGGGGGGTGGTATTAAAGGCACAGATAATTTCGGAGGAACAATTTTCTCAATTCTTCTTTTCTTGTTCACTGTCAATAAAGCCATAAAGTGGGGGTGCGAAGGAATGTTAATTGTCTACATATTTTAGGGAACCACGATGCCCAACGACTGATTATCGCCGATCGCATCAGTTGGTGTCTGAATTAAACTGTTATCAAAACACATGTTTATAGCAGCCGATTTAAGCGAATTACAATGTAAGTCTGATTGAGTGTCATAATGTATCCATTCTTTCTAAATGGGGTATCATTCGACATGAAAAGGGGACATTTAAACAGACAAGTTTAATTTTTGTTGGACATGCCAACAAAGCCGAGACTCGAAGAGCGAATTTATTGTTGGCGGTTTCGGCTGTCTGATGGTTAATTAAGTCTCAACACCCGGTAAACCTTTACGATATTCCGACTGGACTATATTTAGTCTATATTCTCTGAAAAATTGGTGTAAAAATTCTCAATAGAACTATTTTCATTTGGGCATTTTCTAACACTGCAAAACACTGAGTAGTCAGCAGAGTTTTCTGAAATTTCCGACTATTTTGTGATTTTTGTCGCATAAAATCAATAAAAATACGATGTGA
Source organism: Siphonodentalium dalli (assembly GCA_032622095.1). Lineage (NCBI taxonomy): Eukaryota > Metazoa > Mollusca > Scaphopoda > Gadilida > Siphonodentaliidae > Siphonodentalium > Siphonodentalium dalli. The sequence continues at coordinate 182,368,892 of CP136067.1, forward strand.
TACTGGCAATGTTTTTTGCATATTCTGGAAGGAATATATATCCCAAATATATGTCTGAAATTTCACGCAAAAAATTTGAAAGATAACAAAGTTATAATTTGTTTTATAGACCCACTCTAAATATACAATACTAAATGCATGCAGGCAATAAGCAGATGGCTGTGTTTGGATAGTTCCTATACCAGAATTCATCATTCTCGCTATCCGTGAAATGGTCTATTGGAATCACCTCTCAGTGTTCAAAAGATCTTGATTTTTTTTTTATTGAAATTTGGAGGAAGCCTACATTGCCCTACAAGCTTCCAGCAAATGACAATTCGATGAGACTATGATAGACTCAGCATGTCAGTATAACTCTTGAGTGTATGTTATGTTTACATGGACTGGAGACTCACCACCTACTCTCGGGCTCCAAATAAAAGTGCAGGCCCAAATAATAGTGCAGAGGGGAAATTCCATTGAGAGCAAATAAAAGTGCAGACCCAAATAATAGTGCAGGGGAACTCTGAGCAAAAAAACATCAACATAACTCTGATTAAACAAATTGTTTTTATAGTTGGTCAAGTATAGGAAGTTTAGGCCAAAAGGAAGAATACCTGAGTTTAGGGTAACATGAGGGAAAAAAACAGGGGCGGGCGGGCGGTACTTCATTTTATTAAATTTTTTCATTTTATTTTTCACGGGGAATAGTATTTAAGTATTCGTGCCTTCTAATCCTCTGCCAGTGTCACTCGTATATAGCTTGGGCAAGTCATTGTCACACTAATCAATGTCATGGTAGCTTTAATCAGTTTAATGGTGTTGCAGAAATTCAATGACATGTATACAGCATTATATTAAATGATATTATATATAGAATAAGTGTCTAGTGTTGGAAATTAAACGGTTTATGTTCATGCTGAAGCTCGGATATTACAGGCCAAATCCTACGAGTGGACATATTACTTTTCAATTTCACACACAAGACACGTATTTTATTTTGTTTATCCACCGACTCGAATACTAAGAAATTTTGCGAAATATTCAACTCAGAAGGTGAATTTAACAAGAGTTCCTCCATTGGAAATGACACATACATGCGGCAACGCCAACGTGACGTACATAACATAATCAATATGTAAAGCGGTGGTGGCATTAACACCTGTAAAACAAAGTAAGCACCAAGAACAATATATGTGCATTGATTACCCTATGACTGTTGCATTCGGATCATTGCGACACAGAAGATGTTGATTCATCGGGTCGGGCTTTCTGTGGAACTAATGAATATTTAATGAGAAATAGTTCTACTAGGAAAAAAATAAGTTCTACCAGGCACATACATATGATGTACCACTCCTACTGCATGGGTACATACAGACTAGGGTCCTGCGAATTGGATATTTTGATCGAATCGAATATCGAATCGAATTCACAAAATCGAATCGAGTATCGAATCGAATCATATCTGTGTGTTGCATTTTCTCTTAGGTATGTTTTGTCAACGATTAGACGATTTGTGAAACATTCTTCAACGGTTCTATGAACTACATACATGAAGTTCCATCACAACTTAAGTGGCGATGAACCGTCGTTTGAGATACTATTAACTTCAATTGATAATTGTCGAGAACAAAACCAAGATTAAAACGTCAATGTGGCCATCACAACGATTATCAGAACGGATTATCGGAACTAAAATCAAACGGAATTTATATAGTTTGCATGTACATGCAAAATTTCAAATCGGCATTCGGAAACACCCGTTGTTACAAACCTGAAGACGCAACAACAATCGCAGGGTAGCCTCTTTATGTATATGTAGTGGTGGATGCTTCTTGAACAGATGAATCCATAAATGGGTAATTGTCACAGATGATTGCGATGTATACACTATGTTGCATTCATCACACATGTAAGTCCATGCACTGCCTGAAGCTTTATCATGTTTTAAATAAACATGAATGACTGATGACATTTTGTCTAGTGTAAATGAAAGCTCCAAAACTTGAAGTCAACTTCAAAAGAAAACACCGCCAAAATGCACTTTTCAACACCGGGAAAATGTGTTCGTTTACAATCTCAGCGATATTACATAACGCGGAATCTGAGACGGATAGATGATGGATAACGCTATTGGTTGCTCAGTCTCATAGCTACTGATAGCTACGCGCGTCGTCGGTCCATCGGCAATCTCCAAGCTTTTGCTACCATTATAAAGCTATAATTCCCATCATATTAGTTGTCCTATAGTGGCTAATTGCTGGCTATACTTATATATAATAGCGTTCGAACATCCGCGATGTAGAATAAGAATTATAAGATGTATTCATACATAATTTTCTGGAATTAAATGCCACAAAAACAGCTAAGATCGATGTTTGTACTTGTCCGTAAACAGCCTACTTTTCCGTCAGAGTATATTCGAAATTTCGAGTTGGCAATTTCGAATCGAATTCGAATCGAATTTGACTTTCGAATCGAATATCGAATATTCGCAGGAGCCTAATACAGACTCATGTTACGTCAGGCTCATAATTTTCAGGGTGGATGCGGTGAAAGGTGGATAAACTATAATAATGGAATTTTGAGCTTTGGGTCGATTTCAAAAGTGTCAGAATTATATTTAATCCGACAAAAGCGACATTTTATTACTATGTCCTTTTCTGTCAGTTCAGAATCCGTGTGGTACCGGTTCACGCATGACAACATGTCTGTGCTATAGTTGACAGGTGCCATGATGTTTCTATTCTGATTCATATGAACGCATTTGTGAAGTTTAATAGCTAAAACTCAGGATCTATCCGCACACGGAAGTGTTTCCGCCATATTCAATCGCCATGTGCAATCGGCAAAATATCCGGTTACTTTCGATTTACTAGTTAATACATATTCCGGCACAAGTATCGCGTGTTTTCTGGTTTCCGCTTTCGAGAAATCGGCGAGATTTGCCGAACAATGACGAGGGAATACGAATATACTACAACAACAATGGCGGCACTTCCGTTTTTCGTGAATTGACGATATTTGCAAGGAAATGGTTTACTTGTTTAAGCTAATTCCGTAGTCGCGAATTCCTAATTACAAAAAAATAAAATGAAGTCGGAGGAAATTTTTGAAAAACGATAAAATGGAATTTGGCGGCAGGTTTTGAGTAGGGGCGGGCGGGTTACCCTAAACACAGGTATTCTTCGTTTTGGCCTTAGTGTCATGTGGTGTTTATTCAATATTTTATATGTTAACATGCATGAGATATACTTGAATATGTACATGCATAAAGTTCTAAGCTCATTTTGATATCAGAATCATATATAAATCTTGAGTTTGTGTTGATTTCAATTTTTCTTAGCCTCAAAATTAATAAACGTGCAGACCCAAAATAAGCACTGTGCAGGGGGTGAATTTCCCAAGAAAATAATAAACGTGCATGCATGTTTATTTGGAGTCCAAGAGTACTTGTGTAGCATTCACATTTATTGAATTTTTTTTTTTTTAAATTGAAGAGCAATAGTGGGGTGTCTGCACTCTGCACCCCCTCCCATTAAGAACCAGACCAAAATACACAAGGCTGAAAATTTTTTTTGTCCAGATGATACATGTACCGGTAGCTTGAATAATATTTGATGGACATTTGTGAAATTTTGTACGACCTACGTTGTCTACAGATCTATACATGTAAATGAGAATGTAGTAATTATCCAGCCTTGAGATTCAACGAGAATCACCAAATCGATTGTCGTAATGATTCTCGCGAAACTTTTCAATTTTCAGTGCTTTATGACTAACTTGATTCAGCATTTGATTCTCGCAAAATTAGATGTATTTTGAGCCCTGAAATTTATCAGCCCTCAAAATTAGGAAAAATGTCCCATGGGAAACTTAATGCTGTGGCATGCTTGATTCCACATGTTGCCACAGCGTTTCCCATGGCATTTCTTATTGCTGTGGCCAATTTCAAGGACTGTATAATTCAGATTTCAGACACAATATTGTTAATTTGTTGACTTTGCACACATGTATAAAATATTATATTTCTTTGCAGGCCCCAAGAATTTGTTATTTCTTATGTGCATTAGGTCTATTCATATATCAGACACTAGATGCCATAGATGGGAAGCAAGCGAGGCGGACAGGAAGTGCTAGTCCGCTAGGTGAATTGTTCGACCATGGCTGTGATTCGGTGTCAACAGGTATGTTGCACCTTAATAAGACAAAATGTCATGCTTTGTATTTTGTAATGCCATATACATCATAATAACCAACAAGGCCCTAATTAGGGGATAACAGTGTGATGTTTTGTGATTTCGGAAAGGTACATGGCGAATATACTGTGGCAAATTTAGTTAACGGGCGACGGCGGAGCCGGAGCCCATTAACGGGTATTTGCCACAGTATATTCGCCATGTACCTTTCCGAAATCACAAAACACCACACAGTTATCCCCATTCTAATGCTCTTCGAACTTTAAAACGTTATTTAGACAAACAAATGCCTCGTAATTATCAACGAAATGTGCGGCCATAGAAAACACTCAGCCAATTCACGACTTTTTATTTTAAATTTAATTCGCTAGATAAAATATAGTCCCTCAATTACCATCGCTCTTATCGTTAAAAATGCTGATAAACATGAAAAATTGCCACTTCAAATAGAAATAAATATGCACAACAATTAGTTTCTGCATGTACCTGATGTCTTTTTCAGATGTTTACCACTTTCAAACTGAAGTTTTGATTTTATCGCGAACTTGAAGTTGAACTTGATTGAAGTTGAAGTTGAATTGAAACAATGGGAAATTGTTTACTCAATGCGTTGTATTTCACACCGTGTCTCGCGGTTTCATGTCAAGAAATTTGGTCAAAATGATATCGAGACACTGACATTGGTGGAATATAACGGTGTGGTGTTTTGTATTTTCTGAAAGTACATGTATACAGGGCGAATGTACTGACTGTCAATTTTCGACAAAAGAGGCATCGCTGGTTTGTTTATATAGCAACGAGCTAGTAACGGAAGTCAGTAGCAAGGGCGCCAACTCTATAATCTACTCCGTAACGTCGCCGGCGTGTATTGCGTAAGGGTGACGTCATGGAGTGAAACGGAACAGTGAGCGGTGCTGCACTGCTGGATTGGGCATGCATGTCCGAGATTAGGAATTCAGCTAACGGCAATATTGGCGCGTATGAATATCTAACATTGAAGCGGTGAACCGGACTATACATTGCGACAGGTTATTGAATGAATAACCCCCCGCAAATATGTGGTGTTTCCGGGGGTATATTGGCCTAAGTGCATTAGAATACTGCATATACCCTGCTGGACAAAACAAGTGTCCACTTAACTGCGGTGCGGTTAGCATTGCCACCGCGGCCGAAATGCAACTACACCGCGGCTCCACCGGCTAACTACAGTTGGGCTGCGGTGTAATTGCCTTTCGGCATGGTGTAGTTGCCACGGTGTACTAGTACTTTCATCAAACTGAAAAAAGACAATACAAACCAGAAATCTAACCACGGTGTACATGCCATTCGACCGTGAGGGTAGTTGCCTTTCGGCCGCAGTGAACTTGCCGTTTGGCCGCAGTGTACTTGCCGTTCGGCCGCGGTGCTCAACTGCAGTTACAAACTCTGACACCGCGGCCAAACGGCAAATACACTGCGGTGCCAATGGACACTTGTTTTGTCCATCGGGGTAGCTATTCTGCCATCTACAGTATAATAGCCGCGCCGGTAAATATACCATGTACGGCAGAATATTAAGTAAAGGATGCTACTCCTGCCGTATACAGTAGAATAGCCATAACCTGGAATATGGCTATTCTGCCATAAAATTTCCGGCATACTTTTTTGAAGACAACACATGCGCAACATGTGCCCTACTCTCTGTTGCCTAATAATCATGACAACCTAATAATAGTGATGGGGTGGGAATATAGGCTGAAATTAATACTAGTGATGGCAATTTCATTATGTCTCAATGCCAAATAATGATGATTGAGAATTTTATCAAAAATTAATAATTGTGTTGACACTATTATTAGGCACCTGAGAGTACTGGTATGATCGAAACACACTGTTCAAATCACATGGCATTGCGTTTCTTGAGGAGTTTTATTGTACACCACAGACAAGTTGAACTACTCGACGGAGAGTTTAATTTCTATGTTATCAACACACATGTTATGTTCTCTATTTACGATATAATATTTGTCTAGGCTACAGTAGTCCAACCAATTAGACTATTCGGATTAAGATATATTTTAATATATGGACATTTACGATTATCTTAATCCTTATGATGAGGAATTAAGATAACATAAATGTCCAAATATTAAAATATATCTTAATCCGAATAGTCTAATTTGATGGACTACGGCTACAGTTGCTATACGACTAGCGGTGTCTATTCTATTAACTTGTATGTGAAATGGACATTGTAATTCTGACAAAATGCGTCATTCAAATGGGGGACAACACTTCCATTTAGTAGACGCTGTACTGGTATAGGTCTTTACCCCCACCCCATTAACACGTTGACTGCCGACTACGAGTTATCTCATATCTTGCATGTAATTGAATGGGAGTCGGTAGTCAGCATGTTAAAACCTCTCATCAGGTAGCATGGGTTGAGCTAGATAAAATTGTTCCTGATGAAACATTCCAAATTGATAATGCCATGAAAGACTTCAATCACTACATGTGCATGTAATTGATTATTTAGGGCATTACTGTATGTGTTCGATGGATTAGGAGTTTGGGGGTATTCTCAGAAGGATTTGATTGTGCTGGCAGCCAGTGATCGCGCTGTCGGTAGCCAAATTAGCCAATGGCTAATATTTTTCGAATTTGGCTAATAAAAATTTCATTTGGCTAAACTTTTGGCTAAACTTTTTTTGTCCCAAATGGAGACCGAAAGCATAGAGTCGTAAAGCTAATACGTAATCAAACTTCACGAGACAGCAAAAGGTAAGCTATAACGTTTAACCAGCCTAATCGTCAAAACGCATAAGCTGTACACTGGTTATGTAATTGATTAAGCCGTCTTGATAAGATAAAACACCTAAATCCTTTGTTCATTATAGAAGAGCAGTTCTTAATCAATGGTTGCGTAATCTGCATCCCGTTTAATAAACTGGCTTCTCACCATAAAAGTGTCAACGACATAGAGTTATTACAATTAGCATAGCAGATTTATGGGGGCTTTTTTGCGTATTGTTTGATGTGAAATCCCGCCGTATTCGATATTAATTTTTATGAATTTATCTGCCTGTGTAATATAATGCATACATATGTTCGTATAATATTGTTTTTAAAGTTGTTTTTGTGTTGTTTTAATTATGTTTTTATACTGAGTAACAAATAAAGTTTAAAGCAAATATTTTAGTCATTAATTGTGAACCGCCCAGAAAATGAGGATTTAATTTGGCCAAAAACATTTGGCTAAAGTTTTTTTCATTTGGCTAATAAAATTTTCATTTGGCTAAACTTTTGGCTAAAATATTTTTCGGTCCAGCGCGAACACTGCTGGCAGCCCTCTCCAACAAACTACTTTGATACTGTTTTAACTGCTGCTGTTACTGTATTTGTATGTATATTCATATAAAGTAATGCCCTAAATAATCAACTCCTTAACCCACAGCAGAATTATGGGTAACTTTTCAGAATTTAGTTGGAAATATGGCTTGTTGCCATTCATCGGAAAGCTCTCACTGAGAGCTTTCCGATGAATGGCAACAAGCCATATTTCTGACTAAATCCTGAAAAATTACCCATAATTCTGCTGTGGTTAAGGAGTCGATTATTTAGGGCATTACTGTATACCCATACACAATAGGTTTTGCCTATTGTGCATGGAGTGCGTGCCACTGCAGCAGTAAGCAAAGCTCCACCCCCATTCCAGAAGTGGTCCAGCAATTTGTGACTTATAATTAATTAATTATTTTACTTTGTGTGTGTATATCAATTTGAATAAGGTGTGGCCTTGTGACCTAGTTAGTGCTTCTTTAGACTCCTGTATCTTTATTTGCTGATGTTTTGGTCTTTCTTCTTTTGCAGTGTTCGTGACTTTGGGAACCTGTTGTGTACTTCGATTGGGAGAACACCCAGGATGGTTTTTCTTTCAGAATTTCTCAGGATCATTTCTATTCTATCTTGCTCATTGGCAAACCTACGTCTCAGGAACATTAAAGTTTGGGAAGTAAGTTTTATATTTATACCCCCATGACCAAGCCTTGAAATAGTGTGTCTGTCATTTGCAGAATGAGGTCCCCAGAGGGTGAATTTAGTGATTCTACCCCACATAGCAGGCTAGCATCACCAAATTCACCCTCTGGGGACCTCATTCTGCTTACACCTCAGCAGAATGAGGTTCCCTGAGGGTGAATTTGGTGATGCTAGCCCACTATGCAGGGTAGAATCACTAAATTCACCCTCTGGGGACCTCATTCTGCAAATGACAGACACACTATTTCAAGGCTTGCCCATGACCGAATTAAATGGTGGGCATACTGGATTAAATGTGTCCAGTCCTCCGTCCATCCATCCGTCCGAGCAGATATCTCAACCACAGGTTGTAAGATCTCCATGAAATTTGGATGAATGTTCAACACAATGAGGAGTCACTGAGGACATTCAACGGAATGTTCAATCATTTTGTTCGGGTTTATCTGGAAATTTAGATTTTTTGTTTCTCTGTCTGAGTATGTCAGCCATGGTTTATCAGACTTTCACTTTTAGCTCAACTTTACTTTGTAAAGTTTGAGCTATTGCCATGGCTTTGTCGTCCGTCGTGTGTGTGTGTGCGTGTGTACGTAAGGCGTCAACAATACAGGCTACAGGTCGTACCTTTGGTCGGATCATTATGAAATTTATCATAGCTGTTGACATCAACATTTAGACCAGAATGATTGATTTTGGGGTCATTCGAAAAAAAAACATGGCCGCCAGTGGCCATCTTGGATTTAAAAATTCAATCCATTAGCACGGGCTACAGGCCGTATTGTTTGTCTGATCGTCATGAAATTTGTCATGTATGTTAATATTGACATGTAGATGGGAACGAGTCATTTTAGGGTCATTCGGCCCAAAAACATGGCCGCCAGCAGCCATCTTGGATTTTACTCTTTGTATGACTAAATTGTTTAGCACGGGCTACAGGTCGTACTTTTGGTCTGATCATCATAAAATTTGTCATGAATGTTAATAATGACATGTAGATGGGAACGAGTCATTTTGGGGTCATTCGGCCAAAAAACATGGTCGCCAGCAGCCATCTTGGATTTTACTCTTTGTATGACTAAATCCTTTAGCACGGGCTACATGTCATACCTTTAGACTGATCATCATAAAATTTGTCATGGCTGTTGAAATTGGAATGTAGATGGGAACGAGTCATTTTGGGGTCAGTCGGACTAAAAACATGGCCGCCAGCGGCCATCTTGGATTTCAAAATTTAATCCATTAGCATGGGCCACAGGTCGTACTGTTTGTCTGATCATCATGAAATTTGTCATGGATGATAATATTGACATGTAGATGGGAACGAGTAATTTTGGGGCCATTCGGTCAAAAAAATGGCCGCCAGCAGCCATCTTGGATTTTACTCTTTGTATGACTAAACTCTTTAGCACGGGCTACAGATCGTACCTTTAGTCTGATCATCAAACAATTTGTCATGGATGTTAACAATGACATGTAGATGGCAACGACTGATTTTGGGGTCATTCGCCCGAAAAACATGGCCTCCAGCAGCCATCTTGGATTTTACTCTTTGTATGACTAAATCCTTTAGCACGGGCTACATGTCGTACCTTTAGTCTGATCATCATAAAATTTGTCATGAATGTTGAAATTGGAATGTAGATGGGAACGAGTCATTTTGGGGTCATTCGGACAAAAAATATGGCCGCCAGTGGCCATCTTGGATTTCAAAATTTAATCCATTAGCACGGGCCACAGGTCGTACTGTTTGTCTGATCGTAATAAAATTTGTCATGAATGTTAATAATGACATGTAATTGGGAACGAGTCATTTTGGGGTCATTCGGTCAAAAAACATGGCCGCCAGCAGCCATCTTGGATTTTACTCTTTGTATGACTAAATCCTTTAGCACGGGCTACAGGTCGTATCTTTAGTCTGATCATCATAAAATTTGTCATGGCTGTTGAAATTGGAACGTCGATGGGAACGAGTCATTTTGGGGTCATTCGGCCGAAAAACATGGCTGCCAGCAGCCATCTTGGATTTTATTCTTTGTATGACTGAATTCTTTAGCACGGGCTACAGGTCGTACCTTTAGTCTGATCATCATAAAATTTGTCATCGATATTAACAATGACATGTAGATGGGAACGACACATTTTGGGGTCATTCGATCGAAAAACATGGCCGTCAGCAGTCATCTTGGATTTTACTCTTTGTATGACTAAATTCTTTAGCACGGGCTACAGGTGGTACCTTTAGTCTGATCATCATAAAATTTATCATGGATGTTAACAATGACATGTAGATGGGAACGACACATTTTGGGGTCATTCGATCGAAAAACATGGCCACCAGCAGCCATCTTGGATTTTACTCTTTGTATGACTAAATCCTTTAGCACAGGCTACAGGTCGTACCTTTAGTCTGATCATCATAAAATGTGTCATGAATGTTAATAATGACATGTAGATGGGAACGAGTCATTTTGGGGTCATTCGGCCAAAAAACATGGCCGCCAGCAGCCATCTTGGATTTTACTCTTTGTATGACTAAATGCTTTAGCACGGGCTACATGTCGTACCTTTAGTCTGATCATCATAATATTTGTCATGGCTGTTGAAATTGGAATGTAGATGGGAACGAGTCATTTTGGGGTTATTTGGCCAAAAAACATGGTTGCTGGCAGCCATCTTGTATTTTACTGTTTGCATGACTAAAGCTATCAAATGCTTTTGAATTTTATTGGTAAACATAGCCGCCAGCAACCATCTTAGATTTTATATATATCTTCATGTCGATAAACTAGTATTAGACATTCAACTTTCCACATTCCTAATCGCTCCATTGACTATAATACATTAAATTATTCCCTTTCCAAGTTGAGCTACAGTGTCATTGACACTTTCATTGAGGTACGCGATCGCTCTTGCGCACCATCGCGCGGCTAAAATTGAAAACCAGCGAGCGATCGATCGCGCACCTAGACCAAATACAGAGAGCGAACCTGACAACGCTATTTTCAGTATCTACTCAGACGAGGTCACACGGTGTGACGTGTCGAATGCACTATCTGTCTGAGACTGAATGATTCAAAGCTAAAAATACATTTCTATGTATGGCTTATGACGTCACATAAATTCCTGGAAAATCAAAGCGAGACCACGTGGCCGGGAGATGTTGATATTTATTCTGTCAGCATGGAATCGGAGTATTAAATTGATTCCTTATTAATAATTATGAATTACAATTAATATAGGAGCGTGTATAATATAAAACATAGTGTGTAACATTCACTTGTGCTTATGGATAGTGGATTAAGCAGTGTTAAACCATCAAAGAGATTCACTGGACATCGATCGTGAGTAAACTAATTCAATTTACGCGGCATTTATGAATGTATTTCCGCTGTTTATTTTATCTTGATAGAAACCGCGCGCCTGGCCAAAACGAGTGGGACTCTGCGCGCCTACATTTTCTAAAAATGAAAGTCTGGTTTCTAGGATCTTGATGAAATTTGGTATTAATGGATATTCATCATCATAAGGACTTTCAACAAAGTGTCAAATGGTGTTGTTAGCATTGTCTGTTGTAGAGTTATTCTCCTTCGTTTATCATGATATGTTTATTTTTTTGTCCGTCCATCCATTGTCATCCAAATATATCAGCCATCATGTTGGTGGAGGGATTACCCATATTCAGTGTGCATGGTGGTGGTATTTACATAGCTAATCCTCTTGTGATGTGCCCTGAAGCAACCTTTCTATCATGTTACTGTTCGGTGATTGGTTTATTGTTGTATGATAAACCACAATAGAGATGCGAGTATAATTATTAACTAACTGCTTTCCTATCAATATCAAAAGTCGTTCAAACCGCGAACAAAATTTCATTTGGCAAAAGTAAATTTCGGTCCAGTGCGGACCCTGTCCTCAACTCAACTCAAATCAAATATTTGTTTACCCCCAAAGCCAAAGTAATAGTAATTTGGTAACATTAATTTTCGGATTATGCCTCTTTAATTAAGCACCACAGTCTGTATTGGCCAAAGTCAATATCACAGGACTTTTTATTAATTTTTCCAGGTTAGATGTCACAGAAGCACAGTTTGCTATCATCTTCATGCATTTAATTACCACCTTAATTGGGCCGTCATTATGGGATTTTGAGGTTAGTATTTATATTTATCTTACAGTTTAAAGGCACTGATGGCCTTCACAGTACAGTAATGTCCTAAGTAATCGATCCCTTAACCACAGCAGAATTATGGGTAACTTTTCAGGATTTAGTCTGAAATATGGCTTGTTGCCATTCATCGGAAAGCTCTCGTTTTTCCAATAAAAACAACACAAACTCAAGAATAAATATACGTCAGAAGATCACGTCTTTTTTTTACCATATCAAGCAGTAATCAAAATCGTCCCGTACGAACTGTCCATATATTGCATGAACCCGGTTGTACTTGCTGTGAAACCCGTTGAACAGTAAAATTAGAAATGGATCGTTTGGTAAATATTTACACCATAAATATATAGCTGTATTATAAGAAGCATTTCGTGTACTTTTGTTATCAATTCGGCGCAGTTTTGTAGCATGTTTACAGTAATGCCCTAAATAATCGACTCCTTAACCACAGCAGAATTATGGGTAACTTTTCAGGATTTAGTCGGAAATATGGCTTGTTGCCATTCATCGGAAAGCTCTCCCCGAGAGCTTTCCGATGAATGGCAACAAGAAATATTTCCAACTAAATCCTGAAAAGTTACCCATAATTCTGCTGTGGTTAAGTGGTCAATTACTTGGGGAATTACTGTTACTTGTTTAGCAATATGGAGACTGAGAACGGAATTTCAAGCAGCTGCCACACACCAACTATTCCTGATACTGAAGATTTTGTTAGGACTACAGTCGTAACACCTCCTATTACCAAAGTTGAATCGAAGACTTCGTCGCCTACACTACCTGACAAAGAGGCCCTCACTGAGAGCTTTCCGATGAATGGCAACAAGCCATATTTCCGACTAAATCCTGAAAAGTTACCCATAATTCTGCTGTGGTTAAGGGGTCGATTACTTGGGGCATCACAGTAGGTATGCTGTTAAATAGTCACACCTGTTAACCCTTCCATGATGGGAGCTTCCTGAAATTTTGCGAAAATCCTGTGCCAATGCATTCTCTTATATATGCAAGTCTCCGGTAGGAAGCCTTGCATATATAAGAGAATACATTGGCCTAACAATATTTACCTTGACTGCGTAAGCCAGTGCATTCTCTTGTTATATATGAGGCTCCCAATGGGCATACAGGGCTTTTTTTATCATATGTGATGATGCTTTTATTTTATAGTTATGGTTTCATGGTCTTTAAAGGCACGGGCGGCATTCTTTGCAGAAATATTCATATTTGTTCAAATCACCATCAACAGAAGGAATATTAAAATATATATAGTTTTGTTCATATGCCAAACATAATCAGCGCGTAAATAGTATATTGTCGTCGAGACGTACGATGGTGTACGTAAACAAGAGCCTGCTCGTATTACAGAAGTTGTGCTTCTGTTTACATAACACAGCGCAATTCTATTGGTTAATCACACACAAATAATAGAAACGCTCTTTATTTTGTCCATATCAGGACAACAGTAACAAATAACGCTTCTTATGTTTACCATATCCGGATCTAAACAAAAGCCAGGTAATGTAACGTTTTTTACTTTTGTTTACATAACAAAGGAAAGAAAATTGACAATAATATACTGTTTATGCCATATTTCTGAATGGTATAAGAACAAAGTCTGTCTATATTTTACTATTCTTTCTGTTTATGGCGGTTTTTGACAGAGGTGAATATTTTAACAGCATACCCACCGCCATCGCCGCCCGTATCTTTAATATGTGTGACATCAACAGAATGCGTATGCCACACGTGGGTTATACAGATTTGTAAATATGGCATAGGAGGAACCAAGGCTCAAAATAATTTGTTTTTTAAAGATCTTAGTATGACATTTTCTTCGAAAACTCACTTTCGGTTTCTAATCATATTTTAATTTAATGCAATCTCATTAGGGTCTGAAATGGTTACTATGGTTTATGATGGCAGTCAAAATGGCGGCAAATTTATAGAAACTTCTATGTTTCGTCCTTATTCGTTTAGATGTTGTGGTTGATGGGTGAAGTTGATTAATCTGCATTGGAGACATTACACTTTTTATTATACCCCCTTTTAAAAAAAAAAGGGGGGTATACTGTTTTGCACCTGTCCGTCCGTCCGTGCGTCCGTCCGTGCGTCCGTCCGTGCGTCCGTCTAGCCGTGCGTCCGTCCGTCCGTACGTCCGTCCGATGTCTGTTCATGTCATAACTTGAACAATAGTGCTCGGATCTCAATGAAATTGGGTATGGATGTTCACTACTATGAGGACATTAAATAGAGGGTTCCATCGTTTTGTTCGGATTTTCCATTCTAGAGTTATTCATCTTTGTTTATCTGGAAATGTTGGATTTTTGGTCCGTCTGGTGTCTGTTCATGTCATAACATGAACAGTAGTGCTCGGATCTCAATTAAATTTGGTATGGATATTCACTACTATGAGGGCATTCAATAGAGGGTTCCATTGTTTTGTTCGGATTTTCCATTCTAGAGTTATTCATCTTTGTTTATCTGGAAATGTTGGCTTTTTTGTCTGTATGTTGTCTGTTCATATCATAACTTCAACAGTTGTGCTGGGATCTCAATGAAATTTGGTATGTATGTTCACTACTATGAGGACATTAAAAAGAGGGTTCCATCGTTTTGTTCGGATTTTCCATTTTAGAGTTATACATCTTTGTTTATCTGGAAATGTTGGCTTTTTGGTCTGTCTGGTGTCTGTTCATGTCGTAACTTCAACAGTTGTGCTGGGATCTCAATGAAATTTGGTATGGATGTTCACCACTGTGAGGACATTCAATAGAGGGTTCCATTGTTCTGTTTGGCTTTTCCATTCTAGAGTTATTCAAGTTTGTTTATCTGGACATGTTGGCTGTTTGGTCCATCCGATGTCTGTTCAGGTCATAACTTGAACAGTAATGCTTGGATCTCAATGAAATTTTGTATGGATGTTCACAATGGCACATTCAACTGTTTTGTTCTGTTTTTTTTGTGCTATAGTTATTCATCTTCGTTTATATGAAAATGCTGATTTTTGGTCCATCTGTCTGAGTATTGCAGTCATAAGTTATAGATATGCCCACACTAGGCGGTATGCCACTAGGGGGTATGTACCGGACGACAGTCCATCTCTTGTTTCTTTGGTCTCAGTTACTAGGAACACTAATTCTAGGAACATGATTATAATAAATTTAACCCTTTCTATACTAAAGCATCATTTGATGTATAGTTCTCATAGGAAATGTTCACATAATAAGTTCAACTTATTATCTAAACATTTCCCTTAATAAATAGGGCTCCTTCTGCACTTGTATTTATCTGTCGTCTGCTTTTTATCACCTTAATATCCCTCAAATGAATAATAGATCATTCCAATGTATACTTGTATAACTGAGTGGGAGAATCCATACAGAAAGTTCAGAGAAGAGATACAACATCTTTAACCCTTTCAGTGCCAAGTCCGATTTTTGTATCAACCCATATTTCCTTGATCATTTTTCAAATTTATTGATTATAATAATGTGATACATTGGTGGAAAGGGTTAATGTGTTCTGAAACACTCCGGTAGGGTGATCAAATAGAAATGGAGGATAATCTTGTTCAAAGTAGTTATTTTTATGAATATTAATCCAAATTTACAACACACACCGCCATTCTTATATATTTATTAAATGCAATGAGTATCGATGGCAAAATCATTTGTGTTAGTTTATCGGCAATTGTTGCATCCCGAATCGAGATGTAAATATTTACAATTGAGCATAGTTCAGACGGTGTTTTCTATGGAGTTGTATGGTCGATTTCTTTGAGATTTTGGGCAAAGTTAGTAGAATGCTACATTCTGCCAGGTTTTGCGCCTGGATACTCATTCATCAGTTTCATGCACCTGAACAAGTCCATAATATGTCTTTAATATTGATTAATTATAATAAATTTAACCCTTTCTATACTAAAGTATTTTTATGTTTTCAGTTCCCAGTTGTCGGCATTCAGTTGAAAGTTGTTGTGGTTTTACTGTATATCCTAACTGCATCTCTAAACCTACATACAAATTTATCAGTGATAATATTTGAAGGCGGTGTGGGGAAGAGTGGATCCACAGTGGCCGTAAGTATTATAGACATACAGTAATGCCCAAAGTAATTGACCACTTAACCACAGCAGAATTATGGGTAATTTTTCAGGAATTAGTCGAAAATATGTCTTGTTGCCATTCATCGGAAAGTAGAGCTTTCTGATGAATGGCAACAAGCCATATTTCCGACTAAATCCTGATAAATTACCCATAATTCTGCTGTGGTTAAGTGGTCAATTACTTTGGGCATTACTGTACAGCCCTGTGAATTGAGGAAAAGATGGCTTGGAAATATTTTTCGCACAGGTGGAAAAAATCGACCTAGGCAATAAACCATTTTATATGGGCAATTTTGCAACAATATTTTTGTGAATTTGAGCCATGGATTATTGCAAAATGCACTCATGCTCTATGAATGATGCAAACAACATGGTAATTATAATAAAAATAAGTTTATGACAGATGCTGTGTTAATCTTGTAGGGTCCCAGTTCTATTAATCATGTTACCCAAGCCTTAAAATAGTGTGTCTGACATTTGCAGAATTAGGTCTCCAGAGGTTGAATTTAGTGATGCTACCCTGCTTGCTAATTCACTCTCTGGAGACCTCATTCTGCTCAGGCGTCGTCTTCTGGGAAGTATCTATAGTCTCAAATTAACATTGTTTTTAGTTACCGGTACTGTCTGTTCAGTTTCTATTTCCCCTAATTTGCAGAAGATAAATTGCATATTAATCGAGGTGACTAATGGGCAAACTTCACCGACTTCAACTGAGGAACTTCAATCAGATCCTAGGTCTCCCATAACAGTTAAGACCTAAGTAGAATGAGGTTCGCAGAGGGTGGATTTGGTGATGCTAGCCCATTGTGCGGGATAGCATCACTAAATTCACCCTCTGGGGACCTGTAAATATCAGACACTATATCCAGGCTTGGTACTCATTCCTTTAATAATGATACTGTAAAATCCTTTTTTTTTCGTGGGGGTTTATTATTCGTTGATTTCGTGGTTCGACCCAACCACGAAATCTAAACCCAACGAAATAATTGACTCAGAGTAAATCAGAGAAAATTGAAATGAATATCGTGCATGAAGTTTGTTTTCGACAAATGGGTTGACAAAGAACACGGAAGACGAGATGAAACGTAATTTTTGCCACCGTAATGGGAATACTCGCCACGCTTTAATTTTTATACGCCCTTTTTGAAAAAAGATCGTATTATGTTATCAGTCCGTCCGTCCGTCTGTCCGTCCGTCCGTTAACATTTTTGGTTTCCGATTGATAACTCCAGTTTGGATTATTTGATCTGAACCAAAGTTGTTATGTGTATTTCCCAGCTAAAGATACAGGCCAAGTTCGAATATGGGTTATGTCCAATTATTTTTACATGAGTTACGGCCCTTTTTCGACTTAGAATTTTACCGTGTTAACATTTTTGGTTTCCGACCGATAACTCCAGTTTGGATTATTTGATCTGAACCAAAGTTGGTATGTGTATTTCCCAGCTATAGATACAGGCCAAGTTCGAATATGGGTTTCGTCCAATTATTTTTACATGAGTTACGGCCCTTTTTCGACTTAGAATTTGACCGTCTGTTAATATTTTTGGTTTCCGACCAATAACTCCAGTTTGGATTATTTTATCTGAACCAAAGTTGGTATGTGTATTTCCCAGCTAAAGATACAGGCCAAGTTCGAATATGGGTTCCGTCCAATTATTTTTACATGAGTTACGGCCCTTTTCAACTTAGAATTTGACCAATTTCATAACATTTTGGTTTCCGACCGATAACTCCAGTTTTTATTATTTGAGCTGAACCAAAGCTGGTATGTGTATTTCCCAGCTAAAACTACACGCCATGTTTGAATATAGGTTCTGTCTAATTATTTTTACATGAGTTATGGCCATTTTTCGACTTAGAATTTGACCACATTTTGGTATTGAAATTAGGGGTATATCAGATTTTCTTTAAATGTAAGCTCAAAGTATTATCTTATTTTGCGATAGTACAATTCGAAATGGCTAAAGGGCGTATTTTGCCACGCCCTAGCGATGCTCTTGTTGAGATTCTCGCGGTGATCATTTGCCAACAATCGTGTCGATGGCATCGTTCATGACTTGCGTTGCTGCAGTATGTTGTGCATCACTGACAATTTTTGGATCGGGACGACCAGCAGTGTCCGGAGATCGAGTTTCGGCTTTTCCACACGAAGTGAGAGTCATAAAATTTTCTTTGTGGCCTATTCATATATGTTTGTATATAACACAGTCTGCTCCCTGCGATAATAATTTGTATAAACAATGCGTACTGAATTGATTTCTTAATAAAGGCTAATGGTTTCATCACGCGCATGTTACATAAAGCAATAATTGACTATACCTCACTAGCGTGTGAAATGAAGCCGATAGCTATTAGTACATTGATTGCGTGATGCCCTTTCGGCACCAGATATCTGGTGGCCCGATATCTCAATAATGTCCACTCTCAATGATGTCAGAAATCTGCTATTGTAGGAGCTGTTGTTGAAGATAATTATGACACCTGATCCACGAATTCATGTCCCCACGAAACAGCCTTTTTATAAGAAACCACGAAAATTGAGGCTGACGAAATTAAAGCCAATCACAGTATGCTATGCTATTCTTGTTGCAGGGTACTAGTAAATAATGTTATTTTTATTGCAGGGCACCAGTACTATTTTTCCTGTGATGCCGATCAGTGCTCATGTTCTACTTGCTTATATCATATATCAAAAATCTAATATTAGTCTGTTTGAGACGCATCCATGCCTTTATGTCCTAATGTTTGGATTGGCTATAGCAAAAATTACCAACAGGCTCGTGGTAAGTATCTAAAACCATTTCTTTACTTATACTCATTGACCATTCTCAATGAGTCGGGCCATTTCCGCTTCTCTGAGGAAATAACCTCTTCCATAAATAGAAACCATATTCACACAATGCTACAATATAATACGACCCTGGTAAAAAGGCGATGACCAATGCAAGTCTGAGTTTATTGTGTTTGTCATTTGCAGAATGAGGTCCCCAGAGGGTGATTTTTAGTGACTATCCTGCATAACCGGCAAGCGTCACCAAATTCACCCTCTGGGGACCTCACCCATTAGTCACCTTGATTTTTAAATTTATCTTCTGCAAATTAGGGGATATAGAAACTTCCCAGAAGGGAAAATGTAACTAAAAATAATATTAATTTGTGACTAGATATTTCCCAGAAGAGGGGGCCAAAGCAGAATGAGAGACACACTAAACTCAGACTTGCGCCAATGACAGTTTTGGTGTTATTCTTATTATAAAAGTTCCCTTATGTGGATTTAGACTGGACCACAAAGGAGGGACCTATCACTGGAAGGGGATGTTTTTCTCATGCTATTTTCTAACTTTCTCGCCTTTTGGTGATGGTCCCTCCCCTGTGGTCTGGTCTAATTTCAGTGGATTTGATCATGTTGTTCAGTGGATATTATTTGAGCATGTTTTGACACCAACATCGCCTTGGTACCAATTTGTTCTTGGTTGATCCTGCATTTTGACTTCAATGACTATATTTTCCCTCCAAAACCAGCACAATGACGTCAGTCACACTTCTTTGTTAGTTATGATATCCCCATACCTCCAAGCCTTGAAATAGTGTGTCTGTCATTTGCAGAATGAGGTCCCCAGAGGGTGAATGAGGGCTAGCATCACCAAATTCACCCTCTGGGGACCTCATTCTGCTTACACCTCAGCAGAATGAGGTTCCCAGAGGGTGAATTTGGTGATGCTAGCCCGCTATGTGGGGTAGCATCACTAAATTCACCCTCTGGGGACCTCATTCTGCAAATGACAGACACACTATTTCAAGGCCTGCATACCTCTCCACTGCCATTATGGAAATGTCCTCCCTCTACCACTGCCATTATGGAAAAGCCATGGAATTAAAAATTATCCTTTAATTACCTTGAAGCTGAATTGTGAATTTTATATTCAATAATCACGGTCACAAAAAATGAGGTGGAATAAAGTTCCTCTATAAATACAAGTGCCAAACATTTATCTAATACTGAGGTCAAGTTGTGAGAAGAAGTTGGCTTTTCAAGATTCATCTCACATTAACTAACCCTTTACCCAACAGAACGGCCCTGTGCCAATGCATTCTCTTATATATGCGAGTCGACCATAGGCTTAATATGGCTTAACACATATTAAAAATGATAAAATTGTCAAAGAATGTAGAAAAATATTATAAAAATTGTTAAAAAATGTAAGAAAAAAAATATAAAATTGTTAAAGAATGTAAGAAAAAATGGTAAAAAGTGTTAAAAAAGTTTTTTTTAGGCCAGTGCATTCTCTTATATATGCGAGGCGACCTATGGTCGACTCGCATATATAAGAGAATGCATTGGCACAGGGCATAACTGTAATCATCACAATGTGGTCAATGAACCGGTTCCATTGATATCCATATTTGTATGGTGTTATTGAGACAGACCGAATATATTTTGGGCTGTTGAAGCTTTATTTGGGCGTTTTTGGTCGTTTTGTTGGGTAAAGGGTTAAAGTGATGTATAACACTCCGTTAGGATGATCAAATAGAAATGGAGAACAATCTTGCTCAAAGTAGTTATTTTTACAAATATAATATCCAAATTGACAACACTCAGCGACATTTTACATTTTAATTAAATGCAGTGACTCTCGATGGTGAAATTGTATCCATTAGTTTATCGCTGATAGTTGAATCCCGAATCGAGAAGTAAATATTTACAATTAAGCTTAGTTCAGAAAATATTTTTGATGGAGTGTTATGGTTGATTTCTTGAGATTTTCTGCATTGTTAGTGGAAAGCTACATTCCTCCAGTTGACATAGCGTGAGAATACTAACTATTCAATTTCATGCACCCGAACAAGTCCATAATATGCCTTTAATTTTGAAGTCCCACCTTGCTAAGTATGGAAAATCCATGGAATATCATTGCATCGATGTCATGGAAAATTCCAGATAATCAAGGAAAGGTTTTGGAAATATCATGGAATTTCATGCCTGGTATAGGTATATGATCCCTGTTCTTTGTTTTTTAGGTGGCTCATATGACAAAAAGCGAAATGGACCTATGGGATACGAGTTTTATAGGACCATTACTACTAGTAATGAATCAATATTTTAACTGGCCGATAAATGAGTACTATGTACTCTGGTTAAGTTTGGTAAGTAAACTTTCTAATAAAGAAATAAATACACTGCGCATCGGCGTGTATAGAAGAATTTGGCCACAACGAAACTGATTGTAGGACGATGCGAAGCGGAGTCCGACAATCAGTTTCTGTGGTCAAATTCTACTATACACGCCGATGCGCAGTGTATTTATTTCTTTTGTAATTCAACTGTATGTTTTGGTGGAAATTGTAGTGACATACGTTCAACCTGCTATGTAATAGCCCAGTTTCTAGCTCTGCGTGGTATGATTTTCCACCAAACAGTTCTTCTCTTAGAACTGTAATGTCGAACATGACGTCACTATTGAACGGCGACCCCTTTTCATTGGCTTTTTGGCAAAAATATTTCAGTTAAGACTTATTTTTGTTCTATCTTAAATAAAATTCAGTATAGTACAGTAGGTAGTCATTATATGTCTCTTTCTTCAGTCTATAGCATGACATTAACCAATGCCCGTGTTGTTTGACTTCTGAAAGTTTGATGCGTTGGCAGCATTTCACTGATTGTACCACAGTTTTTTGTGGTACAATTCAGAATATCTAGAATTGTACCACAAAACATGGGAATACAGGATACTGACCAATCAGGACGAGCCTTGTATGTAGGTTTAGGCAAGGTCGTATTACAATTCAAGGTATTTAACCTCTTGACTGCTATACCTCCATATTGAGTACTGAATATGGACCTAAACGTCATTCTTTGTGATATATGGATACTTCAGCATACTAGCTCTCAGATATCATTCATAATAGGAACTCAGAAATTAGTTCCTTAGAACCATTGTATCTCGAACGTTGAAACAGTGTATGATTTTCCAAGATTGTTTATGATGGAATCAGTTTAATGGTTTTCTTGATATTTCAGTTATATTTTCCTCTGAAAAATGGCCATTATGCCAATGGCCCAGCAAACGACATCATTCACTAGTGAAGAGGTATTAAAATCGAAGCCTGATTTGGCAGGTGGTTATACAGCAAAAACTGTGACGAGAGTGTTTTTATTTCCTTCCAAAAAATGATGTGCTTTTAGGCCACGATTAAAAACTTGTTTGTTTGCCCACTCCCTACATACCCAATAAAAATCCCCCTACTCAAAAAATATTATCAGCCTGATGGAGAAAAAAAATTATTTTGATAATATTGTTCAGCCAAAGACAAAATTTATGTAATTTTTATCATCAAAGTTATCAGTTCCTATGAAGAAATGTATTATTTATTATTATTATAAATTGAGTAACGTAGTAAAATAATATGTATCAAATATTATTCATGGGATATATATAAGAATGGTCGGAGGCACTGGCTCCATATTAGTTTTCATTGCATCAATGTGCGTGCCAAAACAAATTCTCCTTATCAAAATGAAATAGCCATGTATTGATCGGATTGGCACAGAGATGTTCCTCAACTCAAATCAAGCTTGAAAATAGATCCTGATTTTAGCCGATGGTGGGGGGTCTTAAGGTCGAATATGAAGAAAGAAAACAAATATAGGACCTTATTAGAATTTTACTAGTTTTATGAGGGATATCATGTTGGTAGTTTCCAATTTCCAACAGTTGGAGAGCTTGAAGTATACCAGTCGTAAAATATATAGTTTGGTCCAGTTGGTAGTCGGATGGCTATGTCAGGGGTTTGCGGTTGGCAATTTCAAAGTTGAACACCCTCTCCTCCCTGTCTGTCAAACAAGACCCTCTACCTATGTCCCTGTTTATAACTACTTGTTTTAAAGTTATTTGACAAGAACTGACTATTGTAGTCTTCAGAGTCCCAGCCTTCTACGTCTTTAAAGCCAGGTGAGCACTCCACATTCTTATATATGTTAAGCATGTCGTCCGTGTTATCAAATTTTTTTACATTAGGTAGGGAATGGGCAAACAATGATTTTATTAATAGCAGCATTATTTTATAGTTGATGCAAACGTCATTTACATCAACGAGATGCGTATGTTCCATGCAGATTTGTAAATATGGAACAGCGATAACACTACTTCTAGGAACAAGCATGTAATAAAGAATAAAAAGACTGTGTTTTAAACAAGCCTGGAAATAGTGGGTCTGACAATTGCAGAATGAGGTCCCCAGAGGGTGAATTTAGTGATTATACCTGACAAAGTGGGCTAGCATCACCACGTTCACCCTCTGTGGACCTCATTCTACTCAGGCCTCATCTTCCGGGAAGTATCTATAGTCTCAAATTAACATTGTTTTTAGTTACTTTTTCCCTTCTGTTCAGTTTCTATATCCCGTAATTTGTAGAAGATAAAATGCATAATCGAGGTGACAAATGGGGGAACATCACCAACTTCAACTGTGGAACTTGAATCTGAACCTAGGTCTCCCATAGCAGTTGAAGCCTAAGCAGATTGATGTTTCCAGAGGGTGAATTTGGTGATGCTAGCCCACGGTGCGGGATAGCATCAGTAAATTTACCCTCTGGGGACCTCATTCTGCAAATGTCAGACACACTATTTCCAGACTTGAAAACTTGTTATTCTTTCGGATTCATGGCTGATTGTTTATTTTTCAGATATACGTTACTGCTGATTTCTGCCGATACTCATATTACATTTGTATAGAGATCTGTGCATACCTGGAAATATCCTGCTTCAGTATAACACAGAAACCCAGCTCAAAAACAAGCTAGTCGGAAGTCCAGCTAGTTTATTCATAAAATTTCATATTATAAACATACAGTAATGCCCTAAATAATCGACTCCTTGACTACAGCAGAATTATGGGTAATTTTGCAGGATTTAGTTGGAAATATGGTTTGTTGCCATTCATCGGAGAGCTCTCAGTGAGAGCTTTCCGATGAATGGCAACAAGCCATATTTCCGACTAAATCCTGAAAAATTACCCATAATTCTGCTGTGGTTAAGGAGTCGATTATTTAGGGCCTTACTGTATGCAGCCTGCCTCATGGTGCATACTGACATGTCTGGTGTATGTGACCTGGATCAACTCTTTAACAAATAGTGAATGTTCAGACGACCACGATTCAATCGGAAAGTGGAAAGTTTTCACATCATGGGTAGTAACCGGTAGTTGGACTGCGCATGGTCACGACAAGATCAGCTGCGAATTCGTGGTGTATCCTTGGTTAGTTCAACTTGTGACGGAATCGCAATCGTGTACATAAATATCATAGATGGAAAGATCGTAGGGTAGTCAGTCACATGCGACAACATCGCAATCGTGTGAACAGACTATCCATGAATTTGTCAGGTCTGATTCCTCCACTTAAGATTGAATCGTGGTCGTCTGAACCTTCACTTAATACGTAATGCCGCCGAGTGCCTGGTGACATGATTTGACATCTCCACCCTGCTCCCTGTTGATGTGTTTTGATGTGTACATAAGTTCCCAAATGTTTTAATTTTAAAAATTGTGTTAAGACATATTATGGACTTGTTCGAGCAAGTGGAACCTATAATTTAGTTCTCAGGTGTTATGCCAACTGGAGGAACATTCTACGCTAACATAGCAAAAAATCTCAAACAAATTGACCTTGCCACTTCTTAGAAAACATCGTCTGAACTACTCTCAATTGTAAATATTTACTTGACAATTCGGCACGCAACTATCAGTGATAAACTAACACAAACGATTTCACCATCGAGAGTCACTGCATTTAATAAATATATAGGAATGATGGTGTGTGTTGTCACTTTGGATATACTTTATTTGTAAAAATAACTAAGGGAGAGCAAGATTATTCTCAATTCTATGTTATCACCCTACCAGAGTGTTTCATATCACTTTAAGTTCTCAAATCGGTTGCCTGCAACCATGTTTTGCACAAACAAACTCAATTGGAAAGAAGTTGTGAAGTGCATAGTGGGACAACTTTTAACTAACTTATCTTGCAGTATTTAAAGTTACATAGTGTAAGTTGAGTATTCATGGTTACGTTCTCAGCTCTGAACACAGTCATGCGTCTTTGCTATTTTTCGTGATATTCACCATTTTGTAATTTCAATCTGAGTCTATCTCTCCCATGGCAGATGAGGCCATGCAGAATGAGGTCCCCAGAGGGTGAATTTGGTGATGCTAGCCTGCTATGCGGAATAGTGTCACTAAATTCACCCTCTGGGGACCTCATTCTGCAAATGACAGGCAAACTAAACTCAGGCTTGACATTAACCCTTTGAGTGCCAGGTCCGATTTTTGTATCAACCCATATACCCTGTGCCAATGCATTCTCTTATATATGCGAGTCGACCATAGGTCGCCTCGCATATATAAGAGAATGCATTGGCCTAACAATTGTTGTTGTTTTTTTTTTTTACAATTTTTCACAATTTTAATAATTTATTCTTATATTCTTTAACAGACTTATTTTGTAGGTTTAGGGCCGATGAGATCGGCCCCTGGCACTCAAAGGGTTAAACATGATATTTGCTCAAGTTTTGATGCCTTACACATCACTTTGGTGTCTCATCTTATTTTAAGTCATGTTTCTGTAGTACAGCAGCTCATTTGTTGTTCAGTCATATCGATTACAGATATTCTATAAATCGCGTATAGACATTATCCATAGATGTTCAACAGGGCAACGTCACACGTATTCAGCAAAAATCGTCAAATCATATCACCATGTGTTAAAGAGTTAACGCCCTTTTTTGACTCACAAATTCCATGATTTGATAACTTTGGTTTCCGATTGATAACTACAGTTTGGATTATTTGATAAGATCCAAAGTTTATATCTGTGTTCTTAACCAAAAATACAGGTGAAGTTCAAATATAGATCGTGTCCAATGATATTTTCATGAGTTACATATCTTTTTTAACTTAGAATTACATGATTTGATAACATTTTGGTTCATGAAAAATATTAAAAACTTCCATGTGGTTTCAATAATGTAGAAAATACGCCTAAGGTTGATCTGAGTTGAGGGACATCTCAATGTGCCATTCCGATCGATACATGGTCATTTCGATAAGAAATGAGAATTTGTTCATGCTCACTGAAGCAAGCTCATTTGAAGCAATGAACACTCATACTGAGTCTGTGCACCCATTTCTCTGATATATATATAAACATGTCACATATTCCAGACATATCAGAATCACTGTTTGTTCCGGCAAATGTAATTATCCATTATATTTTTTCACTCGACCACCCTTTATGTGATTCCTTAATATCTCACTATATATGTAGTCCTTGTTTTATTATTCTTTCTCGACACACTAGGAGCTAATACTATGGTGTGCTAACCCACATAGTGGAATTTCAGAAGAAAAGTTTACTTCTGTTATCTGAGTCAGTCGAGTTAAGACTTGAGTCCTATGACTGATGGGTCAAGTTAACCCGTTCTTTATTAAAGGGGAACGAAACTATCGCACACGAAAAGGCAAGCTGTTCTCTGTTTGTGTGTAAAATTTCAGCACAAATCTCGTCACAGGATTTGAGATATGGCATCTCAAACTAACCTGTGCAAGCAATTAAGCCAGTAACTTAACTCTTCCATTTTGGAAGAAATATTATCTCCCTTTGTAGTTTGTGACATCACGGCCTCACTTGGTTGTTTAACGTTAAACTGTATCGCGTACGATAGTTTATTTTTAGATATGAAAATAAATAAAACAGCCGATTGATTGTTGTTTTGCACAATAGTTGATTATATGTTGTGAATAAATCATAGTTTTATTCGCGAAAGATTGTTTGGTTGTCATATTTGCACATATAGAAGTCGTGTGTGTTTAGCCGAGATTGTCACGTTCAAATGTTATGAAACCATTAACTGGCCGTAAATTAATTGTTCAAATTTATAACGGTAATCATATTTTGGCTTATAATACATGTATGTAGTCTTCAATAGGCTATGATTGCGCGCAGAATAACAATCAAACATGCCGAAATGATTTTAGTGTGATAGCCTTTATACATATCTGTACAAAGGATGAGTAATGCGAAGTGAGGCCATGACATCATGATCTTATAAATACGGATGAGCCGTAATAGCGGGAGTTTTGTATTACGCCATGTGATATTGTTGTGTTTGAGCATAACTGAGAAATGAGAGGTGTTTTTTATCGCACCATGGTTGATATACTAAAAATAATACGACTCCTACGTGACACGTAGTGGAGCAACCACACATGATGTGCCTCAAATTTGCCTTTTTTCGGCGACATAACGCTAAGAATAATTTATGTAACATCATGCAGTGGTCACGACGGAGACGACATGCCAACTTGACAAGACATGTCGTGGATTGTAAAATCTTATCCTGATTCTCGTCATGACTTCTTCATTTTTCGTTTTCATTAAGTGAACCAACGAAATTGGTCTAAATGAAATTAATAGACCTAAATCACATGTGAATTCTTCATAAGTTGTGAAGTAGTTACTTTGATTTTTATCGCCATGCTTCATTTCCAATTCCGCGTTGTTTTTTTTTTGCAATCTCCACACGGTTGCTAACCGGAAGTCACGTGACAATTTCTCCAAAATCTATACCCGCGATCTTGGAAAAATCACTGATGGATATAGAAAAAAATATATGACGTCATTCACCTGCCTTAGGTATAAGCACCCTTGGTGGTTGCTATAACGGCTTGATTTGTTGAGGGTTTCCTTCCCCTTTAAATACTCATTGATGAGTAGTTATCCCTTAGGAAATGTTCACATAAGTTTGTATTATTGTTGATGCAGATTGTTTTTTATAGCAAAACCTATTAAGTTTTAATTCGACTGACTTACTCTATGATTGTTACAAGTCTCTGATAATATAACCAGGCCTGAGAATAAGGTGCCTGTCATTTGCAGAATGAGGTCCCCAGAGGGTGAATTTAGTGATGCTATCCCGCATAACAAGCTAGCATCACTAAACTCACCCTCTGGGGACCTCATTCTGCTTAGGCCTCATCTTCTCTGGAAAGTTTCTTTATTATCAAAGTTCTATAGAGACTTAAGATTCTATTTCTTTTTTAGTTTAGTTTCTCTGTATCCCCAAATTGGCAGACGATACATTGCATAATCGAGTTTCCCAATGGGTGTACATCACAATATTCACCATTTGGGAACTTTAATCTGTGTCAATGTCTCGCATAGCAGATGAGGTCATGCAGAATGAGGTCCCAAGAGGGTGAATTTGTTGAGTCTAGCCCGCTATGCAGGATAGCATCACTAAATTCACCCTAAGGGGACCTCATTCTGCTAATGACAGGTTCAGTAATGCTCTAAATAATCGACCCCTTAACCACAGCAGAATTATGGGTAACTTTTCAGGATTTAGTCGGAAATATGGCTTGTTGCCATTCATCGGAAAGCTCTCGGGGGAGAGCTTTCCAATGAATGGCAACAAGCCATATTTCCGACTAAATCCTGAAAAATTACCCATAATTCTGCTGTGGTTAAGTGGTATATTAATTAGGGCATTACTGTACACTAAACTCGCGCGTGAATATAACATGTTACTGTGCTATTTTCTGTTGTATATGGAAGCTGCTTTTATTTATCATATGCCTCTATTGTGTATTTCAGACTCACTATTTTTCTGATTTGTTTATAAACAAGTGTTTTTATTAGATCAATATCTGTAGATCAGGCATCTGAAGGAGGGTCCTTTTTTTCGTGATAGCGACATCACTAACACGTGTGATCTCTGCCACTTTTCATGCACATACAGACTACTTAGTTTTAACCCTT
This sequence comes from Siphonodentalium dalli, assembly GCA_032622095.1. Taxonomy (NCBI): domain Eukaryota; kingdom Metazoa; phylum Mollusca; class Scaphopoda; order Gadilida; family Siphonodentaliidae; genus Siphonodentalium; species Siphonodentalium dalli. The sequence continues at coordinate 182,398,171 of CP136067.1, forward strand.
TGGCGAGTAGAATGACATGTATGTTGCCGTACGATTCACGAGTGGAATGACATACATGTATATGTCGTTTCAGGAAGTGTCATTTTTATGTAGACATAACTTCAATGAATCATCTGATTTATAATATAATGTCCCAATGTATAAGTGCAATCGATTATGATAGCTCACATAAACAGAAAATACACATCAATTAAAACAAATTATTGGACCCTTTTGACCCAAATTTGTTAATAATTATTGCTATGACATTGACGTTAAATTCATGAATGACATTATGTATATGACGTTATAAATACTCTCCAAAGGGTTAAAAATATTAAATACTGGCATCATGGGAACAGGAAATGTTAAGTAAGTAATGAAACTTACTTAGACAGCTTCTATAATGGATTTATTCCCAGTTAAAAACCCTCAAGAGGTTCTTAATGTGAATATAAAGTTATTGAGACTTTGGCAACTTTTAACCCTTTCAGTGCCAAGTCCGATTTTTGTATCAACCCATATTTCCTTGATCATTTTTCAAATTTATTGATTACAATAATGTGATACATTGATGGAAAGAGCTCTTAGAGCTCTTTCCATCTAATGTATCACATTATTATAATCAATAAATTTGAAAAATGATCAAGGAAATATGGGTTGATACAAAAATCGGACTTGGCACTGAAAGGGTTAAGGTCATTTTTTAAAGTTGATTCTATCAAAGCATTTGAGTATCATATATGTGGAGAAACAGAATCGATTCTCATCAAAATTTGTAAAAGCAGACCTTGTATATTCTCTAAAATTCACAAAAATATCAATTGCAGATTGGTAAAATATGCACAAGCAATTGGCGATTATACATTCGTCACAAAAGCACCCTGTGGCAGAATATATCTTCTCAGTGTCTTTCACCACACACAGAAGAATAGCTACATACAGGGTTACAGCTATTCAGCTATTATGGTGTAATTGTTAGCATAGCCAGGTTATGGCTATTCTTTCGTATGTGGCAAATTAGCAGCAACATTGTTATCTGATGGGGCTTTGAGCAGGAATTCCTTCCATAAATTTATAAGTATACATCTAATGAGATAACTCATATCTCATGAAGTATATTCTGCTAATATCTTTATTCCCTTAGTGAATTTAGCGATAATGTGACTGGAGGTTAGCTTGGGTTGTTCAAATTGGAAATATTTGTGACCATGAGTTCCTAATGCCACCGGAATTCATAATATTGGATATATGTGTATCTTAACTCATCTAATCTCAGCTTCAACCACACGGAGGATAGACTAATGATGTCAATTGAAATTAGTGTGTAATTTATGAATTCATTTGATATTGAATTATGGTCTTTCTACAGTAATGCCCTAAGTAATCGACTCCTTAACCACAGCAGAATTATGGGTAACTTTTCAGGATTTAGTCGGAAATATGGCTTGTTGCCATTCATCGGAAAGCTCTTTGTTGCCATTCATCGGAAAGCTCTCAGTGAGAGCTTTCCAATGAATGGCAACAAGCCATATTTCCAACTAAATCCTGAAAAGTTACCCATAATTCTGCTGTGGTTAAGGAGTCGATTTTTTAGGCCATTACTGTAAACATGCTACAAAACTGCGCCGAATTTATAACAAAAGTACACGAAATGCTTCTTATAATACAGCTATATATTCATGGTGTAAATATTTACCAAACGATCCATTTCTAATACTATTATTCAGTTATTCCCAGAAATATATCTATCTAAACATCCAAGTCTGGTACTCTCACGGTTATGTCCTAGATATTTTTGTTGTATGTTGTTTGAATGTCTCATTTTCTCTTTGTAATATGCAGACATTAGAAGCCAACAATTTGGTTTTACTATTTTTCTGTGGTAGTTCATATCATTTTAGTGTATCCCTTCTGTGATCTCTAAGTCCATGACCCGAATCTATACTTCTATAATATGGGGTTGCAAGTTACAAGTGTAAAGGCCCATGGGTGCAGCATCATGAGCGAAGCATGCATGGCGAGTAGCAAGTTTTCTGCTGTGTCGGTTTGATTGCCAAGCTCGCACAGTGGGCTAGCATCACCAAATTCACCCTCTAGGGACCTCATTCTGCTCAGTCCTCTTCTGGGAAGAGGCTATAGACTCAAATTAGCATCACTTTTAGTTACTTTTTCCCTTCTGTTCAGTTTCTATATCCCCTAATTTGCAGACGATAAAATGCATAATTGAGGTGACTAATGGGTGAACATCACAACTTCAACAAGGGAACTTCAATCCAATAGCAGTTGAGGCCAAAGCCGAATGAGGTCCCCAGAGGGTGAATTTTGTTATGCTAGCTTGCCATGCAGGATAGCATCACTAAATTCACCCTCTGGGGACCTCATTCAGCAAATGACAGGCACACTAAACTCAAACTTAGTAAGTGTTTGCTTAAAAGTTCCGGAGATCAACATAGGTTGACAAATAAATCAATTACTCATGTGTGGACCATATCTGCCTCTGAAAGACAAATTGAGTAATAGAAAAAATATCACGACAAAATTTTTTCCTTTTTTATTTTTATATGCCCGTTTTTTTTTAAACTGTTGAAACAAATCTACCCTAACATCCCTTCCCTTGTTATTTTATTTCAGAAGTATAATATTAATATGGTAGCTTCAAGCATTGATTGAAGATTTGATATATTGTGCTCATTTTTGCATTAAATGCTTGTCTCTTTAGACTGTTAATATATTAATTAATTATCTGTGACACAGATTGATTATTGTCTTGTATATCGTCCATAATTCTGTGATGTGTTCACTGAAGATCAGTCCGGCTAGAGCAAAAACTTAGTATATTCTATAGAAAGTCTGGAATCTCTGCAGATCACATCACAATGGTAGCTAAAACTAGAATCCATTGATAACCTATGATATTGATAATGGATAGTTTTTTTATATCATATGTCGCTATAAACACTTGAACACTTTAACTGCGGTATATTTCTACGACATCTGTTTATCTCATTATCTCTGTTGGGATGAAATAAAGAGTCTAGCTGCATGAGTGAATTGGACACTTTACGTAAATATTACACTTTTAACTTCTGTAAAGTTATTTTTGTTTGCTGTTTCAAAAGGTATTTTATATTCAGCATATAAAAAGGCAATATTTTATACAGCGAGTAATGTGTAGTTGCCGCTGTCTGTCAGAATATTTGTGATTGAATTAGTAGATAAACATATTCTGTTGAGTTAAATACTTGGAGATTCACTCACGAAAACAGTTTGTGATGTTTGAATCCCCCGAATATCCAACCAAATAGGGATCGTTTATTTCAAAATCCTCAAAAAAGAAAATATAAGTAGTTGACATGAGAATGTTATCATTTGTTATCACTGAGAGCTTGGCCCGTTCTCAGAACATACCTACGTGGAAGATTTGCGAACAAATTCATCGATATAGCACTGAAAATATGTGTTTTGTTTCTTATATGTACAGTAATGCCCTAAATAATTGACTCCTTAACCACAGCAGAATTATGGGTAACTTTTCAGGATTTAAACGGAAATATGGCCTGTAGCCATTCATCGGAAAGCTCTCAGTGAGAGTTTTCCGATGAATGGCAACAAGCCAGATATCCGACTAAATCCTGAAAAATTACCCATAATTCTGCTGTGGTTAAGGAGGCGATTATTTAGGGCATTACTGTATATATTGCCTGTATGAGAAATCCCAGTTCTGCTGAATACATGTGGTATATTTGTCCCACTAGCTTCCTTGTATCCCATATAAGCTTTTTTTTATTTCACATTGTAGCTTTCTTATCTTCTACTCTAGCTTAACATGAAGTCACACCAGGGGCCAGCCCAGATGTTTCAAATTGGGAGCAATCAGTTCTCCCTGTTTGGTTATTAGGGAGAAATGGTCTGTAATCAGTGAGAAGTAACAATGGCTGAAGTTCAATTTACACACCAACATCACCGTTCTATGATCCAATAAGTATCATGCAACACAAGAGCCCATTTATAAATCCATTATAGTGAATAACAACACCATTATAGTGAATAACAACACCATTATAGTGAATAACAACACCATTATATTTTTTGCAAATATACTTTTAAAATGCTGTTGGGACATGTGCATACTTGTATATGAGAGAGAAGTCACATCTCCCTCTGACGTAAATAGAAAGAAGTGGCACATATTAAGGAGAAGATGTCTCCCAAGTTGACCTCTGGGCTGGTCCTTTTGTCACATTATGTTACTCATCATGACTAGTGTTCCCATCTTCACCGCTTGTTAGATCCATCACATTGTATTATTATGTGATGTGATGCAGACACAGGGTATTCATATTAAAACATTAGTCAGGTTTAGATCCAAGATATTTTTATCTGCTAGTATAGTTGCTATTAGCTACCATATGGATAGTCAGCTGATTACCGGGATTTCCAAAGGCAAGACATGTTTTAAATTATTTATAGCCATTTATACTTTAAATTAAATATTTTTGGCTGGTGTGATAACTCAATGTAAATACTGTAAAGCTCCAGTTTAACCCTCATGGCGGGAGCTGCGCTGTTGTAGCATTAAAAATCATGTGCCAGTGCATTCTTGTATATATGCAAGTCTCCCATAGGGAGCCTCGCATATATAAGAGAATGCTTTGGCTTAGGGAACGTTCAGACGACCATGATTCATTGTAAGTGGAATGTTTTCCATCGTGGGTAGTAACAGATAGTTAGACTGCGCATGCTCACAATATCGTGAGTATAAAATGAATATCAAACACTGGTTTATTTCAGCTGCAAAATCATGGTGTATCCTTGGTTACCTCCACTTAGGTAAAACTTGTAAATGGAAACATTGAGGGTGGTCAGTCACATGGTTAACCATAGCTTACGATATCCTCATATAAGACGTCATCGCAATCGTGTGAACAGACTATCCACAACTTTGTCAGGCCAGATTCCTCCACTTACGATTGAATCGTGGTCATCTGAACATTCACTTACAATGTCATGGTAAATATTGTTAGGCCATTGTATTCTCTTATATATGCGATGCTCCCCATGGGAGACTCTCATATATAAGAGAATGCATTGTCACATGGTTTTCTCCAAATTTCAGGAAGCTCCAGTCATGGAATGGTTAATGCTTGTTGCAACAACAAAAAGTTAAAAACAAATTATTATTAACTGTATTTTTTTTTTTTTATCTCACTGACCTCTGAATATCAATATCTGAAATGATACCTGAAACATAAAACATTGCCACAATTTGCTTAAATTACTGGTTCCAACAAACAGTAACACATTCAAAATAGGTTTTGTAAATTTCAGGGGGTTTAGTAACGGGATTAGCTGTATAAATAATGTTCTGTAGAATGTTTGTGTTGTCTCCCTTCTCATGCAGCATACCAATAGCATAATCTAAATTATCAGCAGGTTGATAGAAGTTTATGTTTTATTAACTTTTTTGAGCTATGATTAACTGTTCAACTTCCATTGCATGATGTTGTATAGATCATGCCATGAATCTCTACTTTGGCTAAAGCCCATAGAGATCATATTCCACCAGTACAAAACATGGGAACTTTTTGAATTTTTGTCAGGGAACCTTATAAATTCGAAAAATAATGCGGGGAATATATTTCTTAGTTATTATCTGTTCCTTGTTCTTCAGTAGAGTTCCCTGATTGTAAGGGACGCAAAGCAAAATTGCTCACAAAGTCACTTAAATCACGACACTTCGAGTTGGGACCTTCACCTCCAGTCATCTACATAATTAAGGAACAGATAATAAGTAAGATTTATAATCTCCGTGTTATTGTTCGACTTTATAAGGTTTACTGTCAAAACTTCAAAAAGTTTTGTACTGGTGGAATATGATCTCTAAGTGGAGATTCATGGCATGATCTAGATGTTGTATTGCATTTTCAAACTGATATAAGTAACCATGAAAATGGCATACCTGTACTTGCCAAAATATCTTCGAGATCTCTAAATTATCTTTACTTTTGCATCTTTTAAATTTGAAAATTGATGGCACAAACTATGTTTATATGTAATATCTAGTTCAACTGTAGACTTTTCCTTCCTAGTCAACACCACCACCCTCCTCTCAAATATAAATGCCAAAATATTCAACCTGTATTGCCCAAGTACACTTCTCAACCTATATTGCCAAAGTACACCTTTTAACCTGTATTACCTAAGTACACTATTCTACACTATTCAAGCTGTATTGCCTAAGTAAAACTATACAAGCTGTATTGCCTAATGTCACTATAATTATTGAAACCTTTAAGGGGGGACTGTACATAAATCCAACCATTTATAGGACCATCTCATTTTATACTCAACAGAATATATGCAACAAATGAATGAATTTGAGCCATGGATTATTGCAATTTTAAAATGCAATTCAATTATAATGAAAATGAATTTATGACTGGAGTCATAAATTAATTTTGATTATAATTACCATGTTGATTGCATTGTGCAAAGAGCACACAAGTGTATTTTGCAATAATCCATGGCTCAAATCCATTCATTTGTTGCATATATTCTGTTGAGTATAAAATGAGATGGTCCCATAAATGGTTGAATGTAGTGTACAGTACCCCTTTAACATTGTTAATCCTTATCCTTTGTCCATAGTTTGGACCAAACCTTTCTTTCGTTCATTTCGTCCAGCCAAACATGATCACTCCAAATCCCATGCTATGCAGTATCTTGGTGTACAGTACCATCATTGTAAACAGTCATCGTGAAAACAGCAGAGTTTATATGTCATTAGTGGCAGGCCCAGTTTGATTAGCTGAAATGGATCAAAATTAATATTATATATTGTTATAGATATAATTATAATTAAATTATTATCAAGTCTCTTGGTCAATAGGTCATTTGAACTACCAATTACAGTAATGCTCTAAATAATCGTCTCCTTAACCACACCAGAATTATGTGTAATTTTTCAGGATTTAGTCAGAAATATGGCTTGTTGCCATTCATCGGAAAGCTCTCACTGAGAGCTTTCCGATGAATGGCAACAAGCCATATTTCTGACTAAATCCTGAAAAATTACACATAATTCTTCTGTGGTTAAGTAGTTGATTATTTAGGACATTACTGTATATCACTCTTTTATGAGTACCACAATGTACATAAAATCAATGAATATATGGAATTAACCACTTTATTTCTGAATGGATGTTCAGATAATATGAGAGCAGAAGACTCTTGCAAGCTGAAACACTTTGTATACGCCCGTAATGTAATGACATTTGGGTCAGATCAATTCATTCATTGAATTTAAAGTACATTCATGGTGCATTAACTTCACAAGTTTATGAATAATAGAATTTTTTTTATTTCATCTGTTCCACCGCCTATGACCAATCAACCGAATGGTTCGAAACCAAGCCTGCAGATAGTGTGTCTGTCATTTGCAGAATGAGGTTCCCAGAGGGTGAATTTAGTGATGCTATCCCACACAGCAGGCTAGCATCACCAAATTCACCATTTGGGGACCTCATTCTTCTTTGCCCTCGTCTTCTGGTGGTCTCAAATTAATTAACATTGTTTTATACACTTTTCCCCTTCTGTGTAGGTTATATATCCCCTAATTGTTATATATCCCCTAATTTGCAGAAGATAGAATGCATTATCAAGGTAACTAATGGGTGAACAATTCAATCTGATCCTAGGTCTCCAATAGCAGTTGAGGCCTAAGCAGAATGAATGTCCCAGATGGTGAATTTGGTGATCCTACCCCGCTATGTGGGATAGCATCACTAAATTCACCCTCTTGGGACCTCAGTCTGCAAATGACACACACACTATCTGCAGGTTCGAGAGAGCAACTGCTACAGAGCTTAATTTGAAGATATTTCTAAATGTGTATTATTAATTTCTTACCCATTTAAATTACTGACATGTGGCCTGCCATACAACACTCAACATTGACCCTTCAGAGAGACCTGTTTGACAGGATATTGTTGTTTTGTCGTACTTTCGAATTTTGAATGCCTTCATTGTGCTACTTTATCATATCTTATCATGAGTGTAAATCGACAGAGTAATTGTTATATTTTGTTTATAAAAATTATGGTACCTTGAAATTTATCGTCTTGTTTTAGTTCTAAAAATAAAGTATATGAATGTTTCATGATGCTTTTGTACCTTTTTGACCAGGTAAAACCCATAAGGTAAATGTATATGTCTAGAGGTAGATCATGCCATTAATCTCTGCTCTGGATAACGCCCGTAGAGATCACATTCCACCAGTACAGGTTTAACAGGGAACCTTAAAAAATAACATGGGGAACACTGAGGAATATATTTCTTAGTTAGTGTCTGTTCTTTAATAATATACTTCACTGTTGGTGAATGTCCCAACTCGAAATTGCGTGCTTTTCTGTGACTCTTGCGAGCAGATATCGCAATTAACATTGAATTAATTACCCAGGTTAAATTCCATAATTGTAAGCGATGCAAAGCAAAATCGATCACAAAGTCACTTAAAATCGTGAAATTTCGAGCTGGGGCACCTACAGTGAAGTACATTATTACGGTCGTTCTAAAAGATGTCCGGCGGGTTACAAATAAGAATAATGGCAAATGAAGAGGGTGTTATGCCATTTAATCATATATACTATGTTGTGTATAACATTGTTCAATAAAATATTTGAAAATTTCAGTTAAATTAAGTTTTATATTATTCATATGAGGCATTGCCGGGAGAGCGCCGGACTTGTTCATAGCGGATTACTGAATGGCGACTAATAACTAATTAAATGCATGAGCGTGCCTGGCGTAAAGCTTCTCTCATTACAATAAACTCCTCTCATCCTTATGATCCTTTATCCGGGCTTGAGACCGGCAGTCTAATAAGACAGGCGGATTTAAAGTTTTTTGTTTTTTTTTGCAGGTTTTCTGCTATTTCTTGCCATTCAGTTGGCATTGCAGTGCATATTTTTACAACTTCTTGCAGTGCATATATTAGCAACTGTCATGCGGTTATTTTAGTTTCCGCTGTGGTGCATTGTAGCTTCCACTGGCAGTGCACTCTTGGCTACTGCCTCTACAGTGCAGTTTTGGCTACTGTTTTCACTGTTATTGTCAATTTTAATTTAATTTTTTTTGGAAATTACTGTAGCCTTACAGCTCTTCGTGCGTTTTCGTTGTCCAGGTTTTCTGGCAACTTTACCAACTGCTGGTATCGTCAAGCGTCCGTCTGTTGATTCTATCACAGTCTCACTCGTCTGCAAAAACGTCAATAGTCGTGTAACCCGTCGTTCACGTTGTTCTGTCGTCAAATTCGACCAGGTCTCATGGCTTACGCGCAGTTTAACTGATTGTCTGGTTAATTTGTATGGGCCATGGTCATGAAGAGCGCCTCGGATGTCAGTCAGTTGGTCGCGTTCAAGCTGGTGCAGTCGGTCAATTAAGTCCGTCAGTCTGAGTATTTTCCAGTCATTGTCCAATTTAATTACGTTGTTTATCGAATCACAATTGTTGTTCGTCCACATCTTTGGAATTACCGTCATTCGTCGTCTTTGATAAAAAAACCTTTGTTCTTATCCTGGGCAAAAAAATTTCAGTCAGATATTGAGAAGTAAACTTAGTCCTTATTTCGTCCTCCATCTCGTCATACAAAATTGTCTCGTCCATCATCAACATTCCAGATGTTGAGCTGAACATTTTGAACAAATAATAACTGAGAAATATATTTCCTGCTTTATTTTTTCGACTTTTATAGGGTTCCCTGTCAAAACTTCAAAGAGTTCCCATGTTTTGTATACTGCTGGAATATGATCTTTACGGGCGTTAGCAAAGTAGATATTCATGGTAATGATCTAGCCTAGTCTTCTTTGTTCTGAGAGTATCAAACTGCACCCCATCCCACCTCTCAGTTGAGCAAGGCCATATTCCCACTCTGCATTCTTCAATTTGCACATCTGTCAGCGTTAATATTTTCCGACAGATAAATCAAACATTCCAACTGTTAGAAAAGTTCAACCAAACACTTCACAATCTGGGAGGGAATGTTTCAACAATGTGTGTTGTGGGTAAGTCTGGATTTTGTACTCTTGTCCTAATAGCCGTTCTATATATCTCAGTTGAGTTTCATTTTGAAGTGGATGAGAGCTCCCAACCAACAATCGTGACGCAAAGTTCCGGGCGATACTCGCACAAATGATTTAATAGTTAGAATGTTTATACTTATAATAATGGTATTCGAGAATATATGAGTCACTGTCTGCGTATTGTGTAGTTTCTGATTTGTAATGTGTGTGAACATATTCTCATTTTTTTTAAATGGGCCCATATATGTTACGATTGGAGTTACACTTAAGCCTTTTGGGTGTGTTGATTATGGCCCGGAGTACACGACATAACCCTATTATTTTGTCCAGTGCAGTGATCGACCCTTGGATATCTTGGTCAGCGTTATCAAGTGGAGAATGATATGTCGATCACTAGTTAGGGATGTTTAGTATAGAGGGATCGCGCCCACCTTCCTTCAGTGGAAACTCCAAACTATCTAAATATAGGAATTAAAAGGCCCAAGGTACAACATACAATATTTTGAGCGTCAAGTTTATAACAAAGTTTATTAAAATTTACAGATATACAATTGGCTCCAGCTTGCTCTTTCTGTATTTCATAACTTGTCCGGGTTATAGCTATTTTATACGCCCTATCACTAACTCGCGGCCATATTGGATCCACCGGGTCCGATTCCGTGGTTTCATAGATTCATCCCGCTCCGGTTCCGTAATTTTAGTGCTACATGTCAAAGTTTTGGAGTAGAATTTCCATACATGGAGCTTTTGAATTATTCATGACTTCCATATATGGAAAGCTAAGTAAAACCACGGAACCGGACCTGGTGGATCCAATATGGCAGCGAGTTAGTGACAGGGCATATTGTAATCGTATCGGTAAATCTAGATAGTTTGGCCAGTATCATGGGGACTGACAAAATATCACGAGGACATGTTTTTAGACCTAGCTGCGAGGGGAACCAGTGTGGACACCCCGAACGAAGCTACTTTACAGACGAGTCGAAACGGAATGTGGCATACGCTTAGTATACCACAAGTCAGCAATCTGCAACTGATGATGACCCTATCAAAAACTTTGGCACCTTTTCCAAAACATCAACCTATTAGTAACATATAAAACCAAATTCCACCTTTGGCATAAATAAACCACGAACGAAGATACTTTACAGACGAGTCGCTGATCACGAGTCTATGGAAGCGTATTTATATAGATCTATATATATAGTGCCACCTAACAAAAAATACTATCTCCTACACCAGGAGATACTATCTCCTATCTCCTATAATCACGCTTCCATACTTTGAGTCACTGGCGAATAAAATCTATTTTTATCTCTGACGTCCCGAACACGAGACAACACACACAATACCTTGTTCTATTTATAGATATTACGATTTTTGTTTACTATATATCTCAAGCGACCTGTTTGACAGCAACATTAATAGCATTTCGGAAACCCAACGTGCTAACTTTACTTGAATAAAGTGGAATTACGAAGTAAAGATGGCAAGCAACGGACCACTATGTTCTCTCAAGAGATGTAAGAAGGAAATACAACGGATGGACGGACACTCAGACGTGAGAGCGTTCAATATGACCGAACGAGAGCAGAAGAATCTGAATTTGTACGCGGAATGGACTGAGGACGGGCGCGCGTCGTTTCATCGCAGATGCTGGATCAAGCTGCACAGAGCTGCCAAGGGGAAAGACTCGAATACGGCCTCAGATCCCATCAACTTGTGTGATGTGGAGAGGAAGTTGCTTACAGAGGCGGCCAAAACAGTTGAGCACCATGACTCCGAAGAAAACATCATCAATGAGGCTAACAGAATTTGTAACATGATGAAAAAATCGAAACATTGCATAGCTTTCACAGGTACGATATCTCACTATTTATTGGTATTCGGGGTTGAGACACAGTCCCCTGGGGGGGGGGGGTAATATATATACTATACCAGTGACAAGGTTCACAAGTCCGATTTAGGAAAAACACATCATCTATCATATTCCTCATAGATTCTCAATATCGTTCAACTCAGTCCATATATTTGAGTGTTTCTTATTGGCTATATCGTTTCCTTTCTTTTGATGTATAATTCCCCAGAATCCAACAAAGGGAAGTCGAGACATAGTCGTACCGAAAAATTCAAGTTTTCGATACGATATCTCGACTTCTCTTCGTTTGATACTATCAAAAGAAAGGAAATTTCATGGCCAATAAGACACACTGAAATATATTGTGACTGATAAGAAAGATTTTGAGATCTATGAGGAATATAATAGATGGTGTGTTTTTTCAAAAAATCGGACTTGTGAACCTTGTCACTGTTATAGTATATTTATGGTAATTTACCCCAGGTGAAGGGTGATCTTGGTCGAATGGTCGACACCTGATCGATGGCGTCATCGGTGTGCTATATTATATATATATATGTTTGTTGCTTATAAAGAGCTACACTACCCCATGCCGAGTCTGCATTCATGCATGCACTACATATCTCTGTATATATACTGTATAAAGGTGTATTTGTATAATATCCATATATTAACCGCGTGCACCCTATAACGATTTCTATGTACGATAGATTACATGAGCAGAGCGTGGGTGATATTTGCTTATAATTTTGTTGACAATATACATACATCAGTTTTGAAACTATACTACTTTGAGTAACCGAATTAGCTTTGACAATCTGACATCCCAAGCAGAGCTGTGTCCATACGGGGGTGTAATTTGAACGGTAAATTATTACAGACATCGGGGAAAGCTTAGAAAAGAGACATACATGTAGTTATCAGTCTCAGTAAACTTCACACCCATGCTGGGCCATGCACTTACTATATGTAACAGTATGTCAGCATGACTACCTACAACTGAGTGTATTTTTGAAGTGAATTTCGAAATCTCACAATGTGAGTGCTCACAGCAACGTTTTCCAGGAATTTGTGAAAAAGAATGAGAATTGAGAAAACTTATGGTATGTGTTGGATTTAGGTATAGGTCTTCATAATAAGTCAGTTTATATGGTTTTGTTATACAGGAGCAGGAATATCGACTGCAGCAGGTATAGGTGACTTCAGAGGAATAGACGGACAGTGGACGGATAATGATAAAACTAAAGATTATGGTGAGTATCTTCATTATATATAAATTCCATAACTACAAGCAACAATATTTACACTATTTTATGTACAATATTTGTTGATATTATTATCAAAATATTCCCCAAGTGAACTATTGTCATCGAAAATTTTAACATCAGCAAAGTGATAAAACCTGTATTCAGGATTCCAGACCTCCAGTTACAACAACAGCAAGTTGGCGTAAATGAAAGCTAATTTAACCTTTCATGACTGGAACTTCCTGAAATTTTGCGAAAACCCTAGCTCAGAGAATGCACTAGCACATGTTCCGTAATGCCGCAGTCATTAAAGGGCTAACTTGGTGTAAATTTTTATCAATTGGCCTGGAGCCTTGAATATACATCTCTATTCAGCATGATCAACTTCCACTTTGCAGGGACCAAAGGACAAGCCAAACCACGTAAGGGGTGGGGGACTTACAGGAGTATTCGCCCGACATACACTCACGAGGCTATAGTGAAGCTAATGGACATGGGCATCATAAAGTACCTTATAAGTCAGAACTGTGATGGGCTTCACCAGCTTTCCGGAGTGGGACCAGATATGATATCTGAGCTACATGGTAACACATACGAGGAGAGGTGTGAGAAATGCCCGGCTCGTTATAACAGATCATATCCAGTGGGAAGTGCTGCAATGAATGTTAAACCAAATGTATGTGCCAGGTGCAGGCACAATCACAGAACAGGGAGAAGATGTGACAAAAAGGTACCGTAATTTAATGCCCAAAGTAATTGACCACTTAACCACAGCAGAATTATGGGTAATTTTTCAGGATTTAGTCGGAAATATGGCTTGTTGCCATTCATCGGAAAGCTATCGGCGTCAAAGGTGTCAAATGGAGCTTTAGATTGTAGATATTTACACACGGTGAGAAATCATATGTGGTTTCGAGTTGATGAGTATCACGCATTCAAAATGACCGAGACAATCGAAAACGCGACCAGAAATGAGGAAAAAAGTAACAAACTATGATAATGATATATTACATACTGTAAAATCCTTTTAATTCGTGGGGGTCTGTTATTCGTTGATTTCGTGGTTTTGCTCAACCACGAAATCAACAACGAACGAAATAATCGACTTGTGCGTTGAATGAACAAAAAACCCATATAATATACGAGATGGAAATAAAGATCGGGCATTAAGGTTTGTTTTCTAAGCCGTAAAATTTATGTATAGAAAAACACAGAAGACGAGATGAAACGTAATCTTTTTCAATACATTATCATTCATTCACCGAAACAAAATTGATATGCTACATCCTCTGATCTGGGCTATGATAGTTTGTATAACAATGCTCAATGCATTGGTTTATTTAAAAGGATATTATGTTTACCAGTAACCACGTGCAGACTTCATTATACAATAAATACCTACTTGGCCAAAGTTTGAAATGAAGCTGGTAGCTATTATGGTAATGATTGCGTGATTTCTTTCAGCGCAGGAATACATTGGGGTCTAATTTCTCAATAGTACACACATCATTTTTGCCATGCAGCTGCTATTGTATATAGGACCTGTTGATATGCATACAAATGATATCTGATCCACGAATTCATGTACCGACGAAAAAGCCTTTTGATGACAAACCACGAACATTGATGCAATTTGATGACAACGAAATCAAAGCCAATCGCAGTAGTATTTTGGCAGCTACGAGCATATGATATAGTATTTTCAAAGAAGCTGATACGTCATTTGTGTCCAAACTCACAGTTGTTGCTTTAACATTCTGACCAAAGTTGTCATTCGACTGATTTTTTGTCAGAATATTATAGAAAACTACTGGGTATTTCCGAACAAATAAGTTATCAACTTGTTTTTAAAATCGTCTAGTATACGCTCGTAGCAGTCAAAATGCTATGTTTTGTGTCCGTTCCTCATATACTATGTTTTTGTGCTTTGCACATTTTGAATGCGTGGTACACACCAACTTCGAAACCACGTGATCCCCCACCGTGATTTATAGAGCAACAATCGTTGGGCGGGTGTTGTGGGAAAATATATGTCCGGCAAAAAGAAATATAGACTGCTTTCCTATTTATGTCAGATAAAGCTGTTTTCCACATTGCATACATGAAGAAAAACTTTGTATCTAGTTGTATAAACCAGGTTATAATTTATATGCCACACCAGTGGAACAACAATACAAGGGGTCGCGTTTACAAGAAACCAGAAAGAACTTCGGAAACAGTGTCCACATACAAGAAATCTTATTTATGTTAACAATTGATCCGGGTTCTTGTGTGGTCTTGGGTTTCTTGTTGACACATTCTCGGTTCCGTTGCACCCTTCTTTCGTTGCATATGCGTGCAGATGATGTAGTGACTCCAAACTTTGCAGGATGTGGCGATCGAGTACCGCGCAGTATACATGCGGTTGGCTTTTGTTGTTTATTTATTTACCTCCAATGCAGAAGAATATGCATATACAAGTGTATTATTACACGGTGATCACCATGCTTATTGTAATTTTCAAGGAAAACTGACGTTTTTTTTCTCAATTTTACAGGGATGTGATGGCTACCTTATGAACACCATAATAAACTTCAGTGACCATCTGGAGAGTCGAGTTCTAGAAAATGCGACAAACAACGCCAGTCAAGCTGATATGTGTATGGCTCTCGGCTCCACCCTCGTGGTTTCGCCAGCCAATGATCTTGTTACAATGGGAAAACGGCCAACCCAATTGGTGATCTGCAATAGGTGTGTATCTACAACTTATATGGTTACTTCACGCAAGATGACCGCTCATGAGGTCCATCCGATTTGACACCAGAAAACTACGACTTCCATGTATCCTTGTTCTATACAAGTCAATCAGATTGAACATATGGACCAATTCATCATGCAATTCGTGTGATGTTTGGTAGGTAGATATTGGCAGATGTCGACTTTCAGAAGAGCGAGTTTGATCAGTTTTTAAATTTTGGTCGGGCTCCCAAAAGCTTATCGAAAGATCGCTTAAATGATGAAGATGGTTTATAGTTCAGGGGTTTCTTATCAACAATACACCATTTTAAAGATCCAGAAAGCATTATCCGTTATCACAATGGATTGTGACATTGGGAACATACTTATTTAAAGGTGATGTTAATTATTGATTAACTTTCTGTGTAAACTAAAACAGCGACTCCAACGTTGCACACTTTGATATGTACTGTATTTTTTTCTTCAGACAAGCTACACCTTACGACCACATAAGCTACGAAGTTAACCCCAATACAGAGACGCAGTGTGGATCGCGAGTGTTCGGCGACTGTGATAGACTGATGAGGATGGTGATGAAACAGATGCTCCAACCGGCCGAACTAGACAAATGGGAAGGAGGGAGGCAAGAGAGGCTTATCACATACGACTTGAACCGAGAGTTGTGATTGGGATATAACCATGCACGGTTCGACGGAGATTGGACTGAAATGAACCTGCACATTCATACATATATATTATGCTCTGTTACTGGTGCAATATCAAAGCAGAGTATAATCAGTGTCTATATAATATGTATGGTACCAAGACTAGACATAAGCGTTAACCAGGGACATCGGAAGTATGTGGATTGTGGAGAGGGTATAGCTATATACCAACCAGAATTCTTAAGTACCAGAAAGTGCAATTTCAGGTCCCTGCATGTAGACTGACTCAAAGAACACCAGAACAAAAATTGACCCCACCCCTAATAATAATTATTCCCATAGGATTAAGTATTATTGGGGTGGGGTCAATTTCTGTAATGACTAAAAAATACTGAAATATCTATTAACAACTAAGCAAATTTTATTTTGTGTTGTTTCTAAAATTAAAGGTACTTAATCCGACCAGAGGGTCCTCATATCATCAAGATACAGCAACAACAACATTTCTTCAAAATGCGCATTTGTTATCAGAATCGATTAATGGCAACAAAATAATGCTAACCACTGTCAACTATATGGTATGAAATTTCTCATTGTTATTTATCAACATTTTGTTCAACGAAATATGGCGGTATTATCACTTGAGTATTCACGAAATTTGGCCGTACTACCACTTGTTTTTAGAGTTATCCATCTTCATCTGCAATTTTGACCGAGACCATCAGTTTGTTTCTGGGCCACAAACAATTGAATAACAAACTTCAAAAATCGATATCTGATCACTCTGAGCTGTGATGGGTGGGTTCCTCGACTCGAATCATATATTTTTCCGCCCGAAGCCAAAGAAATAGTAATTTAGGAGCGCTAAATCGGATTGAGTGCCTTTAAATAAATATATTATGATGGTTAATCACGAACATGATCTTTGTAAATGTGTGGTTCCATGTGGTACGCAAACTATTAGTTAAAGGTAGTTCTATGTACCCGTAGCCTCTGGTTTTATTGCATCCTTTTATTATGTTTTCGTTATTATTATTGAAATAAAATTATTCATTAAAATACTTTGTAACTTGTTATATGCTACAGTTTGCTGACCCCCACTTCCATTTAAAGGCAATCGTAAAACACATTTCGGTGTTGTGAAGACCCCCCCCCCCCCACCCATCCCCCCCCCCCCCCACATGCAAAATGGCCTCAAATAATACAACCAGAATAAATGTAAAAGTACATAATTGAGACTTATAATTTGTCAGTTGAAATTGTTGTTTCGTTGATTAAAGTACCCATGCATGCAGGATATCGAAACGTTGAGTTCGGTGCCCAGTACTTTATATATTATGGAACTGAACATTGATATATATTGAAGTTCAAATATATAGATCTCAAAATCTTACGAGAAATGCGGATAAGGCATTTTTAGCTCAAATTTACTTTGTAAAGTTTGAGCTATAGCCATGGTTGTTAACTTGTTATCCGTCGTCCGTGTGTGCGTTATCACGTCCGTCGGCAATTTCCATTACCACGGACTACAGGTCGTACCTTTGAAGTATAGCGTATATGCCCAGGAACTGTGTTGTGGAAGGAATAATTTTAATGGCTTTGCACTGTGTTTCTCCACAGATCTGAGGCAATCACATGGCAGTGTACAGTAGACTGTTTGGTCGGATCATTATGAAATTTGTCATGGCTGTTGACATTGCCATGTAGATGGGAAAGAGTCATTTTGTGGTCATTCGGCCACAAAACATGGCCGACATAAGCCATCTTGGATTTTACTATTTGCATGACTAAATCCTTTGGCATGGACTATAAGTCCTACCTTTGGTCGGAAAATTATTTTGTATTTTGCCGGCAGACATCTTGGATTTTACTCTTTGCATGACTAAATCCGTTGGCACGGGTTAGAGGTCGTACCTTTACTCGGATCATTATGAAATTTGTCATGGTTGTTAGTATTGACTTGTAGATGGGAACGAGTCATTTTGGGGTCATTCAACCTTAAAACATGGCTACCGGCAGCCATCTTGGATTTTACTCTTGCATGACTAAATCCTTGGGCACAACCTACAGACCACATCCCTCATTTGATCATCACCAAACTTCATATGGATATCGGGGTGACCGCTAGATGGGAGCCATCAAACTTTTCCTAATTTCGTTGAAAACCATGACCGCCAACGGCCATCTTGGAGTTTACTCTCTGTATGACAAAATCATTTGATACATCCTACTCCTACATCCTATACTTGTCCGATCGTCACTAAACTTCACACGGATCTTCGAGATGACCACAAGATGGGAGTAAACTAGTTTTGCCAAATTACGTTAAAATACATGCCACGGCATCCATATATGATTTTACTTTATATGTATCTCTTCATGTTGATATCTAGTGATTTAAACATGTTTTATTATCCCTCAATAAACAAAATACAAATAAAGATAGCAGAATTGATGATGTGGATGAGAGGCGATAAAGGGATCGGAGCACAAGTTATAGAACCTATATATGGAAGCTTCTAGTATTACTTATATAGACATTTAACTTTCCGCATTCCCAATCGCTCCATTAACTGTAACACAAGATCTCCCAAATGTGCAAAAAGTCATCTGTGACAGTCGAACTCAACGCGATGAAATACACATTTAGTCAAACGTTAAAACATTTTACATTTGTACATAAGTATGGGAAGCCAAATTGACATTTAATAAATAATTGAGCTTTTAAAGCGCAACAAGGAATCCCTTATTACGCAATAAGGGAAGATCTAATTGCACTTAAGCGCAATAAGGAAATTGCGCAATAAGGAATATTCTTATTTCACTTAAGCGCAATTAGATCTTCCCTTATTGCACTTAAGCACAATAAGGGATTCCTTATTGCGCTCAAGCGCAATTACATCCTTATTGCGCTTAAGCGTAATTAATATCTCCCTCATGAGATCACCTTCTGCAAATAGTAGAATTATAATATATTTGCCTGTTAACAGAGTTAGGGAGTTATGTAATTGTGGCTAATTGCGCTTAAGTGCAATAAGGAATATTCCTTATTGCGCTTAAGCACAATTAGCTCTTATTGCGCTTAAGCGCAATAAGAATATTGCTTAAGCAAAATAAGAGATACCTCAGTGCGCTTAAAAGATTCCTTATTGCGCTTAAGCACAATAAGAGATTCCTTATTGCGCTTAAGCGCAATAATGAATCTCCTTATTGCGCTTAAGCGCAATTAGATCTTCCCTTATTGCACTTAAGCGCAATGAGGGATTCCTTATTGCGCTTAAGCTCAATTATTTCAATTTGGCTTCCCATATTATTATCTGACAGATAATATATAAGCACAAAGTGTTTTTTACAAAACCTGAACATTCGTTATTAAAGTTCCCTGTGGATATAATAAGTTTTAAAATAGTCACATCCACTAAAACCGCCATAAACAGAAATGATATTATAGAATAGACAGATGTTGTTCTTAAACATAACAATAACATCATGCAATCTACGCGATATTTATGATTAGTGACTAATCATAAATATCGCGTAGGTTGCATGATGTTATTGTTATGTCTGTACGGTACCCTTGGTTAATAAACAAAGTTTTAACAAACATAAAAAAAAATTACTTTACGATTGTTTATAGACAAACACTGGGAACTACCGTATTGTGCAATGAAAATGTTCCGTTGCGCTGTGGAATGCGTAGATAAAATTATTGGCGCAATCAATAATCGCATTCAAATCACACCAAATTTTATTTTGATCGACCCACGGTCAGTTCAAAATGAAGCTAATCCACGTTACTTCATGCTTGGGAAATGATCAGACAGAAAACGTGTACATAATATAATTGTTCTCGCAAAGAGACGAATATTTTTTCAATCCAGTTAGTATTTTCTCCTAACCTACCAGTAATACGTACCAAATTAGGATTATTACGATGAATCGTATTGTAAGTTGTAAGGCACCAAATTAGGAGTTTTACAACCGACGTAAAAGCGCGCGAATCTAAATAAGGAAATTGTGCAATGTCGTGACTCATCTTATAAACAATCTACTGCGCTTTTTTGCGAGAATCTTAACAACATTCGACCTCTATTTTCTCGGACACAAAACGTGTTTTGTGAATAATATCGCATTCATTATTAGTATAGTCCTATTGTAAAAATTGGCTGTATATAATAACCAGTTACAATATAATATATAATAATGAACATACTTACTATTAATACATCTTGACACAAACGAGGATTACAAAGGATATAAACTGTAGAATATACGTCTGGATGGTTCGGTTTCTTTTTTGTTCTGATTTCTCCGGTTGCTGGTCCACTCGATTTCGACTCCGGATCCTCAGTATAATTTCCGGTCTAATAAGACTTTCTGCACCATATTTCCGGTTTAATCCCAATTTCACAACACTATTCCCTTTTCTTAATAAAAGCTGTTTCCCCCCGTGACGAAATGAATCCCAATTTCTGAATGATGACTCCAAAGTTTCTTATTGATAAATGGCGAATCCAAAGTTGTTGAAGAATAACAAATCCAAAGTTGTTGAAGAATAACAAATCCAAAGTTGTTGAAGAATGATGAATCCAAAGTGTTTTACACAGAACTTTACACAATCACAGAAGTTCACAACACAATAACATAAAAAATAACACTGCACCTACTGGCGTACAGCGTCGGAATGAAACAGTATGTCATGATCATACAAAATGTCAGTCAAGGCAGTTTACAAATCCCTGGTGGTATATAATCAGTCCTGTAAGGTTTACCGGACTGACTCCAAGGATGTGTATAATCAGCTTTACTGACTTGGTCTCCAGTTGGCGGTATTGTTAATCAAAATGAGCACTCTCTAAATTTTGGAAAGTAGTAGTAATGAGCAGAAATTTGAGCATGAGAGTGTCTCCTATGAGCCGAAAACCCAAAAAATAATTTGGAACACCTGATCAACTGACATAAGTAGGGTGAATATGGAGTTTAACGGTTGATCGGCTGGATGCCATACAGTCTTTGGGCATTTTCCTGTGTCCTAGCTAACACATCCTCCGGGGATGTTCCCAGGATCCGTGCTAAGGAGACAGCAACCTCCCCAATGACTGCAGGGGTGGTAAAAGGACGTCCCTGCGACCCGAAATGGGGTGCGTCAGACTCTAAAAGTAACCTGCCTGGCTTGATGCTTCGAATAGCATCTTTCTGGACTTCATTAAAGCCGGCACAGGCTGTGGTGACCCCGAAATAAGTGTTAGGTCTGAGATACGACCACCGGTCAACCATTTCTCTACATCCCGTGAAACAGTGGAAATGAATCACTTGATGTTCGCGGGTTTCGGTTCTGACTTTATCCAGGGCGTTGTAGCTGACATCCTGACCCATATGCTGGCCAGGCCCCCCTCTTAAATGCATAATTAGGGGTTTGCCCCACAAACGCACCATCTCCAAAATTTGCCGGAAGAGATTATCCTGAATCAGTTGATCGCTATCCGGTAAAATAATGGAACGATCAAGACCAATTTCGCCGATAGCCACGACAGCCGGGTGTGCTATTAAAGCCTTGAATTTATTCATTGTGGCTGGAACCAGTAACTGCTTGATTTTTTTCGGATGACACCCGACAGCAACCTTCCACTGAGAATCACAGGATAAGGTGTTGATATCTGGGTAATTATCGGGGTCGCAATAAATCTGGACGCCACCGATGACAGTGACGGGAAAGGACACCGAAATGTTAGTTGCCTGAATGGCTTCCAGTGCTGTGAATCTAGCATTCAGTTTGTGACTTTGACACATTCGATCAAGATGAAAATGAGAATCGATTCCCGTTAACTTCCGTTTTGGAATGCCAGACTGGCGAGCTAGTGCTTTTGTCATGGAGGTTAACACAGCTTTATAAGTCGGCTTTGGAAGGGTAACGGGAGTCGATTTGATGGATGATGATGATCTAGCAGTTTTCACGCTGCTGGTAGGCTTAGTCGGCTTTGACACAGGAACGGGAGCCGACTTGGTGGATGATGATGATCTAGCAGTTTTCACGCTGCTGGTAGGCTTAGTCGGCTTTGAAACAGTAATGGGAGCCGACTTTGATGATGATGATCTAGCAGTTTTCACGCTGCTGATAGGCTTAGTCGGCTTTGAAACAGTAATGGGAGCCGACTTTGATGATGATGATGATCTAACAGTTTTCACGCTGCTGGTAGCCTTAGTCGGCCCTGTGGTTGAGGGTTCGACTGGTAAGGTGTTGGTGCCTGTCTGAGATAAACAAGCTTTCTTTGCATCGGATGTAACAGAAACCGGATGGGTACGTTTCCGCTCGATAGGCAGGGGATTGTTCGCCCTGTACTGTTGTCTGGCCTCATACGTGTATTGTTGCCGGGCGTCGCAGATTTGCCTATACCGTTCCTTCCTCCTCTGCTTCCGGGTCAGACCGCTCAAAAGGTTGGTCGGAACCGGAGTAGATTTGGGCGGTTGTACAGGTGAGGTTGATATCATTGGTTTCACCGTTACGGCCGAATTGACCTCGTGTTCGACTGTATAAAAATCATGGATTATGCAGGCCGCTGCTATAGCCGTGGGAGCTCGCTCGGGTTTGAAAATGCCAGAGGCTGAAATGGTGGCCCGAGCTTCATTTAACTCATCGACTGGGATTCGATTTTTGACAATGCGATCCCTCAGAATATCCATCAACCAAAAGTGGGAATTCGACTTTTGGAATTTCTGTATTTCACTGTCGGGCAGTTTATTTAGAATGGCTGCCAAGACCCGCCAATGGGTCAAACATGCGTTCGAATTGATCCGCGGTGCTATGCTGAACCCACTTGCTGGAGGGGTCACTCCCATATCAGAGCCAAATGTTCGGATATGGTTGAGTGCCATTACTCCCAAGAAACAGGGCGTAGGAATTGCCTTTAAGTCCCAGTGTTCGTTAAGTAAATATCTTAGCTTGGTGAGACGAGATTGCTCATCCAGCTCCCGAACATCTGGGCACAAAACTGCAGCGAAATGACTTAAGTCGTCCCTAACCTGTTGACGAAATATTTTGGGCACAGCCCCATAAATGTTGTCAAATTGCCACCAGCATGGTTTAACATGCTGCGTGTAAAAGTGATGCCGTTGCTGGCCCATAATAGGACGGTCACAGTCCTTAAACACACAATGGTCGGGAAGTTGTGTGTCTCGACCGCCGGTACTAACTTCCTTTGACCCTGAAAAGGAAGAGCTTTGTGAGGCTATGGTTACAGTTGGAATTTTAGCTTTTGGTGGGCCCACTTGGTCACTTCCAGTGTCGTCCAATATAGCATGAGATATATATCTCACGCACTGTTCGTCCACTATGCAAGCTGGTGGATGGAAGGCTTCCTCAATCAACTTGCATAGAGGGTTAACGTTGGCAACCGCTTGAGTCTGTATTGGCTCGCTAACGGCTGGTGTTTGCTGTGATAAGTTTTCATCAGAGTCCACCTGCATAGACTCGACCGCTTGAGTTTGAATGGACTCAGTCACGGGAACCTCAGGCAGACTCGTCAGGAAACTTGGATAGAACAGGTCTATTATAGATTTGCCTTCCGTGGGGGATACGTTAATTTCCTCCTTTGCCGAGGCCGAATTAGCCTCACTCACTTCGACACCAATCAAGTTATCGATAGACTTTAAAATGTCTGATACTGGCAAAGGGGATAACATAGGTTTGGAAGAATTATCCAATTGAATATTAGGCAAATTCATACCTGCTGCATCCATAATTTCAACCCGCTCCCCACTGGACGAATTGTCCTCTGGCGGCTGGCTGTGCTCCTCATCAGAATCGATGTGCAGAGCCTCTGTGTCGACAGCAGTATTGTGCTCCTCATCAGAATCGATGTGCAGAGCCTCTGCGTCGCTCATTCTATAATCTTACTCGTACTCATGCTGAAAATAGAAAGAGGCCTTACAGACTGATTTATGGCTGAGCATGAGAGTTCGAGTAGAAGCTTATAAAACATATTAACATCTCGGGCATCGATAGGTGTCTAATTGATCAGCTTCTTCCTGTGTAATATTAACACATTCACCATGGTACCAATCATTGCAATAATCACACTGGAGCATCAATTTTCCACCCCATTTTTTCTGACATACGCAAAAAAGGCCAGTGGATCTCTCAAGTGTGACTTCTCCCGTCTCATGGAAGCGTTTTAAACATTTAGTTAGCCATGGCGGAATGGTTCGATCGTGACACTTTTTCAGTCGATCGTGATTTACCACATTGGTGGCACTTTTAAAAAATATTTTAAAAAGGTATGGCGTGTATACTTTAGCAATTATGCCTGGACCTTTCCAAAAAGAAGAAAGTTTTCGGGCTTTGCCTTTCTTTGTTGCGGTGTCCAACAAGTATACTAAATCACCAAGCTTATATTCAAATTTGTTAATTTTAACATCATAATCTCGCTTCATTTTTTTACAAGCAGCCTTCAAGTGCTCACGCGCGAGTTCATGACAATCTTTATACTCTTTCACCAGCGTTTGCACATATTCGGCCGCGTTTTCATATTCTGGTATTTTTGAATTAAAATTAAAAACGAGATCTGACGGGTGATTTACCTCACGTCCCAGCATCATTCTATTTGGTGTAAAACCCGTAAGACGGTGTACCGATGATCGCATGGCCCCGGCGAGCTGTGAAAGATACCTATCCCAGGAATTCTGGTTCTTATCAATATAACACCGGACGGCATTCATCAATGTCCGATTCTGGCGTTCTGCGGCCCCATTCGAGGAAGGTCGATATGGCGTGGTACGTGCCTTATGGATCTGAAGCGCTTCACACATAGCTGTGAACAGCTTTGATTCAAAACACGACCCTTGATCAGAGAAAATTTGGAATGGGCATCCAAATCTCGAAAAGAACTCTTTAACAGCTGTGTATGCTGCTGTTTCGGCAGTCTGATCGGGTAATGCTATAAATTCGACCCATTTGGTGAACTGACAGGTCATAACCAAAATATATTTATTTCCCTTCTGGCTGAGTGGCAACGGTCCCAAAAAATCGATATGTACACGTTCCATTGGGGCCCCAGCGTGGAAAGAAACCTGCTCCCATTTAGCATGTCGAACCGGTTTCTTGCCTTGATTACACTGGGGGCAGGCCGCCACGAATGTTTCAATATCTTCGCTAACCCCATACCAATAGTAATTTTGCCGTATCCGTTCTCGGGTACGGGTTACGCCCTGATGGCCTGATGCCGGAATATCATGGGCGAGGGTCAGAATTTCAGTGGCAAACTTTCGTGGAATAACCAAGACTTGTTGGGAATCCCGCTTGATTTTGTACAACAATTTATTTTTTATGAGGAAACGTTGCCGGTTTATCCAAATATACTTAGTAGCTTGGCTACTAATAAAAAGTTCACCTTCCCTGGGGTCTTTTCCAGTTTCTAACCACCCAATCACAGGGGCTAAGTCAGGGTCATAACGCTGAAATTCAGCGAGTTCGTCCAGAGTACATACATCCGCTAGGAGGGCATTATCCTTGGGGGTAGTGGTCTGTCGCACCCTGACTTCAGGTTTTAATCCCGATGATATTTCTAGGTCAACCTGGGAATGGGTCCAACCCGTGTTCGAACAGACGGAGTCTGTTGGTTCGTAGGGATCTTCCCACTCATCTCCCGGCTCCCACGAAAAACCTAGGGGAGGGTTTGGCTGACTATCTGTCTGGCGAATTTCCGGACTGGCGCTCTCAGATAGTTCGGCAAACGTAATGGAACCTTTGGTTAGGGGAACCACATCGTCCACAGCATTTTCGAATCTGGTCCAGCTATTAAACACCCGAGTGCAATATTTACACCCACCACAAGGGAGATCAGAGAGTTT
Source organism: Siphonodentalium dalli (assembly GCA_032622095.1). Lineage (NCBI taxonomy): Eukaryota > Metazoa > Mollusca > Scaphopoda > Gadilida > Siphonodentaliidae > Siphonodentalium > Siphonodentalium dalli. The sequence continues at coordinate 182,424,563 of CP136067.1, forward strand.
ACACCCTGTGAAATACTCTTCACATGAGCCGTCCGCAGGAATTCTGGACAGCGCATCGGCATTTACGTGCAATGTTCCCTTGCGATGCTCAATAACCATATTATACTCACCGAGTTCCTCTAACCACCTTGCAAGTTGTCCCTGCGGTTCCTTAAAGTTCATGAGCCACCTTAGGCTACTATGATCAGTCCTTACCAAGAATTTCCGACCTAGCAGGTAGTGGCGAAATTGACGTATGAATCGTACTACTGCAAGAAGTTCTCGCCGTGTAGTACAATAACGCCGTTGTTGTGGGGACAGCACAAAACTACCAAAGGCGATAGCTTTCTCATTACCATCTTGGACTTGAATTAATTCCCCACCGATGGCAAAATTACTACTATCACAGTCCAGAATAAAAAGGTCAGTTGAATTTGGTAGGCTCAGCACAGGTGGCGAGGTCAGTGCATCCTTGAGCCTATCAAATGCAACCTGCTGTTCTGGGTTCCATTTAAATTTATGTTTACCGGTGATGTCATATAGAGGTCGTGCCAACTCTGCATAATTTTTTATGAATAACCGATGATAATTAACTAGCCCACAAAAACTTTCTACCTCTCTAGTATTCTGGGGTACAGGCCAGCTTTGGACAACCTCTATAGATGATTCCATCATTTTCACACCTTGCTCACTCACAATTCTGCCCAGAAATTCAATACTTTTCTGAAAAAACTCACATTTACTGGGCTTGAGTTTAAGATTATATTTTCGGAACCGAGAGAGTACTTTTTCGATGTTTTCCAAATGATTTTGAATCGAATTGCCCATCAGAACAACGTCGTCCAAGTACCCTAAACAGATATCCCAGTTCAGACCGTGCAATACCAAATTGATAACCCTACACCAAGTAAACGGGCTTCCAGTTAGGCCGAACGGCATTTTAATGAAATTGAAAATCCCGTATTTGGTCAGAAAGGCTGTTTTAGCACGGTCTTCGTCACGTACGGTAACCTGATGGTACGCAGCCAAACAGTCTGCCTTTCCGAACCACGAATTTCCACTAAGTGTGTCAAGACACTCATCAATTCGAGGCAAGGGGTAGACGTCTTTGCGGGTCACCGAGTTTATGACGCGATAGTCTATGCACCAGCGAATAGAGCCGTCCCGCTTTTTAACAAGGACAGGGGCTGATGCCCATTCCGACACAGAGGGCTCGATGACCTTGGCCATCAAAAGCTTTTTCAAATGAGTTTCCTCTTGGTCGGCAAAGCATGCTGGGGTGCGCCTCATAGGCTGCTTAATTGGACGAGCTCCCTCTAAAAGAGGAATACTATGCTCGATTTGGGAGAATGTACCCAAATCAAACTCGTCTTTTGCAAACACGTCTTGAAATTCCAGAAGTAGTTTTTCAAGGCGGGCTATGTCAGGCCCTGACAATAATTTCGAAGAGCGCTCAAATAGACTCTGTAAATATCCTGGAAGGGTGGAATTACCCACCAGGCGATCTCCAGCGCTATTATTTGGGGAGCTCCCCGGAGATACATAGTCCGGAGCAGATTCCGGCTTGGGCGCGCATGACTTGACGGAGTGTTCAATCACCTCATCAACTTCATAAGCTTCACCCACACATTGTAATTTATCTAAGATTATCTCTGAATGTTGAGAATTTATAAAACATACTTTTGGGGGGCTATACCCCGAGTGCAAAGTAGGCAAAATATACTCACCAAGTTGTTCATTGGGTTCAATAGTAAAATCAGCTAATGGTGGAATCGTTTCACACTGCAGTAACACAACTGACTGAGGGGGTATAACTGTTCGCTGATTGACTATAATTCTAGAAATTGTAGCCACTTTTGGTTTTACCTTGGAAATTGTAGGAATCCGACGCTTTCCCAAAAAGATAGAACCTTTATTTGCCCCAATTTTTGCATCATATTTAGTGAGAAAATCCATCCCAAGAAGCATGGGATCTTCAATGGGTGCCACATATATATTTTCACTACACTCGAGTTCCCCAATGGTAATGTCTATGGGTCCCACCAACATACCTTCCATGTGACCATCACGAGCCGCCGTATTAAAGTGTAGAGATTTAATTAAGGGTGGCTCAGGGCTGAGTTGGTGAAACAATTTGTCAGAGATAATCGTAACGTCGGCGGCTGTGTCTACTACTGCTTGGGTAACATGACCAGCTATTTTGACCGGAACCTTGATGGCGGAGGCTGATTTAATTTGTTTAATAGTTAATTCCGGTTTGATTTCACCAGACGTTACATTTTTACCAGTTACGAGGTCATGAATTATAATTGGGATCGGGCTCAGACCTCGGAAGTTGCCCCGTTCCCGTTTAAATCCTCCTTAAATTTAACTTTATTATCCCGGTTAGGGCGATTTTCAGGATTCCGTGAAGGGCAGTCTCTTTGAAAATGCCCCACCCCCTGACAGGCATAGCAAATGACCTTGGCCTTGGGAGAGGGTGACCTTGACCTACTTTTGAAATCTGACTCTTTTTTATCAAAGTGAGAAATTGTGCCAGACTGTGGCTTATTGGTCGCCATCTTTTCTAAAACAGTTGTTAATTTCTCCACTGTCTTTTGGAGAGTTTCCATATTAGTTTCCAAGGCGAGCATACGTGCCTTGGAATTTGAATTATCGCTCGAAGTTTTCCAACTTGGAGCGCGGGGCGAAAATCTACGAGGGCCTGGTGAATCACCGGTCTCCGAATCGGAACCCTCGCGCTTGCCTCGGAAGTTGTATCCTCGCTGCTTTGGTCTACCACGACCAGTCTGTCTTACAGACCTAACAGGAGAGGTTTCATCATCAGTATCCGATGAAACATGGCGCACGTCTTTGCGAGACACTTTGCTGCCATGAATAGCAGCATAATTGTGTTGATGCCATCGGATTCTGTTGATGGCTTGTTCCATGGACTGAGGTGTTTCCATGGTAACAAGTTCGGCCGCCCTGGTGTCAGAACAGCCTTGACAGAAGCGCAAGACCGCTTGCTTGAAGGTAAAATTGGCCGGACATTCTTTAAAGGCACGTGTGGCCAATGAGAGAACGGTCTCGGCCCATTCTTCCAGCGACTGACCAGTGACTTGCTTTGCTTGTTGGAATCGAATTTGGGTCGTTTCGGGCAAGTCTTTAAATCCGAAACGATTTTCCAACCCGTCAAGCAACTGAACAACTGTCAGATAGGGATCACGCTCTGTAAGCAGCGTAAAATACTCGCTCGCTTTTCCTTTTAAACACCAGCAGAGAGCCTGCTGCTGCTCATCCCATCCCCAACGTTGCGACTGGGCATACAAAGTGAATTTCACCCTGAAGGCTTGCCACGAGTCGATACCATCATACGAAAACCCTTTTGGCATATGAGGCAGTCGATAATCGCCCTGCCTTCCGTGAGAAGCGACTTGTTGATTGTATGGTTGATAACCTCCCGGCCCTGGACCAATTTGATTCATCCCGGGGTTTCCCATCCCCTGATTTCCCGGATTCTGTATCCATTGATTTCCCGGGGGTGGTTGGTTATACCCAGGGTTCTGTATCCATTGATTTCCCGGGGGCGGTTGGTGGTAACCAAGGTTATGCATCCCTTGATTTCCCGGGGGCGGTTGGTTGTAACCAAGGTTCTGCATCCCTTGATTCCCCGGGGGCGGTTGGTTGTAACCAAGGTTCTGCATCCCTTGATTCCCCAGGGGCGGTTGGTTGTAACCAAGGTTCTGCATCCCTTGATTCCCCAGGGGCGGTTGGTTGTAACCAAGGTTCTGCATCCCTTGATTCCCCGGGGGCGGTTGATTGTAACCCGTTCCCGATACATTGGGTCCCGGCTGAACCTGGGCATGAGAGCCTGGGTTTCTATAACCCGACATATCTTGATTAAACTGACCGAAGCCAGCTTGAGTGGTACCAGACCCTGGACCCCATGGGTTTAAGGGCCCGGTTGGCGTTGGATCGGTTGGCGGATTTAACTGTGCAAAACTAGTTTGACCCATGCCAGTTTGAGTAGTTCCATAGCCTTGATGCCCGGTTGTTGCATATCCAGAATTTGGATTTAAATTGTAGTGTTGGCTACTCTGTGGTTGTGATCCGGCATAACCACGATTAGGTTGGTTGTAACCTGGCTGAGCGGGTTGACTCCATTGATATGATTTTCCATATGAGGAGGTGTATGTGCTGGCTATGGTCTGACCATATGTACCAGACGTGGTGGCCTGGGTATAGACAGGACTATTTTGCATAGGCGGCACTCGCCCGTCACCTGCATATGCACCCTGCTGAGCGGCCGCATAGCTGCTCATTGGCGTAGACGTAGCAGGGGGTACAAAGCGTGACGATACCACTGTCGAATTGGCAGTTACGGTAGCTGCTGACGCTTGGCCGTGATGAACAAATGATGCAGCGGGGGCTACCACTGTTGAATAGGCAGGCATTGTAGTCGACGCTTGGCCACAGAATGAATAGGCCGATGAAAATGATGCAGCCTGTGGTGCCCCAACTGTGGAACTAGCAGTTACAGCTGCCGGCTGTTGGCCAAAAAGACCATAGGATGGTATAGCAGGTAGTGTCGGGCGAAACCCTGGAAACGGTTCGCCCGCACTTCGTGCTGGGTTGGAAACCATGGGGCTAAACCAAGCAACGGGTTGTGAAACGGTAACAGCAGCAGCTGCTTGTGTCCCATCGGCTTGGGCGCCATGTGTGATGTCACCCTGAATCTGGGATTCAGACCAGCGACGTCTTGTGAATTCTGGATCGGTCCTCGGATTTGCGATGGGAGAATAACCTTTCGCAAATAAGGCCGCCATTTCCTGACTACTTGGGGGAGAAGGTGGGTGTGTTAGCTTACGCCTCACACTCTCCGGCATCTGCTCACCCCCGGCATCATGGAGAACCATTTTCTCGGGGGTTGTTAAACCAGATGGCGGCTTCTTCTCTGTCTGGGGAGGGGTCAAGGGTGACTGGTTTCTTGCGTAATCCTCCCTTCCCTCACCATCAGACTCAGACTGATAGTTGTTGGGGTCCGCATGAGCCCTCGGTACCCAGTTGTCAGCTTGGGACTTTGAAGTTGGGTGACTAAAGTCAATCACACTCAACTGATCCCTTGAACTTCTGAACCGGGGTACGAGACTGAGATCCCTTTGTGATATTAGAGTTACCTGCCGGCGTAACTGAATTATATCGGCGGCAATTTGGGGACCCACATGAGGAATTTGTTGCAACTCTTTCCAATTAGCTGTATTTATGAAAATCTTCATGTTGACCAACAAATCACTAAATATTAACCACTATGAAACCTTGCACTACCTAGACGCTAAGTAAAATATAATTACAACCAATTTCCCATAGAATCTAGGAAAACTACTCTATATTTTACCACATCTATTTTTATCCAAAAAGAAAATAGTAACGAACAATAGAGAATATATTGTTCTATTCAACATGCAAAATACGCGAAGAGATGACCATCAAATTACAACAAGAGCGAAATTGTTTCCATCTTCCGTCTTCTCCGGTCAAATATCAAAAACCTAAATAAATGGATCTTTAATAATTCACGTACAGTGATGTCGATTATGTAATTAAACCGACTGGAAAATCTGTGCGAATTGGACAATAAATTTCCAGCGATAACATATTTTGAAAGTGGCGAGAAGCATAAATTGCTGCAAAATCACTTTAATAAATTGATTTATGGGGAAGCATGCACAACACAGGAATTCCGGATGTACAAGTGGTGTGATGAAAAATTTAACCCAGAATTGAAGCAGAGATTTCCATGTGGAATTCACCGGAAAAAATTCAAAGTTATTTCAACACTCTATTCCCACAAAAACAAAAAAACAAAAACCCACCATGCGTAAAAAGCAAGGAGAATCCATTGAAATAAGCATGGAAGGCTAAATTAGTAAGCAAAGTGAAAAAACAAGCTATAGAAGGCAATAGAATAAACCACGCTGAAATCACGTGGAAATTGGGGTAGAAAAAATACGAGAAATTATTCCGCAAAAAACATCAAATAATTAACGACTAACGCCAGTATTGTAAAAATTGGCTGTATATAATAACCAGTTACAATATAATATATAATAATGAACATACTTACTATTAATACATCTTGACACAAACGAGGATTACAAAGGATATAAACTGTAGAATATACGTCTGGATGGTTCGGTTTCTTTTTTGTTCTGATTTCTCCGGTTGCTGGTCCACTCGATTTCGACTCCGGATCCTCAGTATAATTTCCGGTCTAATAAGACTTTCTGCACCATATTTCCGGTTTAATCCCAATTTCACAACAGTCCTATATTCTTTCAAGACGTCTAAGTTGACGAAATTATCATAATTTGATAATGTTATTTCTAAAATATAACCTACAACGAAGACCGCCCGTCCCTTTAATGAATGGGAACCTATGTGAACTTGGCAACTAATTTCCATGTGTTGTAAATTATTAAAGGGTTAAAGCTCTCAGGTCTGGTACGAATTACGAACAGTACGAAAAATCTCATTTCCCTTGTGGCGACATCTGGATGGCGGGAAATTCTTATCAAAATAATGTCGAGATAAACCTAATTAAATGATAAATAGGAACGAGTAAACTGCATTTATCATTGTTTTTAGTGCGTAACAATTTAATCGTGATCATGATAGTTATAATATGTCCAAGATCGGTTCCGATCGTCCGCAATGAGTCAAGATATTTGAATTTGTTGATTATAAATTTTTGACACGGCATTTTTATTTTAATATTTTTTTATTTTTTTTTAGTTTACTTTATTTACTCTGACAGTCATTGACCATTATACCTGTAGCTGCAGGGGCAATCTCACACGACTGCCCCGTCGAGAACATTTTGGGCTGAAGTTTGTTAGAATGTACTGCCAACCTCCCCCCAGCCCACCCACCTTGCCATAGCCTGGGGTCTCCATTATTGTAATTAGACAGTATGTATTCAGACTAACCTTGCCAGGTTTATTTCCTATAATATTCTTGAAATGTGTCTCTCTGTGGTGTGATTCGTTTGGTGTGCCCATTATTTAGTAAAGGTGATTTTTTTTACTAAACAATGGGTATGATAGAGTTATATTTCTTTGAAAAACTCAAAACATTGGACGATGACGGGTCGACGGGAAAGTCGTATGATATTGCCGCTGTAGGTCGTATGGCAGTATGGAGCCACCACAAAAACAAAAAAAAATCCACGACTGCGATCATAGATGTAGTTTCGTCCGACATCAGCATACTTATTTAACATTTGCATTACATTGGTGTAATTCCCATCATTGCCACTGGTGTTATGCCAATTATCGGTGTAAATACGCTTTACATCACCATCGACTTAGTTTTTCCCTACTTCGTCATAAAATTTATAGGGCTATATATATGCCCTACATCGCCCTAATTTTGACAATAATATATGGGTGTTTTTACATGTTCGTGTAGTTTCACCTGCAATCTCACACGACTTCCCTGTCGAGGAAATTTTGGGCTGAAGTTTGTTAGAACTGAACCATTCTTCCGCAAGGTCGGCCATGGAATGATTCACTCATGCTATCTCAATTTCATGGTTTCCGCCAGGGGGCGGCTACAGCCCCCTTGTCGGGGAGCTCTAGCCCCCTCGTCGGGGAGGACTTGTCGGGGATTTTCTATATGTAAGTCGGTTGTGTGTATATATTAAGATGAAGTAATCATGTACAGACTGTCAGTGTGGGAAAGTGTCAGAGAGAGAACATACAGCGGAATATATCCCACACAAAATATTCATGGCACATGTTCCCATTAAATCCGGGGGTATTCCCCTGTATTGTTACACCATCAGCGTTTTAGTGGTAATGAAAATCTATTGAAACATGTGTGCTTTATCATTGCTGGCTACTCTGGCATTCGTCACAATGGCCACATTGGTCTATTGAACCATTGAGTACCTACAATATGGCCACATGTTAGCTATATCCCCGACAGTGAAACACCATGCTGCCACTTGCAACTAATGAAATTAGAACTGACACAGAAGACAAGTGGCCTCCCTAGAATATAGGAATTTTCACAACAATTCATGGGTTAATTTAATCTTTGAGTTATCTCATCTGCTAATTATGGCTGATGTATTGCTAAACTTTAGATCTATTAGAATTCTCCAGGCTCCAGCTAAGAGACTATAATTACTTCAATATGGTTTTGTTCATTGGTTCGCCACACACACTACGTGCGCTCATTTCACATACCAACAGGCAATATGGTGTAATTTAGTGTACATGTAGCCCCCCTGTCGGGGAGCATAGCTCCCCTGTCCGGGATTTTCTGGTGCCACCCCTGGTTTCCGCTAGGGGAAAACTAATGAGTTCATTTGGTAATTAACTTGACAGGAGAACTATATATGGTTCACCCCTGTGGTGAGAATATTTGGATTTTCAGTTTTCGAAATTGGTCACAACAATAAGCAATGCTGTGGGAAACTCCATGGCAACAAGTGGAATTAAATTTGTTGTTGGGCATTTTTCGTAATTTTGATGGCTGGGTTTTTGTCACTGAAAAGTAGCAATTTCCTTATATGTATTCAGGTCCATTAGGCCAAAGCGAAAAATAGGTGTGTTTCCACTCCCATCCATAAAAAAACAGGGGCGGGGGGGGGTGGCTTTTCACTTTATTTATTTTTTCGCGGGGAAATTCAAATATCATATTTGTGCTATCTTTCTAATAATTATGTCATTTATGAACTTATTGTGAAGGCTAACAATGTATGTACTGAATTTCAGTGCCTTGTATTTAATCTACATGTGCAAATTGTACATATGTTGATTATGTTCATTAATATTCAATAAAACAACTAGTTTCAATATTTACAACAGTGTAGAATAACTTTCCACATAATTGGGCGTCAAGGCCTTTGGGGTGATTCTTTTCATAGACTTGAAAAAAGGTGTTGCAGTGGGGAACCTTTGTCATTTTGTTTCTGCCTTGCGCCATGTGTATGCATTTAAAAAACTTAAGTGCCAACACGCTGCTGGCACTTGTTTGGGACGACATGTTGACACTATTTCCCGGATGTTGGCAAAATTGTTTTAGATCTTCCGGTAAATATACACTCCGGCTTCCGTTCGGTAAATTACCGTAGGCCTATATCATCCGGTTGTTACAGTCCGTTCTTTTCAGACACCGTTGGAAGTTTTGGGACAGATGTATTCTTTGCGATTGCGTTCGCATAAATATTGTGTAGCATTATTTTGCCGGTATATTTGGGCATGTCGTTAGTTGACGTACATTAATAATGCGGTCATAAACTCATCACCCTAATGCCGCCATGGAGCTTCATTTTACAGTGTGTCTGAAAACCACGTGCGCGTTTGTTTTTGTTTACAATCTGTTGCTATATCGGTCACAACACGGAATTTTATTGTCAGTGGGTCGATTTAATAACCAAATAAGGAGACAATTTTAGTATGCTTGTTTATGTGAGAGGTCTATATATAACAATATAAATAGTGTAGTATTAATTCACGTGGAAATAGTAAATACATCGTATTTTATTTTTCGGGATTTGGAAAATAAATAAAGTGAGTTTCGTCGGGGGGTTTTGAGGTGGGGCGGGCGGGGGAGTGGAAACATGCCTATTTTTCTCTTTGGCCTTATCATGTCCGATAAAATGCAACTGGGTACAGAGCACTTTATAATTATGATTACAAACAAAGGCTTAAAGTTTTGGCCTTGGCGGTGGGTATCCTGTGAAAATATTTCCACCCGTCAAAAACCGCCACAAACAGAAAGAACAACAAAATGTAGACAGACTTTGTCCGTGTACAAATAAGAAATATCGCATAAACAGTAAGTTATTGTCATATCTTTGACCATTGTTATGTAAACAAAAGCATAAAAAGTTACTTTTCTGGTGTTTGTTTATATTATGATGGTAAACATAAAGAGCGTTCTTTGTTGGTGAATTCCTGATATGGAACGAATAAAGAGCGTTTATGCCATTTGTGTGTGATTAGCCAGCAGCATTGTGCTGTCTTCTGTAACACAATCAGGCTCTTGCTTAGGTAAAATATAGTAAATCTTTATGATAACATGGTCATGGTATATATGAACGAAACTGTATGCGTTTTTCTGTTTACGGTGATTGGAACAAATATGAATATTTTCGACAACTAAGGCCTCATGTGCCTTTAAAAATTTACACCACATCCTATTTTTGGGATCCAAATATAACAAGGGTGTGGAATAAAAGTAAGGGGTGAAAAATATCCCAAATCAAATCAAGAGTAAGGGGGGGGGGGGGGGGGTGTGAACATTGAAGGATATTTTCAAAACTTCATTCGGATTTTCAGGAAAAGTCAGTAGTACATGCTTGTAACAATAGTTAAAATGTTAGCAGAAAATTTTGATGATGTACATGTACACTATTGGAAGAGAATCCCTTTCAATAAATGTCATTAGAGTTCAGTTCACAAGCACAGAAAATGACATCTATAAATCTTAAAAGAAGAAATTAATTAAGTTCCATTATTTGACTCTCCAAAAGTTAGGCTAATGATTCATTAGATTGAATCAGCAGCGGAAACTAAGAGAAAATGGAATTAATTTTTGCATATGTGACTTCCAGAAATTAATAATAGAGGTCCAAATACATGTAAGCACCATAGGGTGTGGTTATTTTTACAAAAAATAATAAACATAGGGGTAAGTTAAAATGGACCCTGAGAGTATATTATCCAGGAAATGTTCAGATAATAAGTTCAACAAATAAACTATCTCAACATTTCCTAAGTGATAACTACTCCTCAATGAAAATTTAGTATAGAAAGTGTTAATATGATAAATATTTTGCTAGAATTACCAAACTATTTTGACAAAAAAAACATTGTTTTGTTTCATATCAAAATTTTCTCTTTCCTCAAGTTTTTCCAATGGTATGAAATGTAGAGTCTAATAAATACCTCAGACTTTCTTTTAACCCTTTCTAAAGCATCATTGACGAGTAGTTATCCCATAGGAAATGTTCAGAAAATATGTTCAACAATTTAATTTATTAGGCCAAAACAAAATAATCCTGTGTTTCTGGTGACATGCAAGAAAAAAATATGGGTGGGCGGGTGGCTTTTCATTTTATTTTATATTTTCATTTTATTTTCAACTTTGCTCAAAATAAATATGAATACCCCCCAGACTGCTTCTCCTTGTTTTTAATGTACTATAAAATAAATAAAACTAAGTACATATAAATATTAGAATATAGTGTAATTTATTGTTTTATTGAATAACACATGAATAAATAAGTTTGATTCGGCTGTGACCTAATTGAAGTGTGGTATAATTTCCGGTTTAACAGTACACACGATGTGTCCATTTTACATGGAAATTAATCGGTATACACGGAAAATAAAATCAAATGCGTACTAATTTTGCAAAATCAATAAAATGAAAACATTCAGGGTGCCGGAATAGGGGCGGGCGGGTCACCAGAAACACAGGTCATTTTTATTTTGGCCGTATCTAAACATTTCCCTCAATAAATAGGGCTCCTTCTGCACTTTTATTTATTTGTTGTCTGCTAATATTACCTACACATTCCTGTAAAGCAAAAATGGAACAATACATTCAGATGTACATTTTTTAACTGACTGGGTCCGTGCGAGAATACATTTAGTATAGAAAGGGTCCAATTATGAAACTGATCCAGGCCTTAAGATTCGACGAGAATCACCAAATCGATTCTCGTAATGATTCTTGCGAAACTTTTGCATTTTCAGTGCTTTATGACTAACTTGATTCAGCATTTGATTCTTGCAAGATTAAATTTATTTTGTGCCCTGCTGATCTCTACAGTAATGCCCTAAATAGTCGACTCCTTAACCACAGCAGAATAATGGGTAATTTTTCCAGATTTAGTTGGAAATATGGCTTGTTGCCATTCATCGGAAAGCTCTCAGTGAGAGCTTTCCAATGAATGGCAACAAGCCTTATTTCTGACTAAATCCTGAAAAATTACCCATAATTCTGCTGTGGTTAAGGAGTCGACTATTTAGGGCATTACTGTAGATATAATTTACGCCCACAGGGTTGTTACTAGGTATAATTTGCTCCCACAGGATTGTTACTTATTTGAGCAATATGGAGACTGAGAACGGAATTTCAAGCAGCTGCCATACATCAACTATTCCTGATAATGAAGATTATGTCAGGACTACAGTAGTAACACCTCCTATTACCAAAGTTGAATCAAAGACTTCGTCACCTACACTACCTGACAAAGAGGCCCCTATGCTGATAGAAGGTGCCCACATAGAGCAGAAAGTTAAAGATGATAACTTATCAGAGGATCGGACACCTAAAATGGGTGAGTGATTATAAACTACTACAGTCCTTCCCAGGAGACGGGAGTGATTGCTCTCGCACCCGTACGCACTCGTAATTTTCAAATCACGGGTGCTAAAATTCGCACCCGTCCCTCATCTCAAAATACTAATGGAGACTGTAATTGTTGGTTCAATAGTGAACTATTTTAATGTTTATTGAGATCCTTTACCATCTCAGTACAACTATGGCATATTAAAGTGTAACTAGACATAGGTCTATTCCACAATGACTTTTTGTTTGAGAAAAACCCAACTGACAATTATGGTATGGGTGCAATTAGTTCAGTCATGAACGTAGTGCGTATCCTTCTACAAAATCTGTGAAAGCGGTCATGTTGACCTAGGGTGCAATATGACACCCGTCTTCTGAAGTACGGGAGCAAATAAATGTTCTCGCAGTGTTTTCCTCGTGGGAAGGACTGCTACTAGTATTGAAATCTGGAGTATCATTGCAGGCCTTAAAATCCAACAAATTTTGCATCAAAACATAGCTTTTCTACAGGACATCAAGACTTTTTACGAGAATCAAAATGAGAATCTGCATTGTGTCGCTGACAACAGCATTTGTCAGCAATATCAAATCCAATGTTCTGATTGGTCATTCAAATTATATGGTAACATATTACTATTTTACAAGACCAGGATTTGCCCAATAACAATATTAGCTTTATACATATTCTTAGATGTGATTATAAACTATTCAAATCTGAAGTATCATGCTGTCGTTGACAACAGCACTCGTCAGCAATATAAAATTTGATTGGTCATTCAAATCATATGGTAACGTGTTACTATTTTACATGACCAGGAATTTCCCAATAACAATATTAGCTTCTTCTAAAATGAGTGAGTGATTATAAACTATTCAAATCTGGAGAATCATGTTGCAACTGACAACTTCACTCTTCATCAGCAATATCAAATTTGATGTATTGATTGGTCATTTAAGTCATATGATGGATGACATGGTACTATTTTACAAGACAAGGAACTTCCTGGCTAGTTCAAAAACAGTTTTCATGCTCGAATTCCTGAATATCCAATTCAACAGAGAATGCTTATCTCCTAAATGTAATTAATATATTGTGATGATTGAGAGAGAGAGACCCCGAACAAGATATTATCTACAAATTTGTTTGGAACCTTCTGCTAATGTATATTAAAATTTTGAGATTCCTGTATACATGATTTTGGGGTTCTAACGAGCTATGTCCATATAATGATGACTTTGATTTTATTTTTCAGCTTCTTTGGATTCCGTAAGTATGAATGTTATACATTTTATAGATCTGGGCAGGAAGTTAGTCAGGAATTGGATACACAGTGTCTAAACATTTTGCATAGCATTGGGCATTGAGTGTCAGGGATTGGAGAGTAGGTGGACAGTTTGCAAGGCATCCTTGTGTTATTTGTGGGTTTCTGAGACCTTAAATCCCCCCAGAATCTATCTTGTAGAGAGGGCCCTCTCCCAGCCTGTGGGTCCGCCAAATCATGACATGTCTTCTACATTGGAAGCATGCATATTTCCGGGAGTGTACGTCCTGCTAGTCTATCAACATTGTTGAGGATAATTTGATTGTCCACACATGGAAATGCAGACCTGCAAAAAAATGTGGTCAGAATATCTTTTTGTATGATAAGACACCTGCGATGAAAGAATTTTATTATGGTTTGTGTTTTATTTGATCATGCCATTAATCTCTACTCTGGCTGACGCCTGTACAGGCGTCAGCCAGAGTAGAGATTCTTGGCATGATCTAGTGTTTTATTAACTTCATGTCGGAGCTACATGCCCTGATTAGGCGACAATAATTCAATTAGTTGGTTTACTTTTACTTTTTTTTTGACAGGAAAGACAAAAAAAAGTGTTTACTTTCTATAAGACTTCTCACCAAACTGTTTTATCAGTCATAATACCATGGGAAAATGAGAATAATTGAGGTAGTAATGTTCTTGGTTCTATTTATTTTTATTCAAGAAAAATTATTTGAAGTGAATATATGAGATTTGCTTTCACCAGTGATCATGTGGAATAATCGCCAATTAGTATGTCAAGATCTGGACCCTGGCTCATACGGACCCTGTCTCATATGGACCACCGGATGATACGGACCTTGGCTTATATGGACCCCCGTCTTATACAGACCCTGGCTCATAGGGACCTCAATTAAAATATACAATTCTATTTGTATTTTTATGTTTACCCATACCATGTATGGTAAACATAGTGTCGTTGTCCGGATTGACCACTCGTCGTTCGTCCGTCCGTCCGTCCGTCCGTCCGTCCGTCTGTCCGTCCGTCTGTCCGTCCGTAGACACTTCACGTGTAATGCGATAACTCAAACATTTTCTATCCAATCAGAAGCAAATTTTGTATATGGGTATATCAGCCCAAAATACAGATCGAGTTCGAATTTGGGTTTGATCCGAGTTTTTGTTACAGAGTTATGGCCCTTTTTCTACTTAGAATTCACACATTCTGCCATAACTCAATCATTTTTTATCTGATTGGAACCAAATTTGGTATGTGAGTTTCACAGCCCAAAATACAGATCTAGTTCGAATATGGATTTGATCCGATTTATTTTAAAGGAGTTATGACCCTTTTTCGAAGAAAAAATTGATTTAAAAAAAAAATTATTTTTAACTTTTATAATAATAATAAAAAAAATGTCATTGACATTGTCATTTGTTTTCATTTAGATATTGATGATTATGATTTTACAAGTTGATAAAAAGATTTCCAATGTGTCCCTTTAATTTTTTTAAATAATTAAAAACAATTATAACCATTATAACTCTGCCAAGGGTACCCCGAATCACCACACCAAATTTGATTAAATCGGTCCAAAATCTTGTGTTATGTACTGGTAAATCTGTTTGGAGCAACATTAAATCCAATTCACCAATTGCATTTGGACTACTTAGCTATTGATAAAGCTATATTATTTTCTGATGTCTCTTGTGCCAATGTGCAAATAATCTGATAAAGAAGCCTGTGGTATCTAATTTAAAATAAAGATTCAACAATAAACATCACATGATATTAACAGTAGACTTGGACATCTGTGCTGCAGAGTTATATCTTCAGATGGTCTGATATCATTATAATTGTTATTGGTTTAATAGAGGTCAGTGTTCAACATAAACAATTCCTGTGATTTTTTGACAGCTGTGCTATATAATTGATATTAATGGGTCAGTGGTGAGGTTGCTTATCTGTATACTAGGACACATTATTATTGTAAACTTAAATTGGACTCTCTTAACCCAAGTATTCCATGTCCAGGGCACAGCTACACATTTAACCCACGGACTTGCTGGCTGTGGCGGTTTAGCATTACAGATCCTGTACCAGTGCATTCTCTTATATAAATGCCAGTGACCCATAAATTCCAATAATTTGTGTTATGTACATTTGTCTATAATAGTACATAACAGTATACTCTATAATTCAACACCAAAACTCTCATTTATCCGATCATATTAAATTTTTATCGCCAAGGGATGGGTTAACATCTGCCGATCGTGATCGGCCTCTCGTTCTTTATTTAAATAAATTAAAATACTGACAATTACATACTAAATTAACAGAAATATGAATATAATGAGACACAACAAAAGTGTAACAACGTTCCACCATCTTCCCTGCAGAAACCATCTTATGACCGGCGATCAAACGAGCGAGTTATGCCAGTTAGCAACAAATCAGTTTGATATATACCAGTTGTGTTTTTACAATTTTTTTTCACACCAAATCAAACTCAGTGGTAACTTTTGTGTTTTCAGGCTGATTTTCATTTAACAAATGCTATGACAGCGGAGGAAGATCAGTCTCACCAGAAAACAGTCAAAGAGGAAGAAAATATGAAGTTAGCGAGTGAAAAGGTAAGGGAAATTTAGTTAGCGAGTGAAAAGATGAAGGAAATTTAGTTAGCGAGTGAATTTAGTTAGCGAGTGAAAAGGTAAGGGAAATTTCATCAAACAGTCAAATTGGCAAGATTGTCAGTTGCTTTCCGGGCGTTAGTGGTTTTTGTTGGTATTTGGAGTGTTTTTCCAGTGAAAAGGAACCTTCTACATTGTCTTTCCTTCACATGTAAAACATACTTTGTGATTTGGACAAGCAACTGAAATAACATTAAACACCAAACCATCCAAGAACAGATATCACATCATTAACTATTGTCCCCATATCCAGTTGTAACTTGCAATCTGATTGGCTAGAAGCACCTGCTCAAATCATCATGTGCTCAGTCACCCAGCGCAGCATGATATAAGAGCTGATGCACAAATCACTGGTGAAACATTAGGGGCATATGAATGACCTTTGAACTGGTAGTTTTGACCAATAATGACATTCTGCCTGCTATGATGGATGCCCAATTCATAGGTTGGCTGCTTAATTCTTGTTGATGTGTATTAATGTGAGGATCTAACGAAAATCACATCAAATTAGAGGTTTTCTACAGGCCCATTGTTGTGTGTACACAATCGTTATATTCATGGGAATTAGTGTTGAGGTGTTGACCAAACTTGCGGTTATACACCCATTGTTAAAGTGATGTGAAACACTCCGGTATGGTGATCAAATAGATAGGGAGAACAATCTTGCACAAAGTAGTTATTTAAAAAAATATTATCTCCAAATAGACAAAACCCACCATCATTCTTATATATTAATTAAATGCAGTGTCTCTCCGAGACTCTCTCGATGGCGAAATTGTTTTCATTAGTTAGTCCGAGCCTGTATTCCGTAAATTTCCAGTCAATTATTTTTGAACTTTGCAAATATGTCAACCAGCATGGAAACCTGCGATTTTAAGTTCAGTCAGAGTCATTTTGGCAGAGTTATTGCCATTTTTTCCACATAAATGTAGATTTTAGAGTTATAGACCCTTTCTCGACACATTGAAGATGTGCAACATATTTAAGTTAATATGCACTTTGTATTAAATTGGTGTAATCAATTCTTCGTACAGTTTGTAGTATAGGGATCTGAAACCCACAGATCCTTTAAACATGCCACCTTCGTCGGGGACATTTTGGTCAGCGACTTTTTATTTTTCTTTAAAATAGCTTCAAAGATATAATATGCTACAAGACTTCTGTTTTGATATATAGATGAATAGGTCAATATTTTAATCTCAGCAGTTGTTAAACCTAGTATCAGTCTAATGATTTTAATACTTGCAATTTGAAAAAAAATTACCTACCTACCTAGTCATTCTTGATATTTTTGGTAGGGTCACAGCTGAGAGTTAGGGGAGACAATGATATTTTTAAATGTAGCCAAATATATGGAAATTTGACATCTGGACACCACAAAATTTACATCCACATATCAAATCTCAGTACCCTCACTCAGTGTTGCCGAAGATAACTTATAAGAATAGGGCAATTTTGTTATCAAAATGTGTAATTTCTAAACCGGAAATATTTACTGTATAGACTATATATTACTCCGACGATACCGGTACACTTATGTTACACGAACTATAGTGACCTTTGAACTTTCCATGATTCTCTTGGATTTCCCATAATTCTAATATCGGGTATAAAACACTTTTCGCGCCGAAAATATTCACTCGATTTCGAATTTTTCGACATGGCACTTCGATTAAGTTTTTATTTCCTTGTTTAGTTATTTTAAAAAACTTTCGACAGATCGATATATTGTCATCCGAAGTCAGCTTTTAGGCCGGAACGAGAGATTCAATCAGTATATTGACAGAGCACAGCAATATTGTCATCGAGATACCGAATTAATCAGTTAATTATTGCTAATGTATCGGCCAATGGAGGAATGTATTCACTCAGGAGCAATTACATGTGTTCATTCCGTGGGCGCTTCTGTGGTAATTCTTATTATATCAAGGAAATGGACTCCCGACTATCTGGACTTTAAGGTAATATAAATCCTTAATATCATCGTTCGTCGAACCATCAGAGCGTTTGATGGTCAATGGTTATGGAAGTTTTAATTACATTTTATCAAATGTTAACGCTACACGATATTCACGGTTAACAACGAACTTGGTTCTGGGGCTTTCTCAGCAATGCCCGCTATTGAACGATTGACGTCCGTGCTAACAGCGATGTATATATCATTTACGTTCATGGTGCTAACTGCTTGTTCGAATGGAGTTCTGTGCTGCATCCATGTTTAGCATGTGGACATGACGTTAAGAGTTATTTATAACCTGAATCTGTTATTACTATTGGAAGTGACATCATCTGTGACATCACGATATATTTATATTATTGCCATGTTTACCAGTGACGTCAATTCTATATGGACCATGCAGTGTCTACTTTCATATTGTGACATCATCGTGGAATTCAAGATGGACATTAATGACTTATTCACTTATTGAATGTTATACTTCAAATTTTGACTTTGAATTAATTTTTTTTAATTCTAAATTTTATACATTGATATTTAATTTTTAAATGTTTTGAAATGAAATATATTTTAATTTTCTTATTCAGTCGACTTTCTCTGAAATTTAATTTGTTCTCAATTTTGAACATGTAATTTAATTTTTATGTTTTCAATATGAACTTTTTGAGTTATGAATTTTTCAAATCGAATCTATCCTAGTTTTGACTTAGTGATTTTTGCATACCCAATATTTACTTGTCAACTTTTTAAGAAAGTTTTTAAACATTATTTTGTCAGGCGTCCGACTTTGAATAATTTAGTATTAGGTATTGCAAATATAGTTTGATAGTCTGACTTAGATATAAGTTTGGCTAGTTATCATTTTTCAATAGAGAAGTTGAACTTTGAAAATTTGGTTCTAATTTTTACAAATTTCATGAAAGGGCATACATATATTACATGTGTCCGATCATAACATGGATCAATATCACTACAAATGTCCAAGTAAACTGAATAGTTGCCTTTCTCTGTATGTAGAAGTTCGGTTCTATGTAGGTTATACTTTATATTTTTGAAATTACAGAGATTATATTTTGACTTGAGCAATCTTTTTTAAAAATCTATTGGATGCTGGTTGAAGTATCACATGGAGTTGACAAATTTCATGAAATGGCATACATGTGCCCGATCATAACATGATCAATATCACCACAAATGTTCAAGTAAACTGAATAGCTGCCTTTCTCTGTATGTAGAAGTTCAGTTATATGTAGGTTATACTGAATATTATTCAAATTACAGAGCTTATATTTTGACTTGACAATCATTTTAAAATTTGGTTGGATGCTGGTTGAATTATTACATGGAGTTAACTTTAGTGTTAATGTCACATACATGTATAGATTACTAAATGTCCAATACGTTATACATTGTAACAATCTCTTGTCAATATTCATGAGTTGCTTACTATACAAAAAATGTAGCCTGCAATCCGCTCCTTGCAATCAAGTTGATCATTTTTAATTAATTATATTAATTAAAAGTAATTTTAAAATATTTTCAGTTTGCATATATATATTTATAACATGCTTGCTTAAGAAAAATGGTTTTATGTCTGCATAAGCTATATATTTTTAGTAATTTACTCTCTTGTTTTAGTACATAAACTATATACTGTATTACATCATAAGATTATCATTATTACAGTAAAATGCTCTAGTGACTAGGTCCCCTCGCCTTTGTTTTGGAATATATATATGTGTGTGTGTAAGCATAGCTTCCTTTTGAGACATTGGCGAGTCGACTTTTGTCGCTTTGAACCGACGAACTTCTTTGTCTCGGTGTCTCGAATTTGAGACATGCATCCGATGACTTTTGGAGGTGAAATTTAAGCCATCCAGCTATGGCAATATCGACGCCCATTGGGCAATATCGACGCCCATCGGGCAATTTCGACGCATTTTATCGGACAACTTCGACGCCCATCGGGCAACTTTGACGCACATTGACCAACTACGACGCCCATCGGGCAACTTCGACGCCCATCGGGCAACTACGACGCCTACAAGGGCAACTTCGACGCACATAAGGCAATTTCGACGCCCATCGGACAACCTTTTATCGGGCAACTTCGATGCCTTTTTTCGGGCAAATTCGACACCTTTTATCGGGCAACTTCGACGCCCATCGGGCAACTTTGACGCATACATGGGCAAATTTGACGCCTACATGGGCAACTTCGACGCCTACATGGGCAACTTCGACGCCTACATGGACAACTTCGACGCCCATTAGGCAATTTCGACGTCTATCGGGCAACTTCGACGCCTTTTATCGAGCAACTTCGACGCCCATCGGGCAACGTTGACGCCTACATGGACAACTTCGACGCCTACATGGACAACCTCGACGCCTACATGGGCAACCTCGACGCCTACATGGGCAACCTCGACGCCTACATGGGCAACCTCGACGCCTACATGGACAACTTCGACGCCTACATGGGCAACCTCGACCCCCATTAGGCGATTTCGACGCCCATTAGGCGATTTCGACGCTCATCGGGCAACTTCGACGCCTTTTACCGGGCAACTTCGACGCCTATCGGGCACTTCGACGCCCATCGGACAACTTCGACGCCTTTTACCGGGCAACTTCGACGCCTATCGGGCAATTTCGACGCCCATCGGGCAACTTCGACGCCTTTTACCGGGCAACTTCGACGCCTATCGGGCACTTCGACGCCCATCGGGCAACTTCGACGCCCACACGGGTAACTTTGACGCCAATCGGGCAACTTCAACGCCCACATGGGCAACTTCGACGGGTGTTATTGACGTCCTACAGGTACTATTGACGTCTCACAGACAGTTTGACACCCGCCGAGCAATTTTCATGCGAAGACAATTTCGTCCCAGAAACAATGACATTACCCGTATTTTGCGATTAGATGACATATCATAATTTATATATTTTGATATGCGACGATATCCACGGTATTTTTAAAAC
This sequence comes from Siphonodentalium dalli, assembly GCA_032622095.1. Lineage (NCBI taxonomy): Eukaryota > Metazoa > Mollusca > Scaphopoda > Gadilida > Siphonodentaliidae > Siphonodentalium > Siphonodentalium dalli. The sequence goes on from CP136067.1 coordinate 182,445,791, forward strand.
CGTTAAGCATAAATTTTGGTAATGTACAGTTCTTAAGTTAGACTTAACAAGGCAACATATTCAGCAATACTATCAGTGTACACAATTATACCGACAATTAAATGTCACGTATAGCAATTCAAACTGTAATTATTGGACATTTATGCTTGTTTAATACTACTATCCGACTCGAAATTCCACTTCCGAAACAACTTGTAGCCAACCTACATGTACAACATTACTTCAACAACTCGAAAGTTTTATATGGAAACTTTGTAATTGGAAAATTAACTTTGAATCTTGAGGTACATGTACATTGTAACATTCGTACTTCTATAATAGCAAACTGTTACCCTTGTAACACTCGTACTTCTATAACAGAAACACTACTACCTTGTTATGTAATTCGGAGCATCAATATAGATATCAATATACATGTATATATAGATATATATACAATTGCAAAAGAAGTGAATGCCTCACATTGCTCTCAACTGGATCACGTTACTGACCGCAATTAAAGATACATACTCTAAATTATTTTTTAACGCTCCTAAATTTATATAATATCGTTCACAGTGGTTAACCGTATGTGTTGGCATTAAATAATACCTGACAAAATTGATGACAACCAAACCATCTTTTGTAGAAATATTGTTAGAATCTGATGATACGCGACCACCGAATCGAATCGTCCCCTTCCAGTGCATTTTTAGCATAAATATGGACTTTATCCTGTATAACATAAACAGTTTTTCTTTATCAGCTTACAGCTGAATCTGTATTAACTATTCAATCAAATAGAATCACTTGACAAATTGGAACATGAATTCAGGTTTAGTGATGGTGTATTCCCAAGACATGCATTTACATTGATGTAGATCAGTTCTTGGTAATATATTCAACGTACACATATATATCCTATCACATAAGTATGACGTTGATAAACAACATTGCTTTAATAAATAGTATGTTCATATTTTGTTTCGTTCGAAGTCTATAATGCCAAATTATAGGAGTAGATGAGAATTTGTTCTCTCAGTTTACTGATATTAAGTTCTGACTTTTACAAATTGTAACTCGATTATCTCTACATTCTTACATACACCTGTTGAATTCTACCACACAAAACAAAGATACCAGGGTTTTAAAATCATCCTTTTAATGTGTGAAACATCGCATTGAATATTAATTTTTTTTTTATGGAATATATTGACAATCAGTCTGTGTGTGTAACGCTTACAGTATAAGTCTCTATTTATAGTGTACCCTTCCCCAATTGGTATTATACATACATATTCTTTATTTCCTCCATTCATAGGAGTACTTTCTGGTAAAGGATTGAAATATATTTGCTGTTGTGGAAGTACATATTTATACTGATATATATTGAATCATGTATGACTGTTGAATTATCATATAATTTAATACTGATGTCTCCTCGAATTGTCCCTTTTAGGAGATAGTGTGAACCGCATCTCCTCCCAGAGTGATCAGAGGCCCAGATGACTCCTCTGACCTTTGTGCCCCTCTCCAAGAATGCATCATTATGAATTTCTGGTGGCCGTTGGCTTGGCAGAAGTTGGAGAATTCATAATCATTTCATGTGTAAAAGGTAGAGTGCAAGCATGAGGAGGAGAGAAAAATGAGAGTAAGGTTTCATTATTGTTCACATGTTTAATGTATGTTTGTTGGGAGATCAGATCTCAATAAATAATATTATGGCCATTCCGTCTTAGTCATAATTTCCAAATGGAGTGGTTCTAATTAATAGTGAAGGGCATAGTAATTGGGCAATTTTGTTATCAAAATGTGTAATTTCTAAACCGGAAATATTTACTGTATAGACTATATATTACTCCGACGATACCGGTACACTTATGTTACACGAACTATAGTGACCTTTGAACTTTCCATGATTCTCTTGGATTTCCCATAATTCTAATATCGGGTATAAAACACTTTTCGCGCCGAAAATATTCACTCGATTTCGAATTTTTCGACATGGCACTTCGATTAAGTTTTCCCACCCACCCTATTCCCCTTTTTCTAATTTAGATAAGTTTTAGATGATTGTTCACGGTAATTCGCTTACCGCTAGAATAATGTTTATTTCTATAGATTTTGTCTTGTTCTGATTACATAATATTAATAATATGTGTTATATATTTATGTGGGCAGAAGTTGGAGAATTCATAATCATTTCATGTGTAAAAGGTAGAGTGCAAGCATGAGGAGGAGAGAAAAATGAGAGTAAGGTTTCATTATTGTTCACATGTTTAATGTATGTTTGTTGGGAGATCAGATCTCAATAAATAATATTATGGCCATTCCGTCTTAGTCATAATTTCCAAATGGAGTGGTTCTAATTAATAGTGAAGGGCATAGTAATTTTTTTGTATCAGCTTTGGGAGTCGATGGACAATGAAGTGAGATCGAGGCAGTATGAGGGTCTGAAGTATCTGCTTAGCAAAAGCCAGCTGTATACTAAGTACCTACTCGAGAGAATCACCAGACAGCAGGAAGATGAAGAAAAGAGAAAAGAAAGACAGAAAAAGAGAATGGAGAGATTGAAGAAAAAGAAGGAAGAAGCAAAGCCGAAAGAGGAAGCGAAGAAGGCACCTGATAGCCAGAGCCAGGTAATATCTAATTGTACATTTTGTGCTTTTTGGGGAAATAAATATTGTTAGCAGAAGTTATAGAGAACTTGTAGAACAAGAATCATGATACTTTTAATTTTCATCAATTTAAACTGAGCTTTCCGTAGATACATGTATATAAAGATAAATTTTCATCCTACCACGACAGACGCACTGAGCCTACCACTCTGAAGATGGATTATCTCTTCCTAAATAGGTTTTATATAGTTTCTGATATATATATATGTAGAAGATACCTGTCCGGAAATGCTTTTATCAATTAATATTGAATTTTTATTGATATTTTCTAAAATAATGCGATAATAAATTGGGACATTTTTTCCATTACTAATTTTAGAACAGACCATGATGAGACACTCAGGCGATCGCAGATAGAGCTCTTCTGCTTGCTACGCTCCGTGAGCCATACATTTTTCCAAATTGATTGTTTGTATTATACCAGTTCTAAATAAAATCAAAATTAATAGATAGAAGCATTTCCTGACAGAGGTCTTCGATTCTTATTTATTGTTTTATACCCAGGAAACTATATAAAACTTGTTATTGGAAGACATTAACTTATCTTTAACTCCTCTCTGCTTACAAATTATTAATTTGCAATGATTCTGAATTTGATTGGAAAAACATAGTTTTCTTTTATTGTTTTCAAAACAGTTTGTTGTAAAAGACGTTTCTGGCAATACATGACATGGATATGATAGTAAGATATTTTTGTTCTTTTTATAATGAACTATTTTCGTTTGTTGCAGGATTTAACATCTAGCCAAGATGATTTCTTAAGCCAAAGTACTCAGGCTAGTGACGAGGCTACATGTAAGTATATACTACTAATGTACTCAGGCTAGTGACGAGGCTACATGTAAGTATATACTACTAAAGTACTCAGGCTAGTGACGAGGCTACATGTAAGTATATACTACTGATGTACTCAGGCTAGTGACGAGGCTACATGTAAGTATATACTACTAATGTACTCAGGCTAGTGACGAGGCTACATGTAAGTATATACTACTAAAGTACTCAGGCTAGTGATGAGGCTACATGTAAGTATATACTACTAAAAGGCCCTACTTCACGTCTTTAAATCCTACCATTTTCCAACAAGTCTATAGAATATATGTGGCAGTGCCTTTTAGCCAATACATATTATACAGTTTGGTTCCTGAGAACAGAATTTTTTTATTTATTTGGCACAATCCATACAATTTTTAGCTCAACTTTACAAAAAGTAAAGTTTGAGATATTGCTATTGGTTGGCATCCATCGTGCGTGCATCAACAATTTCCTTTGGCATGCCCTACAGGCCGCATCCCTCATCCGGTCTTCACCAAACTTCATATGTAGCTTCAGGATGACCTATAGATGGGAGCTATTGCAGTTTTTCCGAATTTCGATGAAAAACATGGCCGCCAGCAGCCATCCTGGATTTCATATTTGAATCCATCGGCACACCCTACTGCCTTTATTTATGGCTGGATCTTTTTTAGCTCAACTTGAGCACTGCTACATTTCTGTAAAAACTTATTAATCAGTATCCGAATAAACCCGAATAAAAAAGACAGGCACATATCTTTTATCTTTTTGTAGCTGGAATGCAAACACGGAGGAGAGGTAAAAGAAGAAGTACACAAGATCCATCGTCTCAGGTAGGAGCTCGATGTCCGAGACATAATTCATTCTATATGACTGACACCGAATATATAAAAATTATGATGTGCAGGGTTCACACTGGCCAGAAAATTATTTTGGCCTATTTTTTTTTGTCATTTTTTCCCAAAAAAAATTATTTTTGCCAAAGAATAGTTTGGAAATTTCATGCGTCCAGGTTCAGAGTTTCAGAATGTCGACCCTGCATTGGAAAGTTATCCCCCTTTTTTGACTTAGAAAAATTTCTCAAAATGCTTAATTTTGTCCAGACATTTTCTCAGAATGTTCTTGTTCAATTTGAATCCAATTTGCTACAGTGGTCAATCATCAAGGGAACCTGTGCACCTGTGATTTGGAGTTCGGTCCAAACATTTTTGACTGAGTTATGACTTAGAATTCTCCAGATTTGAGTTTTTTTGAGTAGGTGCAGGCGGGATAGGGGAAACGCATATATTAGTCATTTTGACCTGAATACAAAAACCAGTCAGTCATTATAAAAATGAGGGAGATAAAGAGGAACGATTGTTTCCTCTATGTTCTTAACACTTCCATGACTGGAGCTTCCTGAAATTTACATAGGGAGCCTCGCATGTATAAGAGAATGCATTGTCCTAACAAATTCAAATTAATTTATTCATCAGATAACTATACATAAGCAAAACTATAACAATACATATTGAATAAACTCAGATATCTGATGGAGAGGGATATGACTGTTCAGTTGTCTTCCTGTCCCACCCCTAGGCCATTTCAGCTACACATACATAAGAGATATATATATAAGAGAATGCATTGGCCTAACAATATTAACTTGATCTTGTTAGCCAGTGCATTCTCTTATAATTGGAGGCTCCCTATGGGGTACTCGTATTTATAAGAAATGCACTGGCACAGGATCTTTAGTGGCTGCACCAGCACAGCTCACGTCATGAAAGGGTTAAAAACAATTTATCAAGTTTGTTTCCATTTTCATTTCTTCAGCCAAAAAAGCGTTCTAGGGCACAGAAGAATACATTGGAACATTCTATGGTCTCCGATATAGGTTCTAATAATTTAACCAACAAAATCACGGAAATTCCTACACAATGTGATGAAACAGAAATTAATGCTCTATCAAACACAATCGGTCCAGGAGGTGACAATAGTAGCACGAACAATGAAGACAACAGGGACTCAAATCCAAACATAGCTTCAGATTCAAACACAATCGGTCCAGGAGGTGACAATAATAGCGCGAATAATGAAGACAACAGGGACTCAAATCCAAACATAGCTTCAGATTCACCACACAAAGTTGATACCGGAGCTGATGGCGATTCCAAGCACATTTGTGATGATACGGTTAAATGTGATAGTCTAGGATCTGATAAGAAAGACATGAAAGCAGAACCTGACACGGCCGAGAAGAAACACCACAGCATCAGTGATTCGGGAGACGAACATGAGGATGATGTAAGTCATTTAAAGGTACCCATGGCCATCGAAGTGGGTTCATGTGAAATAAGTTAAATTTTAGAAACGTTTGTAAAACATATACCTTACTCGTAGTTAAATTTGTGCAAAACTATTTGTCGCTCATTTTTGAATTTGCGCAGCCTACTGTGCCATTTCGAATCTGACAAGATTATTTTTGTAAAAGTCTGGTATCTGATGACAGTTTCTGTTCTTAATTGTTCCTTAAGATACACATTAAATACCATCATGATGTAAATTTGCATCGAGTAGAACATACCAGTAATTTTGTCCAAGCTTCTATTCCTTGTTTTGTTTTTTTTAAATACAATTATATGTATGTTAATATGGCTACACTTAATGTTGTCCATTTCGAACGGATATCCTTAGTCCTATTGGGACAGTCCAGAATAAAAATTGCCTTTTAAAAAAAAATATATATTATTCACTATTGGAGGCTATTCACTATTTGTCTTCATCCATCACTCCACAAGACGCTATTCTGCACGTAGATACAAACCCCGGTCCGATCAGACATATAATTCCAGAGATATTCTTCATCAAATCCAGAACAATTCCAAAAAAATTCAATGAAAAACTAAGTTGTCACAAACATAATTTCAGAAAGACGAAATTTTTCAAAAAAAAATCCATTCCGCGACGATAAAAATATCTTTTCGACACACCATGTTGATTTACTAAGATCTAACATTGGTTGAATCACATATGTGCTTTGACAATGACTGAAATGCTCAAATTAGGTTTTTATTTGACTTTGAAACATGTTTTTGTCACTCAAATGTGACATAGTACACCATTTTGAATATTTTGATAATACAGTCAGAATTGGCTTATGTTTCAAAGTCAAACAAAAACCTAATTTGAGCATTTCAGTCATTGTCAAAGCACATATGTGATTCAACCAATGTTAGATCTTAGTAAACGACATGGTGTGTTGAAAAGATGTTTTTATCATAGCGTTTTTTTTATCTATAATTTCGTTTTTCTGAAATTAAGTTTGTGACAACTTAAATCTTTCGATGAATTTTTTTGGAATTAATCTGGATTTGATGACGAATATCTCTGGAATTATATGCCTGCTCGGGATGGGGTTTGTTTCTACTCGTAGAGCAGTCTCATCTGGAGTGATGGATGATGATATACAGTGAATAAATATTTTTATTGTTTTGAAGGCAATTTTTATCCTGAAGCTACCATTTTTATACGCCCTTTTTGAAAAAAGATCGTATTATGTTATCAGTCTGTCCGTCTGTCGTGCCGTCTGTCCTTCCATCCGTTAACATTTTTGGATTATTTGATCTGAACCAAAGTTGGTATGTGTATTTCCCAGCTAAAGATACAGGCCAAGTTCGAATATGGGTTCCGTCCAGTTATTTTTACATGAGTTAGGGCCCTTTTTCAACTTAGAATTTGGTGATGCTAGCCCACTGTGGGATAGCGTCACTAAATTCACCCTCTGTGGACCTCATTCTGCAAATGACAGACACACTATCTGCAGGCTTGATGACGTTATAATGTCTTGATATATTCATTCTTTCTGGGTTATTTTAACAGGATGATGATTCAGCCACGCCATTGATTGTTGATGGTGAGCTCGTCAGTGATCGACAACCACGACTGTTTAAGGGCGGAGTCCTCCGATCGTATCAGCTAGAAGGATTCGAGTGGCTTAAGGTCAGTTCCAAGATGGCCACTGGCTGCCATGTTTTTCTACGAATTTCGGTCAAAATAGGAGGCTCCCATCTATAGGTCACCCTGAAGATCCACATAAAGTTTTGAGATCATCAGATGGGGGATGTGGTCTGTATGGTGTGCCAAAGGATTTAGTCATGCAAAGAGTAAAATCCAAGATGGCTGTCAGTGGCCATGATAGCTCCCATCTGGAGGTGATTCTAAACATGCCTGTAAATTTTCAAATAAATTCCCCAATAAATGCGGGTTGCAGGATGTGCCGATGGATTCAAATTTGAAATCCAAGATTCGGTCAAAATAGAAGGCTCCCATCTAGAGGCCACCCCGAAGATATATATGAAGTTTGGTGATGATCAGATGAGGGATGTGGTATGTATGGTGTGCCAAAGGATTTAGTCATGCTAAGAGTAAAATCCAAGATTTTCATCGGAAATCGTTCAAATTTGATAGCTCCCATATACAGGTGATCACAATCGCAAAATTTAATCTGGCCATAAATACAGTCTGTAGAGTGTGCCAATGGATTCAAATTTGAAGTCCAAGATGGCTGCTGGCAGCCATGTTTTTCATCGGAATTCGGAATTAGCTCCCATCTATAGGTCACCCTGAAGCTACATTTCAAGTTTGGTGAAGATTGGATGAGGGATGCGCACAGACGACGGACGCCAACCCATGGCAATAGCCAAAATTTTACTTTGTAAAGTTGAGCTAAAAATTACACAAATTTGGGGGAAAATATATTTATCTTAACACTGGATTGTTCTACCAACATCAGAGCTAAATTAGTAGGACCGACCATCATAGGAGGTTTGATGATAGTTGATCCAGTTAAACATTCATAATCCGATTAAGCGCCCCTCAATTACTATTTATTTGGATTCGGGGGTAAAAATTATTTGATTCAAGTCGAGGAACCCACCCATCAAAGCTCAGAGTGATCAGATATCAATTTTTGAAATCTATTATTTTTCACCATCATGAATTATTAGTGACCCAGTAGACAGTCTACAAGCCGATGGTCTCGGACCAAATGAAGATGGATATTAAACTCTAAAATCAAGAGGCTTTCTGTCGATAATAAGGCCAAATTTCATCGAACAACATTTTGATAAATAACACATTTCAGGCAATTTTATTCTATAGTTGACAGTGTTTAGCATTATTTTTGTGCAATTAATCTATTCTGATAACTGAAGTGGCATTTCTAAAAATGTTGTTGTTGGAATCTGATTATATGGGGACCATCAAATCAGATTGAGTACCTTTAAACATGCTAGATAATGCTTCATGTGGAAACTGTATTTGTGGGTCATTCATTATTTTTCAAGGATTGGGATCAAATTACTTTTCTGCAGAATTGTTTAATTTGAAAAATAGGACCGAGATAACTTTCATGTTTGGCTGCCAATGTCCAGAAACACCTGGTGTCTTGAAAGTTTCAGTTGATTGACAGAGCTCTGCCAGATGACATTATCATGTTAGTTTCAGTGATCAGCCACCTGTTGGATGATCATCAGGTGATATTCAGTTGATTGACAGCTGCCAGATGACATTATCATGTTAGTTTCAGTGATCAGCCACCTGTTGGATGATCATCAGGTGATATTCAGTTGATTGACAGGTGCCATGCTTCAGCCACCTGGTATGATGTCACCACTACGGAATTTTCCATGACTGCCCTGTGATTGACAGGTGTCAGTGAATCGGGTCGTGAACACCTGTGCTTTTCAGGACAGAGTCAGCATGATTCTCAAATGTTCTGAGATAAAACTCAGTAAAAATATATATTTATTAGGCCCTGTCTTTGGCTTCTAATAACAAATACGTGCTGCCTGTGTTTATAAAAAGGGAAATTGTTATGGAACGTGGGGTTGGGGATACCGTGGCTTTTTATTTTTTTCCAAGATGCCAAGAAATTACAAGATTATAAATGATTTTTTGATATATGTGGCATTACTGGTTTGATGGTTTAATTATCTTAAAAAACTGTAAAAGTTGTCAAAAAAGTAAGAAATTTGGATGCGTTTTATGATTTTTGAATTAATCCCAGGTCAAATCCGTGTGCTTGCCCATAAGAAAATAGCCTGATTTCTCTCCCCTGAATTTGTCATCTGCAGTAGTCTGCAAGACAATATTTTGAAATTGCTATGAAATATTTGTTTCTATTTAAAATATTTCTGAGTACTATTATAGTTCTATTAGGTAGAAGAAGCTTATTTACTAAAATATGCTCTGCTATGGTCTGCTTTTGGGTTCTAAATGGTCAATTTTAGTCAACAAATTGTTAAAATCTGATGTTTTGTGTGTGCAAACCAAGGGGCATAACTCAGTAACTAATCATAGTAATGGTACAAACAAACCATATTACAGATATTTTTGTTTAAAGCCACAAATGGCGGTTAGCGCTCCAAAATACACATACTATTACAGGGCTCATATATCGACGAGAATCCAAATCTAGATTCTCGTAAATATTCTCGCAAATTACCCTCATTCTCGTGAAAAAGTATTGTATGGATTCTCGCAAAATCAGATGAAATATAAGCTCTGTATTATTCGCTTTTAAATTTTTCTCAGTATCGAAATAGGTCGATAAATATCTGAACTACCTATCTACGAACACTAAGTAACCCCAAAAGACGCATTGAAGTAATGAATAATACAACTGTGAATACGGTGTGTGGGTCCCAAACACAAAACAGCCATCTGCACGACATGGAACAGAAAAGAGCGTTCCGTGGAAGCCTATTCCTGATTTGGTAGCAATAAAGAGCATTTGTCTTACTTCTGGCGAAATTTTTAAAAATGGCTGTGAGTTTGGCAAGAGTTTTTCAGAGCATATGAAGCCGGTATATCAATAGTTCGTTCATTTATCGACCTGTCGTATCCGTCGCTCCAAATTACATAGAAAAAAATTTGGAGGTTCGAATGAGCCATGTCCGTTTAAGCCAATCATGCCTGTCAAAAATAAAAAATGATTCATGGGGCCCATACAAACGATAATGGCTCAGCATATATTGAAGTACGATACCCCAAAGTTGGCGAAAATTGTTGTAAATTGCATATTTCTATCTTAAACAAAATACAATAAACATGAATTCTTTTTTTCATTCATTACAGATGCTGTACGAGAACGGTGTGAATGGAATTCTCGCTGATGAAATGGGGCTCGGGAAGACGGTTCAGTGTGTGGCTATGATTAGTCATCTCATAATGGCGGGAGTTACGGGTCCGTTTCTGGTAGTCGCACCGCTGTCAACTCTACCGAACTGGTGCAATGAGTTCAAGAGATTTACTCCTGAGGTGAGATGTCAATTAACCATTTCGTCACTGATTGGATTCTTAAAATGAATAGTGTTCCCTTCATTTCGCAGTGTCTATGGTAATTAACTGGAATCAGATTGTCTGTCCTTCGTCGAGCCATCCTTCATCCATGAACACAAATTTGTCCAGAGTTTTTCTCAGTTGTGTTTTAATCATTTTCCATGAAACTTGGCACAGACATCAACCACCATGGTAACCTGCTCACCTGCGATTTTATTCCTACATTTTGAGGTCAATTTATTAAAAACTTGGCACAGATATTTAGTACCATGGGAATCTGTCCACCTGCGATTATGATGTCTGTCCGACTTTTTTTGGTGGAGTTATCCCCCTTTTCGCAACATGAATAATTTTGTCAGCTTTTATTCCTACATTTTTCGATTTGAGGTTTAGGATTAGGGTTTGGGGTTAGGGTTGTGCACCTGCAATGGAAATCTGTTATTTTATTATTTTAACTAAATGTTTACTGACATGTGAAACATATTAGTGTTTTAAAAACATGGGGGGGGGGGGGGTATCCTAAGTCCCTTTGGGACAGTCACCATTGGGACAGTCACACCTCTAGTTAATTTCTGGTTATTTCAGGTAGCTCCAAGCATGCTGATATAAGCGGCTTTGTCATTGGCTGTTCATGATGGAAATCCCAGAATGTTACCAACCAAATTACATATACTATATATTGAGACAGCATGCAAACATTGTGTCGTCTGAAAATTTAAATGCAGGGTAACCTGGGTTTATAGTTTTAGAAGCATCAAGTATGACTGGAAGCTAATCGCGATCTCTATTTCATAATGTTCTAAGTGTATACATAAAGCACATACACTTAGAACAACATGGAAATGAGGCAGGAAAAATTATGACAAATACAGTGCTACGCTGGAAATGGTCGAGAATGACACACTTTCTGCAAGATGCTGAGTTTGGAAGAATTGTGTTATATTTACATAGCTGTGTCCTACTAAATCCTGGTTGGTGATTGGTCAACTGCTAATTAGGTCATGCATTTTATGTCCCCATAAAACACACCATAATATAACCTGACGTCACATCATCGTGAACAAGATGACTAAAAGCAGTAGATAGAATAACTGAGTGTGTATTTTAAGTGCTTGGCCTTAAAGTAATCTATCGATAATTAACAGTAGAATATTGGGCTAACTTACAGTGCAGCATGATAAAATATCCAAACTGCAGACAGTATTTAGCTAAAAAAAAGTTCATAGTAATTAATAAGGAAAAAGCTAAATAAATGTAAGAAATGAATGTAGTTTGAGTGTGTCATATAGAGGGGTAGGGCACAGTGCCATTCCCTTAAAAAAACACTCCATTAATTTCTTAACCCTTTCATGATGGGAGTCACGCTGGTGCGGCATTAAAGATCCTGTGCCAGTGCATTTTCTTATATTTGCGAGTCTCCAATAGAGAGCCTTTTTAGGCCAATGCATTCTCTTATATATGCGAGGCTCCCTATGGGAGACTTGCATATATAAGAGAATGCATTGGCACAGGGTTTTCGCTAAATTTCAGGAAGCTCCAGTCATGGAAGTGTTAATAGAATGAGTCTTGGGCATAACTCAACACACGCGTTTACACTTCAGATCCCAATCATCATGTATCATGGTTCGAAGGACGAGAGAACAGTTCTGAGGAATAAGATGTGGAAGAAGCATTCAGTGCGAGGACGAATCATTCAGACTGTCATTATTACGTCATACGAAATGACAATGAATGATAAAAACTTCTTAATCAGACTCCCGTGGAAGTACCTCATAGTGGACGAAGGTCACAGGATCAAGAACACGCACTGCCGTCTTGTTAAGTATGAACAATTATCTTTGCTCTGCTAGTTATCCCCAGCAACAAATGTCGGGGGACTCGAGAAGTAAACTGGTGTCCATCCCAGATGGATTCTGGATGATATCTTCAGGACTTATAATATGCAGACTATTTTCCCAGATGATAACTTTAGTTTTAGTTATCTGATTTAGTTATCTAATTGTTCTCAAACGTAGTATGTGGATTACCCACATGAAAATACAGGTCAAGTTCGAACATGGGTGTGGTCTGTCCATTTCTTCCTGAGATATGGCCCTTTAATATCAACTTAAAATTTGCCGATTGTTTTGATTTCGGGATGATAATTTAAATTTGATTCATTAACACGTTCACTGCTGACTACAAGTTATCTCATACTCTTTGCATATAATTGAATGGGTGTCGGCATCTGTAATACTGTTGAGAACACTGGCATGTCTATGTTCTTGTTTTGATATACTATACTTTATAGTGTTAAAAAAAACTGTTCATTAATGTTGAAGCTAGGGCTGCAATGATGCAGAACATCACGATGTTTATGTTTCGATGCGATGTGCTTCACGATGCAAAATAATCCCACCTTTGCTGCTTTGCTGTCAGAAGCCTTCATGGTTACTTCAGCTTGATTTATCTTATAAGGAGAGGCTGATTAAATGTGATAGATCTCTAATTAATGAATTGGTATGTAATCGTGGAAGTATAATATTCGGGAAACGTGAAATAATCTTTAGTTGTTATGAACCATATCATGACATCTGGGTGGGAAGGTATCGATTTCCTAAATCACAAACATTGCATCAGACACGCATGATGTGGTGCATTGGATCTTGAGGAAAGAAGATGTATTGAAATTGCAGTGTATCGTTGCAGCCCTAATTGAAGCCATATATATTCCAGTTATTGTAAATTTAGGATTGATCAGAATTGACATGACTGCTATCAATGTTCATTGTAGTGATCTGAAGATGTACAATTCAACACATCGACTCTTACTCAGTGGCACTCCGCTACAGAACAATCTACAGGAGCTCTGGTCGTTACTAAACTTTCTTCTTCCTGAAATATTTGACGACTTGGGAAGGTTAGTCAGACATTTAGTATGTATTGTTCGACATTTAGTATGTATTTTTCGACATTTAGTATGTATTGTTCGACATTTAGTATAGTGTCCAACATTTAGTATGTATTGTCCGACATTTAGTATGTATTGTCCAACATTAAGTATATATTGTTTGACATTTAGTATGTATTGTTCGACATTTAGTATGTATTGTTTGACATTTAGTATGTATTCGACATCTAGTATGTATTCGTCATTTAGTACGTGTTGTTCGACATTTAGTTTGTATTGTTTGACATTTATTATGTATTGTCCGACATTAGTAGGTATTGTCCAACATTTAATATGTGTTGTTCGACATTTAGTATGTATTGTCTGACATTTAGTATGTATTGTTCGAAATTTTGTATGTACTGTCTGACATTTAGTATGTATTGTTCAACATTTAATATGTATTGTTCGACCATTAGCATGTATTGTCTCTAATTCTTCAGAGGGCAATACAGAGAAAATTTGTTGGTTACATCTCACAAACTTATCTTCAAGCCTTGAAATAGTGTGCATGTCATTTGCAGAATGAGGTCCCCAGAGGGTGAATTTAGTGATGCTACCCCGCATAGCGGTGTAGCATCACTAAATTCACCCTCTGGGGACCTTGCTTATCTTGATATGAATGCTATCCTCTTTTCTAGGATTTTGCAAATATTGATTTCTACTTGAATAGAATTTACACCTGCAAAATTTTAATTGCTTGAATATTGGATATGGACCATTACAAATTTTTTAGTTAATCATGCCTGGAAATCTTTATGAACCAGAGTATGTTCTGGTCTATTACAAACGGTATTTGAATAATTAAAGACAAATGTTCAGAGGAGACACTATTCCTCTGAACTGAAATGTGCCAAATATTGGGAGGAAAAAAAAAAATCAGAATGAGCCTCTTGGGTTGAGAGAAAAATGATCCATCATGACATGGGATGAGGGTATTGGAAAGTCTCACCCTTGGGGGTGAGGGGGGGGGGGGTGAGGTCAGATATTTAGTCTGGACTCTCAGAAAGCCTCATGTCTAGCCCAGCCTAAATATCTTGTCCCTCGTGTGAGATTTTTCCATCCCACACCGCAGGTCACGATGGATAAATTAATCTCAGCAATGGGTTATCGATTCTGAATGAAATTTGCTATGGATATTTACCATCGGGAGTTCTTTCAAAAGAGTACCTAATTATGTTTGCATTTTCTTTTATAAAGTTATCCTTCTTTTTCTTATTTGTTGATTTGGAACTGTTGAAGTTTTGTCTTCAATGTAATTTGGCACCATGGTATTATGCCAGCAGCCATTTTTTCTGTTGAATATTGTGGCCAAAATCAGGCCACAACATGTTGATTATCTGTTTCTCAGACACTTTTTTAGCTCAACTTGATGAAGTCAAGTTTTGTTTATTTGTTCACAATTGGCAGGCATTTTTTTTTTTTTTTTAAATTATTTTTTCCCACAAAATGACCCGACAGTCATGTTTTATTCACACTTTTTACCACTAAAATTTCCTAACAGACAGGCTTTTATATGTTTACTTCCGAATTTTCAAAAAGAATTGCTGTGTGTGAAAATGTTTTTTCATAAGTGCTGATGCAACTTAAATGTAAACAGTATGTTTTAAAATCCAAGTACATACAGTTGAAACAAACCAACAGGAATGTGTCTCCAAGTATATTGTCAGTAGAAGACATCGCTTGTGGAAGTGTCACTGTGAAGCCAAGTGGCAGGATGATACTGATATGTATATCATTTTTATTATGGGTGCGTCATATTATTCCGAGGAGGCAGGAGTCTGAGAAACAGAATATAAATTTTGTTTGACCTAAAACAAATATCTTTAACATAAAGCACCAGTCAACAAGAGTAAATTATTAAAGATATAAAATATTTTTAAATTTCAGCTTCAAAGAATGGTTTGATATCCAGCGTTTAGCCGATTCACGAGACGAGATTGTAGCTGAAGAACAAAGTAAACATGTGCTGTCTATGTTGCATCAGGTATATATATTTTTGTTTATATACACCAACTCATCACCCACTTTGCTATTTCAAACATCAAAAATTTTAAACTTTAAAGGGGGACTGTACACTAAATCTGGCCAATTATGGGACCATCTCCTTTTATACTCAACCGAATATATGCAACAAATGAATGAATTTGGTGTCATAAATTCATTTTCATTATAATTACCGTTTGCATCATTCATAGAGCATTGGGTCTATTTTGCATTAATAAATGGCTCATATTCAGTCATTTGTTGCATATATTCTGTTGAGTATAAAAGGAGATGGTCCCATACATGGCTGGATTTAGTGTACAGTACCCCTTTAAGTTCAATTTTGTGATGAATATAAAAATAAATTCTTCACCCATATTAAAGCAGAGTTTCTTTGGCTTAGAACGTAGTGGAAATCACCCAAAAAAAACAATCGATGCACTTCCTGTGAATTCCAATTTAAAAGTTGCAAAAAAATATTGCATGCAGATATAAATATATCCAATGAATGCAGATTGGTATGACACTCAGAAAATTCACAGAACATTTATAGATGAGAAAACAAAAACACATCACTATGAAAATGAGAATGGATCTTTTATCATGTAATGAAACCGAATGTAGAATGCATCAAAATGAGTGACACGACAACAAACATAAACCATACCAACAGCACAGCAAGTTATACCGAAATAAAAAACAAAATGTTAGACCAAGTTATACCGAAATAAAAAACAAAATGTTAGACCAAGTTATACCGAAATAAAAAACTAAATATTATACCAAGTTATACCGAAATAAAAAACAAAATGTTAGACCAAGTTATACCGAAATAAAAAACAAAATGTTAGACCAAGTTATACCGAAATAAAAAACAAAATGTTAGACCAAGTTATACCAAAATAAAAAACAAAAATGTTAGACCAAGTTATACCGAAATAAAAAACTAAATATTATACCAAGTTATACCGAAATAAAAAACAAAATGTTAGACCAAGTTATACCGAAATAAAAAACAAAATGTTAGACCAAGTTATACCGAAATAAAAAACAAAATGTTAGACCAAGTTATACCGAAATAAAAAACAAAATGTTAGACCAAGTTATACCGAAATAAAAAACTAAATATTATACCAAGTTATACCGAAATAAAAAACAAAATGTTAGACCAAGTTATACCGAAATAAAAAACAAAATGTTAGACCAAGTTATACCGAAATAAAAAACTAAATATTATACCAAGTTATACCAAAATAAAAAACAAAAAGTACACCAAGCTATTCCCAAATGAAAAACTGATTGGTTGAAATTCTTCAGCATAGATATGTGTGTGTTTCTACTTCTGCTCCCCAATGACATAATCAGGGTTTCTGCTTTGGTTTGGGGGTACGGGACCCCAATAGCTGATGGGGAAGATCTCAGATCATTAAATCAACTGTAAATATCTAATATTAGTAAATCACCCCATAATGTAACCCAAATCTGAACATCTACGGTGATAAATGTAGATTAATTCAAGCAATCGCAACTGATTTTATTTTTGACAAACTGAGGTTTACATGATCAGGGATAGCATCATGGCAAGGTAAATTAGGAAATGGTGACATAACTGGGCAGAATCAGCACCAATTTTAGTGATGTTCACTTCGATATCTTTCAGAAGAAGGCAATAACTATTGATGTGTGTATCCTTGAAAAGTATTATTTTTCCATAAAATTGTTCACTGGTGGTCAACATTGGCAAATAAATAAATTTTTCTGTTTATCATTCCCTGTTCATTTTGTTATATAGAGCGCGATACACAGGTGATGCAGGCATTAATCTGTTGCAGGGAATATGTCAGAAGGGATATGCGGGTTAGGGGAAAGGGAAACCCTGCATGTATATTTTTCATAGCGTCTACCGAGCCATGTCCATGGAAAGTTGTATATAAATTAATATTGATTCAGATATTGAAACCATTTATGCTGCGTCGACTGAAATCTGAAGTGGAGCTGTTAATCCCACCACGGAAGGAGGTTGTTGTGTACACGCCGTTAACTAAGATACAGGAAGAATATTACACGGCAGCAGTCGACCGGACAATTTTAGAAAAAGTTATGAAAAAACACACTGAAATAGAGGAGAAAAAGGTATGTTTTATATAGAAGCTGGCGTTAGCAAAAATACAGACAAATTCATTTCATTTTCTATGAAAAGAACTTAGTCAATGATTGATGCAATTGCCATAAGCATAATAGATCAATTCTGAGTATGTTTAAAGATCCCACAGCATCAGGCCTTTAGATTGGTCACAGGTGTAATTTGGGCACATCAGGGCAAATAATGGTTCAGCATAATAGGTTAGTAAAATTTCAAAATTTAGATAAAAAAACATCAAATGCTTGCATTCGTTTTCCGAGAATGATTAATTTCAGGATAATTTGTCATTGAAGTCATGCAATATGGAATCATTTCAATGTTTCTCAGTACTACAGTTATATAAGCATAGTATTTGTAACCCAACTTGAATTTGGGGAAATATAAAGGCCTGATCAGCATTTGTAGGATTGCCCCAACAATTTTGCCAGAGTTATTTGATGCCAGTGACCAAGCCTTGAAATAGGGTGTCTGTCATTTGCAGAATGAGGTCCCCAGTGGGTGAATTTAGTGATGCTACCCCGCATAGCGGGCTAGCATCACCAAATTCACCCTCTGGGGACCTCATTCTGCAAATGACAGACACACTATTTCAAGGCTTGCCAGTGACAGGCAGTTAACCCTTTCATGACTGGAGCTTCTTGAAATTTTGCGAAAACTCTTGTGCCGATGCATTTTTAGCTCAACTTACTTTTGTAAGTTTGAGCTATTGCCATGGCTTGGCGTCCGTCGTCCGTGTGTGCGTGTGTCCATCAACAATTTCCTTTGGCGCGGGCTACAGGTCGTACCTTTGGTCTGATCTTTATGAAATTTTGCATGAATGTTGACATTGACATGTAGATGGGAACAAGTCATTTTGGGGTCATTCGGCCAAAAAACATGGCCGCTGGTGGCCATCTTGGATTTCAAAATTCAATCCATTGGCGCGGGCTACAGGTCGTACTGTTCGTTTGATCATCATGAAATTTGTCATGGATGTTAATATTGACATGGAGATGGGAACGAAGCATTTTGGGGTCGTTCGGCCAAAAAACATGGCCGTCAGCAGCCATCTTGGATTTTACTCTTTGCATGACTAAATCATTTGGCGCAGGCTACAGGTCGTAGTTTTGATTGGAACTTCATGAAATTTGTCATGGATGTTAACAATGACATGTAGATGGGAACGAGTGATTTTGGGGTTGTTCGGCCAAAAAACATGGCCGCCAGCAGCCATCATGGATTTTACTCTTTGCATGACTAAATCCTTTGGCACGGGCTACAGGTCGTACCTATGGTCTGATCTTTATGAATTTTTTCATGAATGTTGACATTGACATGTAGATGGGAACGAGTCATTTTGGGGTCATTCGGCCAAAAAACATGGCCGCTGGTGGCCATTTTGGATTTCAAAATTCAATCCATTGGCGTGGGCTACAGGTCGTGCTGTTCGTCTGATCATCATGAAATTTGTCATGGATGTTAATATTGACATGTAGATGGGAACGAGTGATTTTGGGGTTGTTCGGCCAAAAAACATGGCCGCCAGCAGCCATCATGGATTTTACTCTTTGCATGACTAAATCCTTTGGCGCGGGCTACAGGTCGTACCTATGGTCTGATCTTTATGAATTTTGTCATGAATGTTGACATTGACATGTAGATGGGAACGAGTCATTTTGGGGTCATTCGGCCAAAAAACATGGCCGCTGGTGGCCATTTTGGATTTCAAAATTCAATCCATTGGCGTGGGCTACAGGTCGTGCTGTTCGTCTGATCATCATGAAATTTGTCATGGATGTTAATATTAACATGTAGATGGGAACAAGTCATTTTGGCTAAAAAACGTGTCCGCCAGCAGCCATCTTGGATTTTACTCTTTGCATGACTAAATTCTTTGGCGCGGGCTACAGGTTGTAGCTTTGGTCAGAACTTCATGAAATTTGTCATGGATGTTAACAATGACATGTCGATGGGAACGAGTGATTTTGGGGTCGTTCGGCTAAAAAACATGGCCGCCAGCAGCCATCTTGGATTTTACTCTTTGCATGACTAAATCCTTTGGCGCGGGTTACAGGTAGTACTATTTGTCATGAATATTGATATTGACATGTATATGGGAACGAGTCATTTTGGGGTAATACGGCCAAAAAACATGGCCGCTGGCAGCCATCTTGGATTTCAAAATTCAATCCATTGGCACAGGCTACAGGTCGTACTGTTTGTCTGATCATCATGATATTTATCATGGATGTTAATATTAACATGTAGATGGGAACGCGTCATTTTGGGGTCGTTTGGCTAAAAAACATGTCCGCCAGCAGACATATTGGATTTTACTCTTTGCATGAATAAATCCTTTGGTGCGGGCTACAGGTCGTAGCTTTGGTCGGAACTTCATGAAATTTGTCATGTATGTTAACAATGACATGTAGATGGTAAACGAGTCATTTTGGGGTCGTTCAGCCGAAAAACATGGCCGCCAGCAGCCATCTTGGATTTTACTCTTTGCATGACTAAATCCATTGGCACAGGCTACAGGTCATACCTTTGATCAGATCATTATGAGATTTGTAAAGGCTGTAGATGGGAACAAGTCATTTTGGGGTAATTCGGAAAAAAACAAGGCTGCCGGTGGCCATTTTAGAATTTACTCTTTGCATCAATAAATCCTTTGGCACACCATAATCACCACATCCCTGATCCGATCATTATGAAACCTGTTATGAATGTTGATATTGACATGTACATCTATTCTTACTTAGACATTTCAATTAGCACTTTTCCTATTCCTCCATTTACTGTCGACCATTAAATTATTCCCCTACCTAAGTTGAGCTACAGTGTCATTGACACTTTCATCTTATATATGTGAGTCTGCCGTAGGGAGTCTCTTATATATAAGATAATACATTGGTCTAACAATATTTACTTGTAACCCAGGGCATTCTCTTAAATATGCGAGGCTCCCTGGCATAGGATATTTAATGCTGCACCAGCGCAGCTCCCGTCATGAAAGGATTAACTCTTTCTTTACTAGATGGATTCGCAGCGATAGCGTAGAGGGCGCTGCATGGAGTTTGGGATTCTCCCATCAGTTATAAAATTATAAATTGGAAGGGTCTTATTATTCATCTGGAGGGATGTTCAGGAAATAGATAGAATGACACAAGTGTGTGAACTGGTTAACGTTATTGCACGAGTTTGTTGTGACGTGATGGTAAAACGAGAACCGGAGGTTTGAGTTTTACCTCGCGGCACGACAAACGAGTGCAATAATGTAAACATGTTCACACAACTGTGTTGTTCTATGTTTATTGCACACTCTGAAGATTGCAGCTTGTAACATACTAACATTTAGGTCGATGTTGTTGTATTTAATTGAACAAACATGTGCTTAATGTAGACTATACCCCACAATTTAGCGAAGACATTTTCTGTTAAAGTTGACGTCGCCAGTAACGTTGTTGACGTAATAGGTTTGTATTGTTCAAGAACAATACACATTTTTTTATTGAACGTTTCAATTCTTCTGTATTTCGCACAAATAAGCCATTGGGTGTGCAATAAATATTAGAAGAGAAACAGATAATAAAATTGCCGAAGGATTCCTATTCATGGTCAGGAAATGTTCAGATATTTAGTATGAGAATTTAGTATGAGAATTTAGTAAGGGTTAATTCCAAGGCTTGATCTGCTTATTTCTATCACGTTCATAAATTACTTCATACAATTGCAGACAGAGGAAGTGAAACTCAACTCGAAAGGGAGGCCCTCTAGAGGATGTGCAGAGAAAAAAATTAATTATCGACTGATGGTGGAAGGCCCAGATGATTCTGGGCACAAGAAGAGGTGGACCGATGATGACGACGATGAGTTTGATGACTGGGTTGATAAGCTCATGAAGGAACAACAAAGCAGGTAAAAGCCATGGCTCGTATTCACCAACAAAGCAGGTAAAAGCCATGGCTCGTATTCACCAACAAAGCAGGTAAAAGCCAGGGCTCGTATTCACCAACAAAGCAGGTAAAAGCCAGGGCTCGTATTCACCCTTTACCCAACAAAACGGCCAAAACCGGCCAAATAAAGCTTCAACAGCCTAAAATATCTTCGGTCTGTCTCAATAGAACCATACAAATATGGATATCATTGGAACCGGCTCCTTGACCACATTGTGATAGTTACAGTTATGCCCTGTGCCAATGCATTCTCTTATATATGCGAGTCGACCATAGGTTGCCTCGCATATATAAGAGAATGCATTGGCCTAAAAAAACACTTTTTACCATTTTTTATGTTTACCCATACCATAGTATGGTAAACATAGTGTCGTTGCCCGGATTGACCACTCGTCGTTGGTCCGTCTGTCTGTCCGTCTGTCCGTAGACACTTTACGAGTAATGCGATAACTCAAACATTTTTTATCCGATCGAAACCAAATTTTGTATATGGGTTTCTCAGCCCAAAATACAGATCGAGTTCGAATTTGGGTTTGATCCGAGATTTTGTTACAGAGTTATGGCCCTTTTTCAACTTAGAATTCACGCATTCTGCCATAACTCAAACATTTTTTATCTGATTGGAACCAAATTTGCCCATAATACAGATCGAGTTCGAATATGGGTCTGATCCGATTAATTTTAAAGGAGTTATGACCCTTTTTCGAGAAAAAAAAATTTAAAAAAAAAATCATTTTTTTTTAGATTTAGCTCCTTGCTAAATTTAGCATATACAGATATTAAATTTTGTGTTTGAACTTTAATAACAATAAAAAAAAAATTTAAATAATAAAACAAAATTGACACTTTCATTTATTTTAGTTTTATACGATTAATTAGGTGTGAATCCGTGTGATATCCTGTTTTGAAAATATGAAGATTTTATTGCAATAGTTTCATGTAATATAATGATATCAATAACTTACCATGTAATCCATCATCCAGTGTATATCAGAGGATTTTTATAGATGTTGTCATTCCAAGTGAAATCTGTTATGAAATGAGTGATGACATATGATACAAGAGCTCTGGTGGGTCAAGCAAGATAAACAACACTGGTGGCTGGCTGTTTGTTTATTCTAACTGTCAAATTGATTAATGGCAGCACAAGACAGGTGTTTTTCCTATTCTTGAAATTTCATTACAGGATGAGATAAGGGCCCCCTCACCTATATAAGTGTCTTCTAAATTCCATTAATTTGCTTCAAAAATAATTAACCCTTTCCAAGGTTTCCGTAGACACATGCTATAATGTACATGGACTCTTCCTCATATCTCTTAATATATATTGGGTATCTTTGCACACTTCTGTCAATTTTGGTATTGACTGATTAATTGATTTTTGAAAAATATATTAACCCTTCAGACACGTGCTTTCAAAATTAAAACAACAGCTGATAGCCAATTTGATTTATCTATGCAATGGGGAAACAGGCAGATAAATATACATGACTATTGTAAGTGATGACTTGTTTTGAAAATCAATATGGTAGATGTTAGTATTTCCAGGAACCTTATTTTCCCATTTGTTCACATTTTCATGGTTGATTGAATTTTAGGGGCCACAGAGCACTTAGAAGATTAACATTGAAGGTTGTGGCTTTAGTGCCCAAGCTACTTGTAAAACATTGTAATGTGTGAAACCATTCAAATGAGGGCTAACTTACTTTCTTTTATATGAACGATTTAGTGGTCATCCCCATCATATTATGTCTGTATAACATTATATAGATAATACTTTTGAATTGTATAAACTACATATATTTTTGAAAAACATACACCCCTGTTATGAAACACTTAATCTTATTTAATACACAGGTCAGATCTGATCTTATATCTGTCCATGTTTGATAAACAAATAACTGGGGAGAATGCGGGAAGGGGGGGGGGGGGGTAATTAAAGTACCATTTAAATACGAGATGGAATGGAATCCCCTACATATATGTCGTTCTAAGCAGTCTGGCTTGTCAACAATTATAATTTCTCTTTAGAAGTGAATAATAAATTTTGAATATCTGGCATGTCAAAAGTGGCAAAGATAGGGATTTATCACTTTTGCTTCCAATGAATTAACTTAAACTCCTAAACATGTCCTCCGAAATCACTAAACCATTGGATCTCACAGTGAGAGGTCCTTGTGTGAATAGGGACAGAGTTATGAGATTTAAAACTACTCCTCCCCCAACCCAAATACTTTAACCCTTTCTTAAGACAAATTATTTGAGCTTTTGATTTCAAGTTGGGTACTGATATATGGATTAATTCCTGTGATCATATCTTTGACAAATTATCAGTTATGGCTAGTCACTATTGCCAAGGTATGGGTTAAACATCTGCCGATCGTGATCGGCCTCTCGTTCTTACATTCTTTAACAATTTTATAATTTTTAATGTGTTAAGCCAATGCATTCTCTTATATATGCGAGGCGACCTATGGTCGACTCGCATATATAAGAGAATGCATTGGCACAGTGCCCTTCTGTTGGGTAAAGGGTTAACCAATTGTGTTTTATATATAGTCCAGGTGTTTATACCAGTAAAGGCTCAACGCGAAGCTATCTGTGGTCGTAAATCAGACCGCGGCAGTGAAGGATTATCCAATCAAGGGGACTTGACGGCTATCATAGATTGGCCACAATTGTTGACCGTCTTCACATTCAGCAGTACATATGCTTGGTTCATTTCAATTATGGGCAGCGTTTTTATGTTCTAACGTCCACATTCTTGAACATAAGAGACGGGAAGTATCCACCAACCTAATCAGATCTGAAACACTCATTCCACAGAAATATTCAGTCCGAGTCTCTTCGTAATTGTGCAGATTTTATTCGGTGAGTGTTTGCATTTTAGTTGCTAGGTTCAGCATTTACCACTACCAAATAGACTATCCCCACAATAGAGTATTCTCAGATTGGACAATGTTGGGTAGGGAATCATATAGTTCTCTTCTGGGCTCTTGATAGAATGTACATTGACCCATATAAAAGTCATATAGTTCTATTCTGGGCTCTTGATAGAATGTACATTGACCCATATAAAAGCTGAATGTTGGGTAGGGAGTCATATAGTTCTCTTCTGGGCTCTTGATAGAATGTACATTGACCCATATAAAAGTCATATAGTTATCTTCTGGGCTCTTGATAGAATCTACATTGACCCATATAAAAGCTGAATGTTGGGTAGGGAGTCATATAGTTCTCTTCTGGGCTCTTGATAGAATCTACATTGACCCATATAAAAGCTGAATGTTGGGTAGGGAGTCATATAGTTCTCTTCTGGGCTCTTGATAGAATGTACATTGACCCATATAAAAGCTGAATTTGAATTGCTGTTTGGTCCCCAAGTTTTCCTTATACATTCTTTGCCTAGTGCCGTTATTAATAATCTATATAGTGTACCATTTCCAAAGAAAATTTCTTAGTCTCATTTTGCTTGTAGCTTTGAACAAATATGTTAATTATACCCCCCGCAACGAAGTTAGGGGGGGGTATACGGGAGTCAGCTTGTCCGTCCGTCCGTCGTCCGTATGTGGACACAAATTTGTCTGGAGTTTTTCTCAGTCGTTTTTTGATCAATTTCCGTGAAACTTGGCACAGACATCAACCACCATGGGAACCTGTGCACCTGCGATTATGACGTCTGTCGGACTTGTTTTGATGGAGTTATACCCCCTTTTTCGACTTAGAAAATTTTCGCAACATGTATAATTTTGTCCGAGCTTTTATTCCTACATTTTTAGGTCAATTTCTTTTTTAACTTGGCAGTGATATTTAGTACTATGGGAACCTGTGCACCTGCAATTATGATGTCTGTCCAACATTTATTTGTGGAGTTATCCCCATTGTTCGACTTAGAAATTTTTTTGCAACATGCCTAATTTTGTCGCGCTTTTATTCCTACATTTTTAGGTCAATGTTTTTTAATCTTGGCACTGATATTTAGTACCATGGGAACCTGCGATTATGATGTCTGTCCGACTTTTTTGTGTGGAGTTATTCCCCTTTTTCGACTTAGAACATTTTTGCAACATGCATAATTTTGTCCGAGCTTTTATTCCTACATTTTTCGGTCAATAGGTTTAAGATTAGGGTTAGGGTTGTGCACCTGCAATGGGAACTGTTATTTTATTATTTTACTGACATGTGAAACATCATAGTATTTTTAAAACGGGGGGTATCCTTAGTCCCATTGGGACACACCTCTAGTTAATTGTGGTGTATGAAAAAAACATCCAAGGCCAAAAAAAAAATATATATCACCTCTCAGTTCTCAGTTAACCCTTTACCCAACAGAAGGGCCCTGTGCCAATGCATTCTCTTATATATGCGAGTCGACCATAGGTCGCCTCGCATATATAAGAGAATGCATTGGCTTAACACATTAAAAATTATAAAAATTGTTAAAGAATGTAAGAAAAATTGGTAAAAAGTGTTAAATTTTTTTTTTTTTAGGCCAATGCATTCTCTTATATATGCGAGGCGACCTATGGTCGACTCGCATATATAAGAGAATGCATTGGCACAGGGTATAACTGTAACTATCACAATGTGGTCAAGGAGCCGGTTCCAATGATATCCATATTTGTATGGTTCTATTGAGACAGACCGAAGATATTTTAGGCTGTTGAAGCTTTATTTGGCCGGTTTGTTGGGTAAAGGGTTAAACTCAAACACGATATCACATCATGCATTTTAACATTCCCGCTAATTACGACACTTCCATATTTATAAGATCATGAGGTCACAGCCTCACTTGTGGCATTACTAATCCTAAGCTTAATACAGATATATATAAAGGCTATCACACTAAAATTATTTCGGCATGGTTGTTTGTTGTTCTGCGCAAAATCCAAGCAATCACAGCCTATTAAAGACTACATATATGTATTTATATAAGCCAAAATGATTTACGTTATAATTTTGAACAATTAATTTACTGCCAGTTAATGGTCGCATAACATTTGAATGTGACAATCTCGGCCAAAATCAACAACTTCTATATGTGCAAATATGACAACCAAGCAACCTTTCACGAATTAAACTATAATTTATTCACAATAGATAGATCATTTATTGTGCACAACAAATAAACTCCTTGCTATTTTCATATTTTCGTATATAAAAACAGACCATGTATGCAATATAGTTTTATCATTTAACAACCAAGTGAGTCCGTGATGTCATAAACATAAAGGGAGATAATATTTCTTCCAAAATGGTGGCATCAAGTTACCGGCATTGCTTGTGTGGGTTAGTTTGAGATGCCATATCTCCGATCTTGTGGGGAGATTTGGGCCAAACTTTTCACACAAACAGAGATCAGCTTGCTTAATGCACTTGCCTTTTCGTTATACGAGAGTTTCCTTCCCCTTTAACCAATTTCATGAAAATTTTGACAGACCTGAGTCTGAATCCCCAGCACCACACCCAAGCTTGCAGATAGCATGTCTGTCATTTGCAGAATGAGGTCCCCAGAGGGTAAATTTAGTGATGCTAGCCCATCACCAAATTCACCCTCTGGGGACCTCATTTTGCTTAGGCCTCATCTTCTGGGAATTATCTTTTGTCTCAAATTAACATTGTTTTTAGTTACTTTTTCCCTTCTGGGAAGTTTCTATATCCCCTAATTTGCAGAAGATAAAATGCATAATAGAGATGACTAATGGGTGAACATCAACTTTCCAACTATTGGGGAAATTCAATCTGATCCTGGGTCTTCCATAGCAGTTGAGGCCTAAGCAGAATGAGGTTCTGAGAGGGTGAATTTGGTGATGCTAGCCTGCTCTGTGGTATAGCATCACTAAATTCACCCTCTGGGGACCTCATTCTGCAAATGATAGACACATGATTTGCCGGCTTGATCAAGAGAGTCCATACCAGAACATGTTAACTCATTTTGTGAACATTTTGTCAGATCTGAGCCTAAATGCCTAGCACCATATTTTCACCTATACTTGGCTGATGGCAAAAAATGGGGAGTTCCAGAGGATCTCTTTTATGTCTGATGTCTACAAAGTTGTTGAAACATACGAGAGATACATATCTAATAAACTGGTTTGAGAACTCAAAATTGTGATCTTGCAAGTTAAACTTGGGAGGGGCTGGACAAGCCTTGAAATAGGGTGTCTGTCATTTGCAGAATGAGGTTCCCAGAGGGTGAATTTAGTGATGCTACCCCACATAGCGGGCTAGCATCACCAAATTCACCCTCTGGGAACCTCATTCTGCTGAGTTGTAAGCAGAATGAGGTCCCCAGAGGGTGAATTTGGTTATGCTAGTCCGCTATGCGGGGCAGCATCACTAAATTCACCATCTGGGGACCTCATTCTGCAAATGACAGGCACCATATTTCGAGGCTTGGGTCTGGAATTATATAATCACATCCCTGGTCATCGGAAATAAAAAATAAAAAAATAAAGTGCTCCCTCCCACATTGATGCAGAAAAAAATTGTCTGAGAATCAAATCATTTTGTTTTTTTTGGCCTACATTGATTATACCAGTCACTTGAGATAAGATAAGTTTTAGAATGTAGTTTACAATAGGCTGTACATATAGAGTAATTTCAAACATTCTGCATATTATAGAGAAATGGTTGGTAAAGAGCAAGTGAAAGTGAGGCTAGCATCTGCCCAGATCACAATTAAACTATCGAATATCATGATGCAGCTGAGGAAGTGTTGTAACCACCCGTACTTACTGGAGTACCCATGTAACCCTGCAACGGGTGAGTTCCGGGTAGATGACGATATTGTGAACGTGTGCGGAAAGATGCTTTACCTGGATAAAATGCTGGCATATCTTAAGGCTAACGGTCACAAGGTATTTATAACATGCATCTGTCTGGATAAAATGCTACCATATCTTAAGGCTAACAGTCACAAGGTATTTATAACATGCATCTGTTTGTTATTGAAGATTCTTCAACTCTTATTATTTCGATCTTAAGTTACATGTTTTCTGTAGATGACTTGCTATGTCATGCTCGCCAACAGTTATCACCAGGTTTCCATATGAAACCCTGAAATCTAATTTAACATGCCACAATCCCTTTTTACATGACATATGTCGGCTGGCCAGTTTTCCAGCCAATCTGGTTATAGCCTTTTGTGCGTTGGCCAGCTTTCTGACTAACCGTGTTCAAAGTGTTTACTCTTTCTATACTAAATGGATTCTCCCATTCAGTTATAAAAGTATACATTAGAATGGTTTACTATGTATCTGGAGGGACATTCATGAAATATAAGCAGACAAATAATACAAATGCAGAGGGAAGTTCAATGACTGTTTGTTGAGCTTATTATCAGAACACTTGTGACTGCACTGATTCAAATATTCAACCAATAGTTCTCAGCAGACATATGGGCCCTTTTTGACTTAGATGTATTAAAGGTACTCAATCCGATCAGACGCTCCTAAATTACTATTTCTTTGGCTTCGGGGATAACAAATATTTGATTCGAGTCGAGGAACCCACCCATCAAAGCTCAGAGTGATTAGATATCGATGTTTGAAGTTTTACGATTTCTATTGTTTGTGGGACAGAACTTGGTAATAATAACCACTTGATTTTAGAGTTATCCATCTTTATCTGCAAGACCGTCCGTTTGACCGGCAAGTTCTGTCCCACAAACAATAGAAATCGCAAACTTCAAACATCAATATCTAATCACTCTGAGCTTTGATGGATGGGTTCCTCGACTCGAATCCAATATTTTTTACCCCCGAAGCCAAAGAAATAGTAAATTAGTAGCGTCTGATCGGATTGAGTACCTTTAATTTCATTGGTTTTTGCTGATAAGTTTTTTAATCTTTCCGAGATGCAATTTAAACTGAACCAATGGGTGTATTATACCCAGGTTTCTCAATGGTACCAGTATCAGAACCAGAACTGTCTGTCTTTTCACGGTACCGATACTGAGTGATGAGTACCATGGTACTAGGTGGTACCTCGAATTAGTAGTCTATATACGTTTGTATAAGTGATGGACAAGCCTTGAAATAGTGTGCCTGTCATTTGCAGAATGAGGTCCCTAGAGGGTGAATTTAGTGATGCTACCCCGTGACAGACACACTATTTCAAGGCTTGGTGATGGATAACTTTATTTATATGTTGTTTGCAGCGTTAACAAAACAAAAAATTTTAACCACAGTTTGTTAATGCTAAATAAAAGTGACCTTGCTCTTGTTATACTTAATTATATATGGCCATTTTGTGAATTCTTAAATAACTATTGGTAATGATTTGTGTCTTCTAAGGTGCTGATATTCTCCCAAATGACCCGATTGCTGGACATTCTCCAGGATTACTGTTACTGGAAGAAATACGACTACTGTCGGTTAGATGGAAGCTGTCGCCTTGAAGTCAGACAAGAGGAGGTAAATTTGTAATCAGAGAAATTACATGAGAAATCCCAATGTGATGCTCAATTAGAAAGACCATGACCCTTTCATGGTACATCATTAAAGAATCTCCCATAGGGAGCCTCATATATATAAGAATACACTGGCTTACACGGTCAAGTTAAATATTGTTATTATATATGTGAGACTCACTATGGGAGACTCGCATATATAAGAGAATGCATTGGCACAGTGTTTTCACAAAATTTCAAGAACCTCCAATCATGGAAGGGTTAAATATCTAACCAATTTCATCTCTATGTAAGAAGGCAAAACTCTTTGATTGGTTGATTATCTATTAAAGTTGTGTAAAAACAAAAGCTTAGGTAATAGAAATTTAATAACCTGGTTTACAAAACCCTCCTGAACTTTTCCCCCATGTTGCCACAAAAAAAAATGTATTGCTTGGTTTATAATCATGGTGACTAGTAAATCAAACATGTAATTGTTGATAGCCAAATATTTTATTTTGTTTTCTTGTCGGGACGTAGAATCAACTTTTATTCCTACATTTTTCAGTAAAGTTTTTGGAAGCTTGGTACAGATATTTTGTACCATGGGAACTTGTGCACCAGCGTTTTGAAGTCCACCCTTTTTCTCAAGATGCATAATTTTGTCCGAGCTTGTATTCCTAAATTTTTTGGTCAATTTTAAAAAAACTTGGTACTGTTATTTAGTACCATGAGAACCTGAGCAGCTGCGATCCTATGAGGTCCATCTGATTTTTTAGCTTAACTTGACAAAGTCAAGTTGGAGCTATTGCCATGGGTTGGCTTCAGTCCGTCTGTCAACAAATTCCCGTTAGCACACCCTACAGGTCACATGTCCCCAAACTACATATGGATCTTCAGGTGTCCTCCAGATGGGAACCATCGTTTTTTTCTGAATTTCGTTAAAAAACATGGCCGCCAGCAGCCATCTTGGATTTTACTATTTGCATGACTAAATCCTTTGGTACACCCTACAGACCACATCCCTTATCCGATTGTCACCAAACTTCAAATGGATCTTTTGGGTGACCTCTAGATGGGAGCCTCCTGTAAAAAAATTCTGCATTTCATTTAAAAACATGGCCGCCAGCAGCCATCTTGGATTTTACTGTTTATATGACAAAACCTTTTGGCACACTATAAAGACCACATCCCTCATCCGATCGTCAGTGGCCATTTTGGATTTTACTTTATATATATATATCTCTTGACATCCAGTATTACTTAGACATTTAAACTTTCCTCATTCCTAATCACTCCATTGACTGTAACGCATGAAATTATCCCAGCTCCAAGTTGAGCTACAGTGTCGTTGACACATTCATATTGTGGAATTATCCCTTTTTTTATTTAATAATTTTCACACCATGCAGAATTTGTCCGAGATTGTATTCCTACATTTTCCAGTCAATTTTGTAAAACTTGGCACAGAGACAGATAGGGCAATATAAATACGATCATACCACAATTTCTTCCCTAATTGTACCCCAAAAATAATGATTGGGGAACTACTCAAATCAGTTTGTCAGTCTGTGTGCGTCCGAATTGCCTTTCCAGAGCATAACTTGAGGGTGTATAACATTTCCGCCACTGGCTACCATGGATGGATGGGGGAGGGGGAGAGGGTGTGTCCTTTGTCCCATTGGAACAGCTCACATCTAGTTTAAACTGTTTTATGAGAAGAAATAACTCAATTTACTTTTATGATATTAATAAAACATCGTTTTTCAAGAATCTTTTGAAACGTACAGATAGTTCCACTATTTGTTAATTGTTGTGGTGGTTGTGCTTATTTTTATTAAAATTTTTGTCCCCTCCTGCATCTACTGTTTTCAACCCAAATGTTCATAACCCATAATCTCGGCCGTATCCTTATTGAAAAAAATTATATGTCAAGATTGTATTGTATATATATTATCGCCATATTGCATTCTGGCTATGCTTTGTTTGAAATATTTATAAGTTGTTATTTTATTTCTAATAGATTGTACTAAGGACAGAGTGAATGTTCCAAATAATCATGTTATTTTATTTCTAATATATGGTACTTAGGACAGAGTGAATGTTCCAAATAATCAACATCATTTTCAAGTTCAAATGCTTGAGTTCAAAAGTTCAAACTCTAATATGAGTTGATATTTTTCGCAGAGATTAAATTATTTCTTGATACAATGGTGTCGATCATATACATACACATCTCGAGATATATTTGTGATTAGCTACCAATGTGCATATACTGTCTAATAAAATCAAGAAATAAAGATTTTTATTCACTTGAAAAATCCATCAAATTTACATTCAGTCTTCCTCCAATTTGTTCAGGATTTTAACCTCTTCGCTGCTATGACGTCCATAACTATTACGGATGTAAAAGTGCATGTCGTGTGCTATATAGTACAAAGTACCTAAGGCCAAAACGAAGAATACCTGTGTTTAGGGTAACCCGCCCGCCCCTACTCAAAACCTGCCGCCAAATTCCATTTTATCGTTTTTCAAAAATTTCCTCCGACTTCATTTTATTTTTTTGTAATTAGGAATTCGCGACTACGGAATTAGCTTAAACAAGTAAACCATTTCCTTGCAAATATCGTCAATTCACGAAAAACGGAAGTGCTGCCATTGTTTTTGTAGTATATTCGTATTCCCTCGTCATTGTTCGGCAAACCTCGCCGATTTCTCGAAAGCGGAAACCAGAAAACAAGCGATATGTATTAACTAGCAAATCAAAAGTAACCGGATATTTTGCCGATTGAATATGGCGGAAACACTTCCGTGTGCGGATAGATCCTGCGTTTTAGCTATTAAACTTCACAAATGCGTTCATATGAATCAGAATAGAAACATCATGGCGCCTGTCAACTATAGCACATACATGTTGTCGTGCGTGAACCGGTACCACACGGATTCTGAACTGACAGAAAAGGACATAGTAATAAAATGTCAGATTAAAAATAATTCTGTACGTCACGTTCGCATTGCCGCATGTATGTGTCATTTCCAATGGAGGAACTCTTGTTAAATTCACCTTCTGAGTTGAATATTTCGCAAAATTTCTTAGTATTCGAGTCGGTGAATAAACAAAATATCATAAGTGTCTTGTGTGGGAAATTGAACAGTAATATGTCCACTCGTAGGATTTGGCCTGTAATATCCGAGCTTCAGCGTGAACATAAACCGTTTAATTTCCAACACTAGACACTTATATGTTATATATTTTGGAAGATCTGTGTGTGTGTGTGTGATCGCGATGAACTCGAAAACTGCATGACGGATTGAGCCCAAACTTCCTATCTAAGGGTAAAATACCAGATGAAGTGGCATCGCATCGCATAGTTAAAGAGCGTTCGTATCCGCAGTGTCGTCGATAAAGAGCGTATGTGTGTAATGTGATTATTACGTCTGGGCGTGTAAGACTGTATCCAGACATGAGCGTGTTGTGTGACGTACTTAGGGCTTTCCGCCCGAGGTGATCTTCACCTTGAAACGGGTACCCACAAACATACCTCTTTTAGGGACGGGTACCATCACGGGACGGCTACCATCATGTGTCTTGATTAAAAAGGCAGAATTAACTCAAATTAAATTAAACAATTAACGGATTTCGACGAAATTTGATACCTACAGATGCTTTTATCGGGGGGAGTGTTTTCGACGGGTCAAATTGTGACCCCGAACTGACCTTGACCTTCAAAAATGGTCAATTCAAGGTCAAAGCCCGGACGAAGTCGGGTCACCTTCTAGTTCTATATATAATATCATTTAATATCATGCTGTATACATGTCATTGAACTTCTGTAACACCATTAAACTGATTAAAGCTACCATGACATTGATTAGTGTGACAATGACTTGCCCAAGCTTTATACGAGTGACACTGGCAGACGATTAGAAGGCACGAATACTTAAATACTATCCCACGTGAAAAATAAAATGAAAAAATTAAATAAAATGAAGTACCGCCCGCCCGCCCCTGTTTTTTTCCTTCATGTTACCCTAAACTCAGGTATTCTTCCTTTTGGCCTAAGGAACTACTTCAGCACATTAGCAGTAGACCGTTATTCATAACTGGAACTCAGAGATTGGTGCATCAGAATAACTGTATCTTGAAGTTTCAAACGGTGTATGATGTTCCACGATTGTGAACAATAATAGCTTTTCAACTGAGTCAGTTTTATGGTTCTTGTGATATTCCCGTTATATTTTTCCACTGGAAAATGGCAATAACATCAACAGCCCAGCACACGACATCATAACGTCATTTAGAAGCGAAGAGGTTAATATATATTTTATATTACAGATGCATCGATTCAATACAGACCCAGACTCATTCATCTTCCTCGTGAGCACTCGTGCTGGCGGTCTCGGTATCAACCTCACAGCCGCTGATACTGTCATCATATATGATAGCGATTGGGTGAGTTCTTAGACCTTATTTCATCATGATCACTGGGGCTGGTGGTCTCAGTAACAACCTCACAGCCGCTGACACGGTCATCATATATGATAGCGATTGGGTGAGTTCTAAGACCTTATGTCATGGTGATCGCTGGGGCTGGCGGTCTTGGTAACAATCTCACAGCCGCTAACACGGTCATCATATATGCTAGCGATTGGGGTTATTAGACCATCTGCTCAGTTTGACATATTAAATTTTAGCTGTTAGCGTGGGATAGTATCTTTTTCCTTACATTTTGGTCGAGTTTTATAAAAAACTTGTTGAGGTCGGTTTGCGGGCAGGCATCAACAGTTGGCGATAGCGTGATAACTTTAACAAATATCAAATGATTTTGTTGATATGAGACTTGCTCAACAATGTCTTGATCGAGTTTGAAAACAAACCAGGTCTGCGTATTTTGGGCAGATTTACGACCCTTAATTAGTTATTTTCGTGAACTTTGATTGCGATAGCACAATGACTGACATGGTCAGTTCATAGGGGAATATTCAGTATGTCAGACTTCCTCAAAAATTGTTTTGTTTGATCAATTCAAGTGCATGTTTGGCATAGCTACCGCAACTCGACCTCACATCGATCTATGATGCGATTCTTGTAAACAATTCATTTCTCATATCCTACAGATCCCAATTTTTGTTGGATTTCTTTGAATTGAAACTCGTCACAGTTGGTTAGGGTGATCTCTAGATGGGAATAAGTTTGGAGTTTGGAGTTTTTTAAGCCGTATAAGTTTAAATGGACATGGCTCATTCGAACTTCCAAATTGTTTTCTACGTAATTTGGAGTGACGGATACGGTAGGTCGATAAATAAACGAACTATTGATATACTGGCTTCATGTGCTATGAAAAACATTTGCCAAAGTCACAACATTTTTCAACTGTTTTCAACTTTTCACCAGAAGTAAAACAAATGCTCTTTATTGCTACCATATCAGGAATAGACTTCCATGGAACGCTCTTTTCTGTTCCATGTCGTGCAAATGGCTGTTATGTGTTTGGGACCCAAACACCGTATTCACAGTTGTATTTTTCACTACTTCAATGTGTCTTTTTGGGTTATATAATGCTCATAGAAAGGTAGTTTATCGACCTATTTCGATACTGAGAAAAATTCAAAAGCGAATAATATTATGTATATTTTGGAGCGCAAACCGCCATGTGATGTGGCTTTAAATGGGAATGATTTTTCAATTTTTGTAAACTAGAAATATCAACGCCATCAGTTTCTGTGTTCACATCTGAATCATTGGACACAATTTTTATTTTGAGAAATGAAAATATATAGTCAGAGGTAATTTTCGTGGTTTGAGGTCTCTCCGATAGTGTTAAGTCTAATAGTCATTCTGTATTTTGTTTTTATAATACTCATAATCCAATAACAAATATATTTTGCTCTCTTTTAGAACCCTCAGAGCGATCTTCAAGCTCAGGATCGCTGTCACAGAATCGGACAAACAAAGCCAGTCGTTGTGTATAGATTTGTGTCAGCCAACACATATGATGAGAAAATCTATGAACGGGCATGCTACAAACGAAAGCTGGAGAAGATGATCATCCAGAAAGGTCTGCTAATTAAATTAATTTCATTTAATGATAGACGGTTCAGTGTGGTAGAAAAAACTAATTACCCTTTCATGATGGGAGCTGCGCTGGAGCCTCGCATATATGAGAAAGTACTGGCTTATAATGTCTGGGTAAATATTATTAGGCCAATGTATTCTCTAATATGAGGCTCCCTGTGGGAGACTCGCATATATAAGAGAATGCATTGGCACAGAGTTTTCGCAAAATTTCAGGAAACTCCAGTCATGGAAGGGTTAAAGATCGTTTCAGGGATCAAAATAGGTCCATTAAGAGGTGGAATGCTTATATATAGACTTTATTTGCTTCTGACAAAATATAAATTATAGAAATTTCCACTGGTTGCTTTTTACGAGAAAATCACAAAGAAAGCATGTTTTCCATCAATATATATTATGATTTCAATCAGATATATTCCATCTAGGTATGTTTTGATATGCCTCAACCCAAATAACATATATATTAATTTGGAGATTCAAACAATTTGTGTTCATTAGTGATGTGCGGTTTTACGGTCTCTCAGTTTTCTTTCGGTTTTATTTCAAAACCTAACCACAACCACTGGTAGATAAATGTCACTTTTACAAGATGTGTGGTTAGCACGCACTCTTGTCAGTTGCTATTTGCCACCAATACTAGTAGCTGTTTCAATTTGGAACATTTGGGTGTCATGTGAGGGATAATGGCACATACTGCCACATAGACTATGGAAATGGCTGGAAATATTATGTCAACAACAATGATACCATCTGCTCTATGCATATAGTCATTGGTGTATTAAGTAAAACAATAACCAAAACCTTTTTTTCTACAAAAAACATACCGAAACTAAAACCGAAAATGAAATTTCAAAACCGTACATCACTAGTACTCATGTGTAAGTGTTAAGTGGTGCCTGGGGGATGACATGAAAAGGGAAATACTGGAAATCATCTTTCTAATTAAAATGGGTTTATCATAAAAATGTCAAATATCAAACACAGCAATTGTTTATCAAGATTAACATGACTATTTTTCCATTCCAGAGTTTATATCCCTCTTTGTTTATCTGGAAATGTTGCTTTTTGGTCCATCTGCGCTGATATTTCACCCATGGTTCATCGGATCTCAGTGAACATTTGTATGGAGGTTGCCATCATAAATGCTTTCAAATGGGAGGCAAATTATGTTCGTGTTTTCCTTTCTTGAGTTATCCTTCTTTGTTTATCTGGTAAACTTTTTTTTTGTCCGTCTGCAGATATCTCAGCCAATATTCAACAGATTTCAATGAAATTTGGTATGGAGGTTTGCCATCGAGAGTGATTTCAAAACACAGCACAAGAGTTTTCCAAGAGTTCTTTGTTTTAAATTTGGGTTCTGTCTTGTCCATGTTTCAATTTGGCTCTGAGGTGCAATATCTTTTTATATAAAAACTCACCTCTTCCATCCTTCAGGTAAATTTAACTCTGGTCTGAAGGATTATGACAACAACCTGCAGGCTATAACACCCGAGGAGCTTTTAGAATTGCTCAAATCAGCGAATCACAGCCATGAGATGAACAGTGGGTGTGGCAGTGCACTTGATAAGGCGGAGCTACATAAGCTGATGGACAGATCTGATCTATGTAAACAATATGAAGAAGTTAAGAAAGGCCTCGGTAAGTTATTGCTATATGATATTCCAGGGTTTCCGCTAGGTGGTAGGGGAATGGGGCCTGTAGCCATCAAGGGGAAAAATCCAGGTAGAAGTAACCTGTTTTACTTTCAGCACTGGTTGAATTACTTTCGTTATATCGGCCAATAGAATCGTGTGAGAGTAGAAATGGCAGATTGTTTTGTTCCATTTCTGCCCAAGTGCCAAGCTATCAAACCTTATACACGTACCTGTAACTTTAAAACTAGTAAATTTATTAGATATAAATTAATTTACGAAGTACATGTACAGAACACCAGTAATTTGGATCCTGAGTTAAACATGCTCGTTAATGTTAAAAGACTCACTGTTGAAGACCCAGCAGATATTTTGGATGCATAACGTAATCGGAATATGTTAAGGCTGATTACATATCTGGCCGACGAGTATTCATTGTGGGCAGTGGTAAGATGCCTTGATGTCCAGTGCGGCTACTCCCACATTTTTCTCTCGCTCTATTACAAAGTGAATGGTATATTTTGCAGTATAAAACATGACAGGTATGATTAAAATACTGTTCTTTTGCATAACATAACCGGGTACTAACCGCAATGTAACTAACCAGCCTCAAAGGCATAGCTTCTAGTGATGTCAGCTCTGATCACTTCATGTTTCAATTTAACAACGCGTTTAGAGTGTGTACACTCACAAGATATCAAATAAATTCACCTTTTAAAATTCCTTAGTACTATTCCAACAAAATTCAGAAGTTTTAAACATCTTTATACCTTTATAGACATGCAGTATGTCCTGGGGTATGGCAGGAGGGGAAAACTTGGTGAGGGGAAAGGGCCGTCAAGGGGACCCCCTGCCGGTATAGCGGAAACCCTGAATATTCAGTAATCCTCGAAATCGGCCACAGCAATAAGCAATGACGTGAGGAACACTGTGGCAATATGTGGAATCTAACATGCCAGAGCATTAAATATGTCATGGGACATTTTTTGCTAATTTTGAGGGCTGTATCCAGGTACATGACCCTGCATTCATAAGAGGGTTATCTATTCCCTCCTCTACTAAATAATTAGATATGTGGTTTCTACTCTCAGACAACACTCAAAACCTCCCAAGATTGTAGCGACACACACTCGACTTAAAGATGCATTATCCGAATTAACGCTCCTAAATTGGTTTTTCTTTGGCTTTGGGGTAAATAATATTTGATTCGAGTCGAGGAACCCACCCATCAAAGCTCAAGAGTGATCAGATATCAATTTTTGAAGTTTGTTATTTCTCAAGATGTGCAATTATTTATGGCCCAGAAAAACGTCGTCAAATGGACGGTCTTGGATAAAATTGTGGATATATAAATGATATAACCTTCCAATGTATATTTTATTAATTTAGTAAAGAAAAGGTTAAAGACTTGTTCGAGTGCGATAAACTTATAAGTTAGTATTCATTCTACTAAGATCACCAAAAATTTTAAATGAATCGACCATACCACTCCAAAGAAAACATCGTCTGAACTTTGCTCAATTTTAAATATTTACATCTCAATTCGGGACGCAACAATCGGCGATAATCTAACTCAAATGATTTTGCCATCTAGATCATTGTATTTAATTAATATATAAGAATGACGGTGTGTATTGTCAATTTGGATTAATATTCGTAAAGAATAACTACTTTGAGTAAGATTATTCTCCATATCTATTTTATCACCTTACCGGAGTCTTTCACTTCACTTTAACCCTTTGAGTCCCTGCAGGGAGCCCCACACATATATAGAAGCATATAGAAGAGTGTCGTCTGCTCATGTTTGTCTGGGGCTCTGTATGGGTGAAATTATAAAATTGTTAAAGAATACAAGAAAAAATTATTAAAATTGTAAAAAATTGTTAGGCCAATGCATTCTCTTATATATGCGAGGCGACCTATGGTCGACTCGCATATATAAGAGAATGCATTGGCACAGGGTATATGGGTTGATACAAAAATCGACCTGGCACTCAAAGGGTTAAGCTCTCAGAATTCAGTGTTTCTCGCACAATATCTTGTAACTATAATTGATGTTTTTCAGCTAAGATCACGTCTACAGAAGAAACAAAACCTAGTCAAGAAAAAGAAACTATTCCCAATCAAGAAAAGGAGGTTACTGATTCAAAACAAGATGCTAATAACAATAATATTGATAGCCAGCGATCTGTCATGCCAGTGGACAATGTGGTTAATTCTAGTCAAGAACAGCCGCTCTCTGATTCTCAATCAAGCACCACAAAAGATTCTAGTCAGGAATCGCTACTGTCTGACTCGCAATCTACCACCAAGAAAAAACGAGGAAGACCCAGGAGATCTTTGAACCCAGAGAAGTCCTGACACACCTAAAACTTAGTTGTGTTTGTTTATTTTGTGCTCATTCAAGTTAAATTGTGTTCATTGTTGATAATATACATCACAGCTAGATGCAGCAACAGTCCATTCTTGTTCTCATATTCTTACTTTTTTAAATTAACA
Source organism: Siphonodentalium dalli (assembly GCA_032622095.1). Classification (NCBI taxonomy): domain Eukaryota; kingdom Metazoa; phylum Mollusca; class Scaphopoda; order Gadilida; family Siphonodentaliidae; genus Siphonodentalium; species Siphonodentalium dalli. Next base: position 182,486,157 of record CP136067.1, read on the forward strand.
ATGTTTAAAATTTTCAGATATTTGCTGTGTTATCGTCTCAATTTTTTTTGGTTAATCCCCGCAAACAAAGTATGGATATAGAAATTCCGTGTCCGTCAGTAACAACTTATAGAGCTCTCCATCTCAGTCATCGTAGGACATTAAACGGACGTGGCTCATTCGAACCTTCAAATTTTTTCTATGTAAATTGGAGTGACGGATACGATAGGTCGATAAATAAACAAACTATTGATATACCGGCTTCATATGCTCTGAAAAACAGTTGCCAAAGTCACAGCCATTTTTCAGCCACCTTCAACTTTTCGCCAGAAGTCAGACAAACGCTCTTTAGTGCTACCATATCACGAATAAACTACAACTGAATGCTCTTTTCTGTTCCATGTCGAGCAAATGGCTGTTTTGTGTTTGGGTCCCAAATACCGTATTCACAGTTGTATTTTTCATTACTTCTATGTATCTTTTTGGGTTACATAATGCTCATAGAAAGGTAGTTCAGATATTTATTGACCTATTTCGATTTTGAGAAAAATGCTAAAGTGAATAATATTCTGTGTATTTTGGAGTGAAAACCGCCATGTGGCTTTAAATAAATTAGCAGACGACAGTCAGAAGAAAAAATAATACAAGTGCTGAAGTATTCATATCCATCAGTGGGAAATGTTTCAGATAATAAGTTCAACCTCTTATTTGAACATATCCTATGGGAACTACTCATCAATGAGTATGTAGTATGGGAAGGGCTAAGAGATTCTTCCATTCAGTTTTAAAAGTATAGAATGAACTCGTCTATATGTCACCTGCATGGGTGTTAAATCATAAAAGCGCATGATAGGCAGAGAAACCCTTCGGGTTTGTTTCTAGGGAGTTTAGCTAATAAGTTCAACAAACAGCCTTATTTGCTTGGTATCCCTATAAATGAATCAATGGGAATTTTCCTACTGTGAACTCATTGTGAGGCCTTTAATCTTTTCCACTGTTTACTGTCTAAGTGAGGATCTATTGAAATTTGACCTTTTTAAACATTTTGGGGTTTTTCAATTTCATTTTTATACGAAGTATGCATGGCTGCTTTGTTTATACTATGTGCTTAATGTGTGTTTTAGAAACAGAATATATGCCAAATATATTATCCGTTTAGTTTACTCTAAAGTTACCACTTGTGTAAAAATAACCTTACCTTTAGCTGAATATAAGCCCAAACAAATACAAATTAAGAAATTTCCCTCACAATTTAAAGGGGGACAATAAATAGAGAGGATACAATGTAGATCTTAATCGAGAATCTTTTATCGAATGAGTTGCAGATGGTGCAAGGATATATTTATCGAGAGTGAAATGTAACTATGCGCCACCCGCAATGAGTTTGATAAAAGATTTGAGATTATGATGCAAGTTGTGTTCTGTATTTATTCTACACCGTTGTGTCAGATAAGTTCAATCCATGACTGCCACCTTCATTGATATTATAGCTACCTTTATTGTGATTTATGTCTGATGAATAACCAGTAAAATTATCAGGGCATCACCTGAAGCAGATCGTTAACGCAATGTAAGTCATCTTTCTTGGTGACAATGTCAACAAAAATAGTTCCGATACAATACTATGTATTCAATGGCTGGGATTCCTATGTATACATTTGCAGAATAATTGGGTGTGGAATAATATAGTCTCTGTTTAGTATCCAATAAAGTTCACACTATAACCAAAATTTGCAAAAACAGTGGGCAGATGGATATATAAATTGTGGGTAGATGGATATATAAATTGTGGGCAGATAGATATATAAATTGTGGGTAGATGGATATATAAATTGTGGGCAGATGGATATATAAATGGTGTGCAGATGGACATATAAATTGTGGGCAGATGGATTTATAAATTGATGTGATTTCCTTTATCCACTGCTGCCACCAACTTTGCTGAATTCTAACACTTTGAAAAGTACTACCTCTTTGCATCTGTATATCATTTATAGCAACAGTCAAACCAGCTTTAAGATTTGCACCAATGATATTGGTATTAAATTAAACTGCTTTTAAAAGTATTGTCAGCGAGATGTACGAAGCTTGTGTATTAGATTTTACCGTTCTGTGTACCATGTTTTTCAGGATTTTATCAAAGGATACATAGTTTACAGTGGGCTGAACAGTACCTTTGAAAAGCCACGAAACTTCTATCGGAAGTACGTCTCTGGATGTCGCTATTAACATTAGTTTCTGTATTGTAGGGATTCCCTCCATTTCATTGGAGAGTGGCACAGACTAGGAGCGATTTCATTGGTTTATGGCATAACAGATCACTTCACAGATCAGACGTCAATAACGTGTTGACAATTTTCCCATGCATTGTCAAAATCAACTATTGTTGTAAAACTGAATACAGGCGATATATCCATAATTCATTTTACTCATCACAATATAGGAGACATCATCTTCGAGTTTCTATCAGTCAATGATATTCATGACAGATTATTCTTTCACGTCGTCTTGTATTTATAACTATTTCTAAATACTACGATTCTCACAAATATTTACTATGCGGGAGTTCACTCCATATTTGAAAACAATTTATTACATCATGTTGTGCATCGTCTAAATATTGTGGACACTTCTAGAGACGTAATTCCGATATAGGATTTTCGTTGGCTTTTCCAAGAGACTGTGGGCTCAACTAATAGCTGATGATAAAAGTTTATAACTGTTGAAATGTTTGAACCTTTAAAGTTTATATAATCATTCCGTATTAATTGTCTTATTTTTCTTTTAAGTGAATTAGCTTAGATACATATACAGGTAGGAATATATCATCACATGTTTATCATTCAGTGACATCCATTAAAAGTCATTTAAAAAAAAATATTTTCTTATCATCATGATTATGTTTTATAATGCAGTGTCTTTGGCACTCTATCCTACCATCAGAATGGAAACATGGGGGACCAGGGATATCTCCAAGAAAACATTTTTTGCACCTCTATAGTTTTACTAATAAGTCTCAGTTATATCACACAGCCCTCAAAATTAGCTACCACAAAAGACAAAGCCGATATAGAATTTCATGCAATTCTAAAGTAATTCCCCAGAAGAAAAATGCCAATTTCAAGGGTTGATAACAGAGTTCGCGCTTCCACTTGCCAAATTTGCCAATTGCAAAAATAATTCACATTTGGCAAAAAATATTTTCATTTGGCAAGTCAGTTTTTAATTACTCAATAAAGCTGAAAAATATCGGTCAATCAATACATTCATTATAGGAAGCTGTTACAATATAATTATACACCCCGCAACGAAGTTAGGGGGGGGGGGGGGTATACTGGAATCAGCTTGTCTGTCCGTCCGTGGACACAAATTTGTCCTGAGTTTTTCTCAGTCGTTTTTTTATCAATTTTCGTGAAACTTGGCACAGACATCAACCACCATGGGAACCTGTGCACCAGCGATTATGACGTCTGTCGGACTTTTTTGGTGGAGTTATCCCCCCTTTTTTGACTTAGAAAATGTTCGCAACATGTATAATTTTGTCCGAGCTTTTATTCCTACATTTTAAGGTCAATTTTTTTTAAACTTGGCAGAGATATTTAGTACCATGGGAACCTGTGCACCTGCGATTATGACGTCTGTCCGACATTTTTTGGTGGAGTTATCCCCCTTTTTCGACTTAGAAATTATTTTGCAAAATGCATAATTTTGTCCAAGCTTTTATTCCTACATTTATAGGTCAATGTTTTTTAATCTTGGCACTGATATTTAGTACCATGGGAACCTGTGCACCTGCGATTATGATGTCTGTCCGACTTTTTTTGTGGAGTTATTCCCCTTTTTCGACTTAAGAACATATCTCCGTCAAATATATCTTGGACACTGAAACTAATGGTTATATATTTCTTGCTTGCAAGATCCTAGAAGTCGTTTTAAAAATCGGTACGAAATACCTCGAGTACGCGCACTTGTCAAATGCCAATTAATGGCGATTAGGCCAAAAAAAAAAGTGTTTTGGTTCTCGGCAATTGTTTTTTCAAATCAATGAGGGAGGGAGGGTTTTATTTTTATTTTTTTCTGCGCATAGTAAGCATAGACAAAGATACCTTCCTCTGTCTAGTAATAACCAGAAAGGTAGAGGGAACTGTTATGCATATAAACTCATTTAGTCTTATATAAAAATGACATTGTACTACTAGTGTATGACTGGGATTACCTAACAATATATAATGCCCCTGACATTAACTACTGTTATTGTTGTCTAAAAACTGATACCTCCCCATTCTAATATGTGATCCTGAATTTAGTCCTGTGCCTTTCAATTGTATAAAGTTACAATTAGTGTAAGTTGTTCACAATGACTAATTGTAAGAAGAGCATGAGGATCAGCTAATCATTTTCTTAAATTGTAGTCATCTACTTCATGTTGTAAGCCTGCAAGTCACTTTTTAACACATTACATGTTAGAGCTCAATGCACACTAATATTCAACACATATCTGCTATGGACATGTTGATAAAAAAAAAAAAAAATCCAAATTTTTTTTTCCGCAATTTTTTTTGTCATAACATCAGGCATTGCAATAAAAAGGCCTAATGCGGCCCTTTTTATTCAATGTGGCGGTGCCTGAGAACCAAAACCTTTTTTGTTTTTGGCCTTATATATTTGGACCAATCGTGCGAGTCCTTTCGCTATAACAGCGATTGAAAGGTAACATCCATTCTATTTAATTTCTTCTATTCGCAAGATAAGTCGCATTTTTTATCTGTTCATTTCTCATGAACGTTTCTCTTCCGATATTACGAACGGCAACACGCAGTTGCCTAATTTCGTGCACTACGCACGTGTTTTCCTATTTTCGGAATTTAGTTTTACAATTGTTCAACAATACTGTCTTATTAAAGGTACTCAATCCGAACAGAGGGTCCCCATCTCAACAGATTCCAACAACAACAATCCGATCAGAGGGTCCTATATTACTATTTCTTTGGCTTTGGGGGTAAAAAATATTTGATTCGAGTCGAGGAACCCATCAAACAAAGCTCAGAGTTATTAGATATTAATTTTTGAAATTTGTTATTTGCTCGAGATGAGTACTAATAATTGCAGTCAATTTCGTAACCTGCTCGAGATGTGTTCACCAAAACAGTATTCAAACAGACAAGGATGGATAACTGTAAAATCAAGTGGTAATAATAACGCAATTTTGACTGAGTTCTGGGCCAGAAAGTATTCCCGATAATGAAAAATAATAAATTTCTAAAATCGATATCTAACAAATCTGAGCTTAGATGGGTGACTTCCTCGACTCGAATCAAATATTTTTGACCCCCGAAGCCATTGAAATAGTAATTGAGAGGAGTTTTATCGGATTGAGTACCTTTAATGACAGTAGTCCGTGGGTGGATATTTTCATTAACAAATATTTCAATTTTGTTTTATTTACGAGAATCACTTCGAACAAATATCGTTTTTGTTTGCATAAAACAATAGAAAAAAACGATGCTCTTTAGAGTCATTCGGGTTCTCGTCGGGATTTTTTAACACAGCACCGGATGCAATATTGTGTTGTCGTCTCCACTAAGCTCCAGTTTGGAGTTTGGTCCCTGACAAAATCCTATCCAAATGTATTAGAAGTAATAATTTACAATATTTTACATTACAATATTTTACAATAATTTTCCTCACGGATGCTAGATAAAATAGCCACAGTGTGGCTTGCCTCTTCTCTCTACATTGAACATACGTCTCAATGCTTTTACGATGAAAACTTTGTAATGTTTTTTTTTTCCTCCGACAGGTAGGGGTGCCACGATTAATCGTATAATCGATGAAACGTTGATACAGCTGATATTCCATTACCATATTCGGCGGAGATTACTCTGAGTTCTTTATTTCGGATGTCGAAAAGTACCGGACATATTTGGATACCCTGTTTTACAGTTTAATATCCAACGGACAGGTTAACAAATGTTGATTGTGCACAGATATTTGTAACGCATTGTGCTCATTACTAATTACTGGCTTTCCTTCCCACGAGACAGTAGCGATTGCTCTTGCACCCGTATGCACTCGCAATTTTCTATTCACGGGTGTTCACCATTTGCACTTGTCCACCTGGTCACAATCAATATTAAAATATGTAAAGATATATTTAGAACATTTCCCATCTCCCTTCATTTGTGGGCATGTGAAAGTGTCGGTGGACTTGGGTATATCACACATTGACCTTTGATTTGAGATAACCACAACTTACAATTATATTACCGGTGCAATTACACCCTTCTAAACAACAAAACTGTATTTTTTGTCATGGGAAGGACTGTCTCGGTTGTTTCTGATACAAATTATGCACATGTGAATATTATGCACTACTTTCACTGTCCTTGCTATTAGATACGCTTCATCGATTCTAATCTAGTATTGATTATCAAGATCAATGATCGTGGCACCTCTGCTGACGTGGCACCTTCTCTTGCTTCCTCCATTAACTTGGAGACTCCGCTGGAGTTGGTTGGTGGACATGCCTCCTCCCTCAGGGTCGCGGCGTCCATAGCCCCCGCAGAGAAGGGCAGCGATGGTGGTCCAAGCGCAGCTACCTTTGGTCCTGCCTCCGTTTCCGCCGGGTTCGTTCCGTCGCTGCACCAGCCGGCCACTTGCTACAGCTACCACATAGGTGGTCCGTTTAGCTCGCAAGCCCCGGTGCCCTCGACACATTGCCTGCCTATGCAGTTCAATGTGTCAACTGCCACTGGTTCTGACCTGTCCTCCATTCGTCAAAGTCTTTTCCGGCATCCATCCCTCCAGGTTTTGGGTGGGTATGTATCCCTATTATTCACCTGTGTTCTTTCCTCCACCAGTGTGGCCTTGCTTCGTCCAGTTTCTGGCCTCTTTTGGGCTCCTAGGCCAGAACTTAGACTTAGTTTCCTTTCCGAGGCTCCGGAATTTTTGCCTCGTCAAACCAGGTGACCTGGTCGGGATTCTTGCCCCTTTCCCCCCCCATCTCCTGGACTGACGGTGTTGTTCAGAGACGAGGACGTGCTGTCACAACATCCCCTGGATTTGGCAGCGTTTGATGCGTGTCCGAGTTCGCCATGCCCATCCGAGAGTGCCTTCCATGAGGGTCATTTCGGATGGGTCAGTCATTCGGTCTTAGGATAACAATTGCGCACAATTTTGCATGCATTACCAGCACGATACTAACTGCACAGAAAAAGGAAGAACAAACATGGCCCTTCTCTTGCTTCCTCCATTAACATGGAGCCTCCGCTGGAGTCGGTTGCTGGACATGCCTCCTCCTTATTGGTCGCGGCCTCCTGAGCCATCCGCAGAGAAGTACGCCTGTCTTCCACAACCGAAGGACTGGATGGGGCCCACATATCAAGAACAAAAAACCGTGTGACGATTTTTCCTCTGCCAACTCGATACAGCCTGCGCTGCAGGCTCAGGGTCTGGTAGTGGTCATGCCTCCTCTATTTGTAGTCGCGGTTTCCACAACCTTCACAGAGACGGTCAACAATGGATTTTCCTCTGTCAACTCGGTACAGCCTGCGCTGCAGGCTCGGAATCTGTTGGTGGTCATGCCTCCTCTATTTGTAGTCGCGGCTTCCACAACCTTCTCAGAGACGGGCAACGAGGAATTTTCCTCGGTCAACTCTGTCCAGCCTGCGCTGCAGACTCGAGTCTGTTGGTGGTCATGCCTCCTCTATTTGTCGTCACGGCTTCCACAACCTTTGCAGAGACAGGAAACAATGAATTTTCCTCTGTCCACTCGGTGCAGCCTGCGTTGCAGGCTCGGACTCTGTTGGTTGGTGGTCATGCCTCCTCTATTTGTAGTCGCGGCTTCCACAACCTTCGCAGCGACGAGCAGCGATGGAGGTTCTGCAGCATCTACCACTGGTTCTGTCTCAGTCCATCCAGGTTCATGCTGTCATGGCACATTGCGGTTTTTTCCGAACCCTTTCTTGCCTTGGCTACCTCATTGTTCCTTGTCGCCGACAAGTTGCATTCATTCGACTGAGTGTTTTGTACAATATTACCTTCGTTCTTTACTTTGAGGTTTCCTTCTGCCATATCGCATTGCTCTGGCTATGTGCCGCATTCAGGAACTGCTCCTGAATAAGTTGATTTCGCCTCCATTCTCACCTCCGTTCTTATCCCGTCGGGGTATTCCAGGTGTTGTTGAGACCTGTCTTTATAGTTTCGGGCCTTCTAATCTGTTAGATTTTTATTCACCAATTAGGCCGCTTTTATGAGACAAACCTAGACGTTTTATGGACTTGATCGTGTGTGTGCACCTGATAAGTTAGTATGCGGGTGCTATATCTCACAGGGGACTTTAGCTCTCTACTCACTTAGCCGCACATATCATGAATATTGACCATTCAGCTCCATAGACACTATCATCTGAACTACGCTCAATTTCAATTTTACTTCTAGATTTGGGATGTATCTTTCAGTGACCACCTAACACCATAGGATTTCATCATATAGCGTATCAGCATTTCATTGGTGTCTAGGCGTCATGTATGTAGTCCATTTTGTTATCGTATATGTCATAGCACCGACTTTGACCAAGAATATTTTTCAATTCTATGTTATCGCTTGGGCCGAGTGTTTAACATCACTTGGCAGGCGTGATTCTAATTCTCATCCGATTTAGCGATCACCGATTCTCACCTTTGCGACATTTAACAATTATTGCCGTATGCCCATCGGTGCTTGAGCATACCAGTTGGCGGGTTATCACAGTTTTTGTACCTTTCTGCTAACCTACGGTATGGGTTCCCTATACCACCACCTGACGAACGATAACTAAGTCCCACATTTATTTTGAAACCATGCAGGCCGGTTCATTGCATCACAGATTGGCCGTATGATCAGACAGTGTTCCATTAGCGGTATTAGTTCCTCTCCTTGGTTGACCTTACACTTCAATTTCCAGTTACTTGGCTTGGTGTACCAATCTTTCCATCTTGGTCCCCTCCCTTAGGTGTATGTTTTTTCTTTCCATGAACATGATTTCCAGTGCTCAACTCCGTCATGTTTTCCTGGTGTATCCCTGGTCCCCCCATTGGTCTGGGCCCCAACGGTTTCTCATATCTCCCCTGGGTCTCTCGGTCGGGCTCAAAATACTGTCAAGTCAGTCATACCGCACTGAGCGTTGACTCCTTTTGAGAGATCCATTCTGAGTATTGATTCAGCTTTTCTGGCGGGGGGGGGGGGGGGGGGGGGGGGGGGGTGGTGTCATAACCGTGTTTCCCCTCGGTGCCCCCTTTTGCATGTATTGTGGGCCAGTCAACATCCTCTCGATGTCGTGCTAGTGCTGCTTCATCCTCTAAGGGGGGGGGGGGGGGGGGGGGGGGGGGTAGGTTCCTTTATTCTATTAGGTACATGAACAAATGAGTTAACTCCCTTGCCTATGACTAATGTTTATCCTGGACACCTTCACCCTGTGATCATTACTAGTAGGGCGCATGAAGTACGTGGTGTTTCCTTTTAGGAGGCTCAGTTGTTTTTGAGTTTATCTGAACTATTACATATGGGACACAATGATCTATTTTTTGGCACATGTCTACCAAGAAATCTTTTTGGTACAGGATGCAGGTCTTTTCTGCTTCAGCAGGTGGGTTTCATGGACATAGTCAGATTATCTGCCTCGTGGCCTCCTCCTCTTCAAGAATTCTAATTATAACCATTAGTTTCAGTGTCCAAGATATATTTGACGGAGATATAATATTTTTTTACCCAAAATATGTATCTCCTATAATAAATATCTTGGACACTGAACACAGTAAGGGCCCTCCCAGTTGGGATCAACATTCCCGCCCCGCGCACTCGCATCAAACACACAGGAGGAAGAAATTAAAAAGAATGGATGTTACCTTTCAATCGCTGTTATAGCGAAAGGACTCACACGATTGGTCCAAATATATAATCGCCATTAATTGGCATTTGACAAGTGCGCGTACTCGAGGTATTTCGAACCGATTTTTTTAAAACGACTTCTAGGATCTTGCAAGCAAGAAATATATAACCATTAGTTTCAGTGTCCAAGATATTTATTATAGGAGATACATATTTTGGGTAAAATAATATTATTTTCGCAACATGCATAATTTTGTCCGAGCTTTTATTCCTACATTTTTCGGTCAATAGGTTTAAGATTAGGGTTAGGGTTGTGCACCTGCAATGGGAAATGTTATTTTATTAATTTAACTAAATGTTTACTGACATGTGAAACATCTTAGTATTTTAAAAACACGGGGGTATCCTTAGTCCCATTGGGACAGTCACACCTCTAGTTATATTAGTGGTGTTTTATATGGTTTCGAAAAGTTAACACCTCAATTAAGATGCAGTTAATCTGGTAACATTATGAATGGGTGAAGGGATTATCAATATTAAGTGTGGTGCTGGTGTTTACATAGCTAATCTTCTTGTGGTGTTCCCTTCTGATCAAGCAACCCTTCTATCATTTTAATGTTCAGTGATTGGTTTATTGTTGTCTGATAAACCACAATAGAGATGCAAATTATTAACTAACTGCTTTCCTATCGATATCAAACGTCGTTCCAACCATGAGTGTCAAATCCATGACAAATTTAATGATGATCCGACCAAGGTACATGTACAACCTGTAGCCCGTGCCAATCTACATGTCAATTTTACTCTTTGCATGACTAAATCATTTGGCACCTTATACATATTATTTATCTGGGCAGTAGCATTAGTCTCCAGCGCCTGCGGCGCATAAGATACTATGGGATTTGGGTTCAGTCTGCTTCCTCGAGTAAATACTCTAATGATCTAGGGGCGCCTGTGGCGCATAATATAATATGGGTGGTGGGTGGGCCACCTTATACATATTATTTATGTGGGCAGTAGCATTAGTCTCCAGCGCCTGTGGCGCATAAGATACTATGGGATTTGGGTTCAGTCTGCTTCCTCGAGTAAATACTCTAATGATCTAGGGGCGCCTGTGGCGCATAATATACTATGGGTGGCGGGATGGGGTGGTGGGCGGGCCACCTTATACATATAGCCCGTTTCTATAGTCCCCCAAAAATAACAATGAAGCATCCTTTGACATTAAGAAAGGCAGTGGGTTCTGAACGAATGAAGTCCCTATTAGACTTGACAGTACCCGGCTTCAAAATCTGGGTCAAATAGCATCTTAATCACATGATTATAGCAAACAAAGTAACAAAAAATCCACACAATAATGTTGAATAAGTCTGATAAAGAGTGATACTAAATATTTATTGGTTTAAAGATGGTCTATCTCTTCCTATAACAAGTTTTATAGTTTCCTGGGCATAATAATAATATATATGAATTGAAGACCCCTGTCTGGAAACACCTTTATCAATTAACATTGATTTTATTTCGAATTTTCTTATATCATACATACAATGAATTTGGGTTATTTTACGGCTCGTGTTCTTTCAGAGCGTAGCATGCGGGATAACTCAATCTAATTGTCTTTGACTCACATCTATTACCCCAAAAACTGTATATAACGTATTTGGGAAGAGATAGACCAAATATATTATCCGTCTTAGTTTACTCTAAAGTTACCACTTGTGTAAAAATAACCTTACCTTTAGCTGAATATAAGCCCAAACAAATACAAATTAAGAAATTTCCCTCACAATTTAAAGGGGGACAATAAATAGAGAGGATACAATGTAGATCTTAATCGAGAATCTTTTATCGAATGAGTTGCAGATGGTGCAAGGATATATTTTATCGAGAGTGAAATGTAACTATGCGCCACCCGCAATGAGTTTGATAAAAGATTTGAGATTATGATGCAAGTTGTGTTCTGTATTTATTCTACACCGTTGTGTCAGATAAGTTCAATCCATGACTGCCACCTTCATTGATATTATAGCTACCTTTATTGTGATTTATGTCTGATGAATAACCAGTAAAATTATCAGGGCATCACCTGAAGCAGATCGTTAACGCAATGTAAGTCATCTTTCTTGGTGACAATGTCAACAAAAATAGTTCCGATACAATACTATGTATTCAATGGCTGGGATTCCTATGTATACATTTGCAGAATAATTGGGTGTGGAATAATATAGTCTCTGTTTAGTATCCAATAAAGTTCACACTATAACCAAAATTTGCAAAAACAGTGGGCAGATGGATATATAAATTGTGGGTAGATGGATATATAAATTGTGGGCAGATAGATATATAAATTGTGGGTAGATGGACATATAAATTGTGGGTAGATGGATATATAAATTGTGGGCAGATGGATATATAAATGGTGTGCAGATGGACATATAAATTGTGGGTAGATGGATATATAAATTGTGGGCAGATGGATATATAAATGGTGTGCAGATGGACATATAAATTGTGGGTAGATGGATATATAAATTGTGGGCAGATGGATATATAAATGGTGTGCAGATGGACATATAAATTGTGGGTAGATGGATATATAAATTGTGGGCAGATGGATATATAAATGGTGTGCAGATGGACATATAAATTGTGGGCAGATGGATTTATAAATTGATGTGATTTCCTTTATCCACTGCTGCCACCAACTTTGCTGAATTCTAACACTTTGAAAAGTACTACCTCTTTGCATCTGTATATCATTTATAGCAACAGTCAAACCAGCTTTAAGATTTGCACCAATGATATTGGTATTAAATTAAAATGCTTTTAAAAGTATTGTCAGCGAGATGTACGAAGCTTGTGTATTAGATTTTACCGTTCTGTGTACCATGTTTTTCAGGATTTTATCAAAGGATACATAGTTTACAGTGGGCTGAACAGTACCTTTGAAAAGCCACGAAACTTCTATCGGAAGTACGTCTCTGGATGTCGCTATTAACATTAGTTTCTGTATTGTAGGGATTCCTTCCATTTCATTGGAGAGTGGCACAGACTAGGAGCGATTTCATTGGTTTATGGCATAACAGATCACTTCACAGATCAGACGTCAATAACGTGTTGACAATTTTCCCATGCATTGTCAAAATCAACTATTGTTGTAAAACTGAATACAGGCGATATATCCATAATTCATTTTACTCATCACAATATAGGAGACATCATCTTCGAGTTTCTATCAGTCAATGATATTCATGACAGATTATTCTTTCACGTCGTCTTGTATTTATAACTATTTCTAAATACTACGATTCTCACAAATATTTACTATGCGGGAGTTCACTCCATATTTGAAAACAATTTATTACATCATGTTGTGCATCGTCTAAATATTGTGGACACTTCTAGAGACGTAATTCCGATATAGGATTTTCGTTGGCTTTTCCAAGAGACTGTGGGCTCAACTAATAGCTGATGATAAAAGTTTATAACTGTTGAAATGTTTGAACCTTTAAAGTTTATATAATCATTCCGTATTAATTGTCTTATTTTTCTTTTAAGTGAATTAGCTTAGATACATATACAGGTAGGAATATATCATCACATGTTTATCATTCAGTGACATCCATTAAAAGTCATTTAAAAAAAAATATTTTCTTATCATCATGATTATGTTTTATAATGCAGTGTCTTTGGCACTCTATCCTACCATCAGAATGGAAACATGGGGGACCAGGGATATCTCCAAGAAAACATTTTTTGCACCTCTATAGTTTTACTAATAAGTCTCAGTTATATCACACAGCCCTCAAAATTAGCTACCACAAAAGACAAAGCCGATATAGAATTTCATGCAATTCTAAAGTAATTCCCCAGAAGAAAAATGCCAATTTCAAGGGTTGATAACAGAGTTCGCGCTTCCACTTGCCAAATTTGCCAATTGCAAAAATAATTCACATTTGGCAAAAAATATTTTCATTTGGCAAGTCAGTTTTTAATTACTCAATAAAGCTGAAAAATATCGGTCAATCAATACATTCATTATAGGAAGCTGTTACAATATAATTATACACCCCGCAACGAAGTTAGGGGGGGGGGGGGGTATACTGGAATCAGCTTGTCTGTCCGTCCGTGGACACAAATTTGTCCTGAGTTTTTCTGTCGTTTTTTTATCAATTTTCGTGAAACTTGGCACAGACATCAACCACCATGGGAACCTGTGCACCAGCGATTATGACGTCTGTCGGACTTTTTTGGTGGAGTTATCCCCCCTTTTTTGACTTAGAAAATGTTCGCAACATGTATAATTTTGTCCGAGCTTTTATTCCTACATTTTAAGGTCAATTTTTTTTAAACTTGGCAGAGATATTTAGTACCATGGGAACCTGTGCACCTGCGATTATGACGTCTGTCCGACATTTTTTGGTGGAGTTATCCCCCTTTTTTCGACTTAGAAATTATTTTGCAAAATGCATAATTTTGTCCAAGCTTTTATTCCTACATTTATAGGTCAATGTTTTTTAATCTTGGCACTGATATTTAGTACCATGGGAACCTGTGCACCTGCGATTATGATGTCTGTCCGACTTTTTTTGTGGAGTTATTCCCCTTTTTCGACTTAAGAACATATCTCCGTCAAATATATCTTGGACACTGAAACTAATGGTTATATATTTCTTGCTTGCAAGATCCTAGAAGTCGTTTTAAAAATCGGTACGAAATACCTCGAGTACGCGCACTTGTCAAATGCCAATTAATGGCGATTAGGCCAAAAAAAAAAGAGTGTTTTGGTTCTCGGCAATTGTTTTTTCAAATCAATGAGGGAGGGAGGGTTTTATTTTTATTTTTTTCTGCGCATAGTAAGCATAGACAAAGATACCTTCCTCTGTCTAGTAATAACCAGAAAGGTAGAGGGAACTGTTATGCATATAAACTCATTTAGTCTTATATAAAAATGACATTGTACTACTAGTGTATGACTGGGATTACCTAACAATATATAATGCCCCTGACATTAACTACTGTTATTGTTGTCTAAAAACTGATACCTCCCCATTCTAATATGTGATCCTGAATTTAGTCCTGTGCCTTTCAATTGTATAAAGTTACAATTAGTGTAAGTTGTTCACAATGACTAATTGTAAGAAGAGCATGAGGATCAGCTAATCATTTTCTTAATTGTAGTCATCTACTTCATGTTGTAAGCCTGCAAGTCACTTTTTAACACATTACATGTTAGAGCTCAATGCACACTAATATTCAACACATATCTGCTATGGACATGTTGATAAAAAAAAAAAAAAATCCAAATTTTTTTTTCCGCAAGTTTTTTTGTCATAACATCAGGCATTGCAATAAAAAGGCCTAATGCGGCCCTTTTTATTCAATGTGGCGGTGCCTGAGAACCAAAACCTTTTTTGTTTTTGGCCTTATATATTTGGACCAATCGTGCGAGTCCTTTCGCTATAACAGCGATTGAAAGGTAACATCCATTCTATTTAATTTCTTCTATTCGCAAGATAAGTCGCATTTTTTATCTGTTCATTTCTCATGAACGTTTCTCTTCCGATATTACGAACGGCAACACGCAGTTGCCTAATTTCGTGCACTACGCACGTGTTTTCCTATTTTCGGAATTTAGTTTTACAATTGTTCAACAATACTGTCTTATTAAAGGTACTCAATCCGAACAGAGGGTCCCCATCTCAACAGATTCCAACAACAACAATCCGATCAGAGGGTCCTATATTACTATTTCTTTGGCTTTGGGGGTAAAAAATATTTGATTCGAGTCGAGGAACCCATCAAACAAAGCTCAGAGTTATTAGATATTAATTTTTGAAATTTGTTATTTGCTCGAGATGAGTACTAATAATTGCAGTCAATTTCGTAACCTGCTCGAGATGTGTTCACCAAAACAGTATTCAAACAGACAAGGATGGATAACTGTAAAATCAAGTGGTAATAATAACGCAATTTTGACTGAGTTCTGGGCCAGAAAGTATTCCCGATAATGAAAAATAATAAATTTCTAAAATCGATATCTAACAAATCTGAGCTTAGATGGGTGACTTCCTCGACTCGAATCAAATATTTTTGACCCCCGAAGCCATTGAAATAGTAATTGAGAGGAGTTTTATCGGATTGAGTACCTTTAATGACAGTAGTCCGTGGGTGGATATTTTCATTAACAAATATTTCCATTTTGTTTTATTTACGAGAATCACTTCGAACAAATATCGTTTTTGTTTGCATAAAACAATAGAAAAAAACGATGCTCTTTAGAGTCATTCGGGTTCTCGTCGGGATTTTTTAACACAGCACCGGATGCAATATTGTGTTGTCGTCTCCACTAAGCTCCAGTTTGGAGTTTGGTCCCTGACAAAATCCTATCCAAATGTATTAGAAGTAATAATTTACAATATTTTACATTACAATATTTTACAATAATTTTCCTCACGGATGCTAGATAAAATAGCCACAGTGTGGCTTGCCTCTTCTCTCTACATTGAACATACGTCTCAATGCTTTTACGATGAAAACTTTGTAATGTTTTTTTTTTCCTCCGACAGGTAGGGGTGCCACGATTAATCGTATAATCGATGAAACGTTGATACAGCTGATATTCCATTACCATATTCGGCGGAGATTACTCTGAGTTCTTTATTTCGGATGTCGAAAAGTACCGGACATATTTGGATACCCTGTTTTACAGTTTAATATCCAACGGACAGGTTAACAAATGTTGATTGTGCACAGATATTTGTAACGCATTGTGCTCATTACTAATTACTGGCTTTCCTTCCCACGAGACAGTAGCGATTGCTCTTGCACCCGTATGCACTCGCAATTTTCTATTCACGGGTGTTCACCATTTGCACTTGTCCACCTGGTCACAATCAATATTAAAATATGTAAAGATATATTTAGAACATTTCCCATCTCCCTTCATTTGTGGGCATGTGAAAGTGTCGGTGGACTTGGGTATATCACACATTGACCTTTGATTTGAGATAACCACAACTTACAATTATATTACCGGTGCAATTACACCCTTCTAAACAACAAAACTGTATTTTTTGTCATGGGAAGGACTGTCTCGGTTGTTTCTGATACAAATTATGCACATGTGAATATTATGCACTACTTTCACTGTCCTTGCTATTAGATACGCTTCATCGATTCTAATCTAGTATTGATTATCAAGATCAATGATCGTGGCACCTCTGCTGACGTGGCACCTTCTCTTGCTTCCTCCATTAACTTGGAGACTCCGCTGGAGTTGGTTGGTGGACATGCCTCCTCCCTCAGGGTCGCGGCGTCCATAGCCCCCGCAGAGAAGGGCAGCGATGGTGGTCCAAGCGCAGCTACCTTTGGTCCTGCCTCCGGTTCCGCCGGGTTCGTTCCGTCGCTGCACCAGCCGGCCACTTGCTACAGCTACCACATAGGTGGTCCGTTTAGCTCGCAAGCCCCGGTGCCCTCGACACATTGCCTGCCTATGCAGTTCAATGTGTCAACTGCCACTGGTTCTGACCTGTCCTCCATTCGTCAAAGTCTTTTCCGGCATCCATCCCTCCAGGTTTTGGGTGGGTATGTATCCCTATTATTCACCTGTGTTCTTTCCTCCACCAGTGTGGCCTTGCTTCGTCCAGTTTCTGGCCTCTTTTGGGCTCCTAGGCCAGAACTTAGACTTAGTTTCCTTTCCGAGGCTCCGGAATTTTTGCCTCGTCAAACCAGGTGACCTGGTCGGGATTCTTGCCCCTTTCCCCCCCCCCCCATCTCCTGGACTGACGGTGTTGTTCAGAGACGAGGACGTGCTGTCACAACATCCCCTGGATTTGGCAGCGTTTGATGCGTGTCCGAGTTCGCCATGCCCATCCGAGAGTGCCTTCCATGAGGGTCATTTCGGATGGGTCAGTCCTTCGGTCTTAGGATAACAATTGCGCACAATTTTGCATGCATTACCAGCACGATACTAACTGCACAGAAAAAGGAAGAACAAACATGGCCCTTCTCTTGCTTCCTCCATTAACATGGAGCCTCCGCTGGAGTCGGTTGCTGGACATGCCTCCTCCTTATTGGTCGCGGCCTCCTGAGCCATCCGCAGAGAAGTACGCCTGTCTTCCACAACCGAAGGACTGGATGGGGCCCACATATCAAGAACAAAAAACCGTGTGACGATTTTTCCTCTGCCAACTCGATACAGCCTGCGCTGCAGGCTCAGGGTCTGGTAGTGGTCATGCCTCCTCTATTTGTAGTCGCGGTTTCCACAACCTTCACAGAGACGGTCAACAATGGATTTTCCTCTGTCAACTCGGTACAGCCTGCGCTGCAGGCTCGGAATCTGTTGGTGGTCATGCCTCCTCTATTTGTAGTCGCGGCTTCCACAACCTTCTCAGAGACGGGCAACGAGGAATTTTCCTCGGTCAACTCTGTCCAGCCTGCGCTGCAGACTCGAGTCTGTTGGTGGTCATGCCTCCTCTATTTGTCGTCACGGCTTCCACAACCTTTGCAGAGACAGGAAACAATGAATTTTCCTCTGTCCACTCGGTGCAGCCTGCGTTGCAGGCTCGGACTCTGTTGGTTGGTGGTCATGCCTCCTCTATTTGTAGTCGCGGCTTCCACAACCTTCGCAGCGATGGAGGTTCTGCAGCATCTACCGCTGGTTCTGTCTCAGTCCATCCAGGTTCATGCTGTCACGGCACATTGCGGTTTTTTCCGAACCCTTTCTTGCCTTGGCTACCTCATTGTTCCTTGTCGCCGACAAGTTGCATTCATTCGACTGAGTGTTTTGTACAATATTACCTTCGTTCTTTACTTTGAGGTTTCCTTCTGCCATATCGCATTGCTCTGGCTATGTGCCGCATTCAGGAACTGCTCCTGAATAAGTTGATTTCGCCTCCATTCTCACCTCCGTTCTTATCCCGTCGGGGTATTCCAGGTGTTGTTGAGACCTGTCTTTATAGTTTCGGGCCTTCTAATCTGTTAGATTTTTATTCACCAATTAGGCCGCTTTTATGAGACAAACCTAGACGTTTTATGGACTTGATCGTGTGTGTGCACCTGATAAGTTAGTATGCGGGTGCTATATCTCACAGGGGACTTTAGCTCTCTACTCACTTAGCCGCACATATCATGAATATTGACCATTCAGCTCCATAGACACTATCATCTGAACTACGCTCAATTTCAATTTTACTTCTAGATTTGGGATGTATCTTTCAGTGACCACCTAACACCATAGGAGGGGGGGGGTAGGTTCCTTTATTCTATTAGGTACATGAACAAATGAGTTAACTCCCTTGCCTATGACTAATGTTTATCCTGGACAGCCCGTGCCAATCTACATGTCAATTTTACTCTTTGCATGACTAAATCATTTGGCACCTTATACATATTATTTATCTGGGCAGTAGCATTAGTCTCCAGCGCCTGCGGCGCATAAGATACTATGGGATTTGGGTTCAGTCTGCTTCCTCGAGTAAATACTCTAATGATCTAGGGGCGCCTGTGGCGCATAATATAATATGGGTGGCGGGATGGGGTGGTGGGCGGGCCACCTTATACATATTATTTATGTGGGCAGTAGCATTAGTCTCCAGCGCCTGTGGCGCATAAGATACTATGGGATTTGGGTTCAGTCTGCTTCCTCGAGTAAATACTCTAATGATCTAGGGGCGCCTGTGGCGCATAATATTCTATGGGGTGGTGGGCGGGCCATCTTATACATATAGCCCGTTTCTATAGTCCCCCAAAAATAACAATGAAGCATCCTTTGACATTAAGAAAGGCAGTGGGTTCTGAACGAATGAAGTCCCTATTAAGACTTGACAGTACCCGGCTTCAAAATCTGGGTCGAATAGCATCTTAATCACATGATTATAGCAAACAAAGTAACAAAAAATCCACACAATAATGTTGAATAAGTCTGATAAAGAGTGATACTAAATATTTATTGGTTTAAAGATGGTCTATCTCGTCCTATAACAAGTTTTATAGTTTCCTGGGCATAATAATAATATATATGAATTGAAGACCCCTGTCTGGAAACACCTTTATCAATTAACATTGATTTTATTTCGAATTTTCTGGTATCAATGAATTTGGGTTATTTTACGGCTCGTGTTCTTTCAGAGCGTAGCATGCGGGATGACTCAATCTAATTACATCTATTACCCCAAAAACTGTATATAACGTATTTGGGAAGAGATAGACCATCTTTGACAGGAGGGGTATGCAAAAGAATTAGTTACACAGTGCCAGGGTGGGTGAGTGGTCCGGAGCCGAGAAAAACCCATTTTTCCAGTGCTTGCAAATTTTTTCCTGATGGATTTTTCAGACTTTTTTACAAACACTGAGACTGTTCTATAATTATGAACCACATATCCAAATAGATTGTGTTGTGCTCAATGTGGTTCATTCTACGACAATGAGATTACTCTATTCTCCTGCAATGCTGGCATTCTAATGCATCTACGAGATATCTTCTTGGAGAGAATCATTGACGTATTCGGGATCCAGGTTTTCGATCGCCTGCAATCCCTGTCATATGTGAACTTAATGGCGCTACTTCTAGAAAGTACTACCCTGTGTGAATGGAAAGATGTTTGTTCTAACTCCGGGGAACTGATCGTTGATGCCGCTCTGTTCCTTCTACGCACCATTATGTGGGGCACTCGTGTCCAAAGCAATGCGTTTCTTCGCATGTGATTCGTTTGTCTTTGTTGTGTATCTGTGTATATTGTATTTTCTATACATGTACAGTGTATATAAGCTGACTCTCCACAGAGGAGGTATTAACCCTTTACCCAACAAAACGGCCAAAACCGGCCAAATAAAGCTTCAACAGCCTAAAATAACTTCGGTCTGTCTCAATAGAACCATACAAATATGGATATCATTGGAACCGGCTCCTTGACCACATTGTGATAGTTACAGTTAGCCCTGTGCCAATGCATTCTCTTATATATGCGAGTCGACCATAGGTCGCCTCGCATATATAAGAGAATGCATTGGCCTATAAAAAATCTTTTTTTAACACTTTTTACCATTTTTTCTTACATTCTTTAACAATTTTATAATTTGTAATGTGTTAAGCCAATGCATTCTCTTATATATGCGAGGCGACCTATGGTCGACTCGCATATATAAGAGAATGCATTGGCACAGGGCCCTTCTGTTGGGTAAAGGGTTAAAGATATACTTCATGACCCAATTGATACAGATCGATGCATATGATAAGTATTCAACAGCTTATGTTATTGGTGAGCCAAACCTCAGGTATAATCAAGAAGTTTTCTATAGCAGAATAGAACAAGGTAGAATAATCTTGTCTAAATATGCACCCATTCAAAATAGGGGTGGTCAAATACATGCAGATGTACAAAATATACATATTACATTCACTTTGAAATTTTATAAAAAACAAGATATCACAATAACATTTTATGCAAATAGTTGTTACTATCGCTCAAAATCATCAAAGATCTACCATTCAAGTGAGTCAGACCATTGAAGTGAGTCAGACCATTGAAGTGAGTCAGACCATTGAAGTGAGTCAGACCATTGAATCAAAATTGTATTTGCAAAGTCAAATCTTCAAGTATCAAGTATCTAAGATGTGAAAGCTGACAATATAATATCCCCTGCACAGTTAACCCTTTACCCAACAAACCGGCCAAAAACGGCCAAATAAAGCTGCAACAGCCTAAATTATCTTGGGTCTGTCTCAATAAAACCATACAAATATGGATATCATTGGAACCGGCTCCTTGACCACATTGTGATATTTACAGTTAGCCCTGTGCCAATGCATTCTCTTATATATGCGAGTCGACCATAGGTCGCCTCGCATATATAAGAGAATGCATTGGCCTAAAAAAATCTTTTTTTAACACTTTTTACCATTTTTTCTTACATTCTTTAACAATTTTATAATTTTTAATAGGTTAAGCCAATGCATTCTCTTATATATGCGAGGCGACCTATGGTCGACTCGCATATATAAGAGAATGCATTGGCACAGGGCCGTTCTGTTGGGTAAAGGGTTAATAGAAATAACTATCTGTATCAAATAGTCTATCACTGAGAGATTTGTATACATTAATCAGCTTTGAGGGTGTTGCCTAAAATTCAAATTCTCAGCATACAAACGTTGAAAGTAATTTCATTAAAAAAAGCAGCTAAAAGTGTAAAATCATGGAAAAAGAGGAGTCGGTCCCCAATTTGTCAGAGAACATTTTTTTTACGTTGATGGTGGGGCAGTGGTTGATCCATGATTGACCATTATTTTGTTTCACCCCTGTGTACAGAATTATTTTGCAGAACCCCCGTGGTTTAAAACTTTAAATGGTAAAAACAAGTCCAAATTTTTTGGTTATTTTGTGATGGATACCGTATTTCCAAAATAAACCACTGCTGAGCATGTGATGTTCTGTACGACCTCAGGAAATGGTGCGAAAACTTTAAAGTGGGAGTATCAGTATGGTACATTGTATACAGCAATTAGGAAATTTGAAATATATTTCTGCCTCACGAACAGTCATTAACAATGGGCATGAAGGAAGCTTGTTGAACAATCATTAATTTATTGATAAAATATATAGAACAATTTATAAACATTTACTCCCTTTCACAAATATCTCATTACTCACTAAATCCGCTTATAAATTTAAAATAGAATGGCATTCATCGTTCATACTAGCAACTATCATAGTATCTCTGCTTAAAAACAAGGCAAGTCTTGTCAAAATAATGACAAAGACATATTAGTGTAGCACCTCCTCACTTTGTGCCACCAGCACTCACTCTCCCCTTAACCCTTTACCCAACAGAACGGCCAAATAAAGCTTCAACGGCCTAAAATATCTTCGGTCTGTCTCAATAACACCATACAAATATGGATATCATTGGAACCGGTTCATTGACCACATTGTGATGGTTACAGTTATGCCCTGTGCCAATGCATTCTCTTATATATGCGAGTCGACCATAGGTCGCCTCGCATATCTAAGAGAATGCATTGGTTAAATTCTTTAACAATTTTATAATTTTTTCTTATATTTTTTAACAATTTTTATAATATTTTTCTACATTCTTAGACAATTTTATCATTTTTAATATGTGTTAAGCCAATGCATTCTCTTATATATGCGAGGCGACCATACGTTCTGTTGGGTAAAGGGTTAACCTTTTCATACTAAATGGATTCTCCCATATATATTGGAATAGTCGATTATTCATTTGTAGGGATGTTCAGGAAATATAAGCAGATGACAGACAGGTGAAATGGTCATAAAAGTGCAGAAGGATTCCAATTCATTCATAATAAGTTCAACAAACGGCCTGTGGTCGTTTGTTTTAACTTATTATCTGAACATTCCTACGGCAACGAACTACTCATCAATGAGTATTTAGTATATAAACAAGTCTGGAAATAGCATGTCGGTCATTTGCAGAATGAGGTCCACAGAGGGTGAATTTAGTGGTGCTACCCCACACCCTCTGGGGACCTCATTCTAGGATCAGATTGAAGTTCTCCAGTTGAATTTGGTGATGTTCACCCATTAAGCACCTCGATTATGCATTTTATCTTCTGCAAATTAGGCCTAAGCAGAATGAGGTCTCCAGAGGGTGCGTTTGGTGATGCTAGCCCACATAGAAATTAGGCCTAAGCAGAATGAGGTCTCCAGAGGGTGAGTTTGGGGATGCTAGCCCGCTATGTGGGATAGCATCACAAAATTCACCCTCTGGGGACCTCATTCTGCAAGTGACAGACACACTATTTGACAAATAGAAAGGGTTAAATGGGATAAGGTCAGTGTCACAAAAAACGAACAACAATTACACAATAACAGGGAATTATGAGATTAATTCCTAAAAGGGGCAGATTCAAACCTTTGAAGCTTGAAATACACAAAGATGAGTAAGTAGCTACGTGATCTCCTTGATTCATTTATTGGAATGTTCCACACATGAAAATGCTTTTAAAAGTATTACGAAGATGTACGAAGCTTGTGTATTACACAAGTGTATCTAGAGGATATACACAAGGTGAGATGTACGAAGCTTGTGTATTACACACATGTGTATCCAGTGGATACACACACGCAATACTCTGGTCATTCTTTTGTAAAGACAAGACATTGTCAGTGTTTTCTCATGTCGCATTTTTGGGTGATCGATAGAGGCCTGCACATCGTGACTGTGTTTAGAGTATAGGGTCATTTTCATTGACTGCATAATGTCTATGTAACTACTTATACCAGAAATAAAATGCACAAAATAATAACATCCGAGGTTACCTAATGATGATCCAATCATACCCGATTGCAGACAACTCATTATATTATTATGGCCAGCCGCATCTACATGAACAATGACACAACACATAAGCAATTATTGGCATGTGCATTAGTCGACTATGTGCTATGGATACACATGTGAGTATAATATACAATCTTCATACATCTTGCTGTATGAATTTATGTTCAATTTAGATGATCAGTCTTACAATGTGCAGCATTGAACTGAATGTGAGCATCCATTTAATAAACAAAAGTTTACCCCTTTGACTGGATGGAATCTCTATTGAGTTCAAATAGTACCTACAGTAATGCACTAATTAATCGACTCCTTAACCACAGCAGAATTATGGGTAATTTTTCAGGATTTAGTTGGAAATATGGCTTGTTGCCATTCATCGGAAACCTCTCAGATGTGGTTAAGGAGTCGATTATTTAGGGCATTACTGTATATGAGTACTGAATACTTAGTCAACCTAAGTTTCAGTGTTCTACAAGCTACAATCTTCAATAAACATAGAACAGTTGTGTGAACATGTTAACAATATTACACACGTTTGGCATGCTCCGATGGTTTTACTCAAACATACGGTTCTTGTACCATCATGCCAGAACAAACTTGTGCGATAACATCAGCTAATTCGTGTGATAACATTAACAAAATTTGTGTGATAACATTAACTAATTCACACACTTGTGTTGTTCTATCTATTTCTATCGATGACAGCATAGATTTGTACTGGAAGCCAAATAATTTACATTGTAATGGCTGTTTGCTGTAGCAACCGCTCTTGGCACTGTGTCTTCCTATATTGAACTGTTTTCCCCTGTTATTTCATTGATATGCGGCTCAGCCATGATCACGAATGCTGGTTGTTTCTGCCCTGTTTAAAGTGTAGAAGAACAATTTGAAGTGCTCGTAAGTGCTTATCATGATCGCACAAGCTGGTGCAACTTTAATGATCCTGGGCACCAAACCTGTAAATAAATCAATATTAACATTTCATGTATATGCAGAGTTCTATTGGCCAAGAACGTGACTACAAACTAGTAGAAATTTCTCCCTTCCATATTTAAAGTAATGTTGAGCTCTCCATTGGGGTGATTGAATGTGAATAGAGAATAAAATATCTACTTTAATAAATTTATGTCCGTGCACAATGTCATTCTTGTAAATAAATGTCTGGCAGTAAATTTTATTTGGTGGAAACATTACATATCCCGCTATGATTCTTACCGGAGAATAATGACTTGAATCCTTGCTCAAAGTAAAGCTTCTGTATCAGCACCAATGTAGAGGAGGAAGTCGTTTCTGAAAAAAGTTATTTTGACAATGTAGGTCCAATGGTCATTTATTATAATATATAATTTTTAATCAAGTTATGTTCTTGACTTATTTGCAAATGTCAAAACTTTGGTGGTAATATCATTACGATCCACTGGAAACCATTACTGAGAACTATATTTTGTTAGTATATGGGCATCTTCAAGAATATTTATAATGCAAAGTTGGTGATAGTATTAGAATGACAAAATTCAAGCAATTTTATCATGAAGAATGGACTATAAATAAATGCAAGAACTAAGCCACACTGTAAATGGAAAAATGTGATAGCTGTCCATGTTTAATACTAAATGGATTCTCCCATTAGGTTATAAAAGTAGACATAAGAATAGTATATTATTCATTTGTAGGGGGTGTTCATGTAATAAAAGCAGACGATAGACAGAAAAACAGATAATACAAGAGAAGAATGATTCATATTAATAGATGAGAAATGTTTTTATAATAATTTTGTTTGGTCGTTTGTTGAACTTATTATCTGAACATTTCCTAGGGAACTACTCGTCATTGAATAATAGTATAGAAAGGATTAACCCTTTCAGTGCCAGGGGCCGATCTTATCGGCCCTAATTTACGGTCTGTAAAATTGGCCCTTTTTTGGGTATGCTTAAGCATGCTATTGCGAATTTAATAACAAACTGGATAAAACCTTAGGGGGATGTTATAACTCAAAACTATCACCAAGTATTCATAGTAATAATTTTGATGCCCATGAAAAACGTAAGATTCCCTGGCACTAAACCTACAAAATAAGTCTGTTAAAGAATACAAGAAAAAATTATCAAAATTGTAAAAAATAATAACAAATGATGAAAAATTGTTAGGCCAATGCATTCTCTTATATATAAGAGAATGCATTGGCACAGGGTATATGGGTTGATACAAAAATCGGTACCTGGCACTGAAAGGGTTAAAACATTAAATTATCCAACTAAACCTTATTGAAATGTATGTTCAATGCAGGAACTGATTATGCTAATTTATCAGGCTGCGTTGAAAAACTTTATCAATATTTAACAGAAAAATCAACATTATAATTGGAGTAATAAGCAAATTAGATTAGATTAGATTTAGTTTGGCATCTTTTATCTATTATTATTATATGATCATAAGTTTCTTTCCCAATTAATATGTTAAAGCATAACGAAAAAATCAAGATATCTAATGATGTTCACCTCATTAATTAAACAAGAGGTTAATAACAGTTCTGAGTGACGTCAGATACTTCAGGGGTTAACATATCTTATTATCAGACCTGAAAATAGATAGGATTTTCCCAGCGACGTTCAACGTCACAACATCTTGTCCAATCAAAGCGAGTATCATATAATAAAACAGTTATCGCATTGTTTCTTGGTTGACACGAGGAATTGTCAGCCATTGGAAGTCAATATTCACCTCGGCCTACGGCCTCGGGTTGACAATTCCACGTGTCAACCTCGAAACAATGAGATGACTGTATAATATTGTTTACAAACACAGGCTCGGATACAAACAAAGATCCCAGATGTTTGACAAGTAAATTTTTACATTATTAAAGGTTGAATATTTAAAATAAATTTCTGTCTATTATTAAATCAGTACGATGAATTTATCATAACAATTGGAAAGTGGAGTTGGATGCTGGGGATGATGCGGAAAGTCCGATGACTTGCTTCCACTGTTCTGACGCTAAGACTGTTAACCCTTCCATGGCTGAGCTTCCTGAAATTTTGCGAAAATCCTGTGCCAATGCATTCTGTTATATAATTATTATGCGAGTCTTCCGTAGAGAGTATATTGGCCTAACAATCTTTACATTGACCTTGTAAGCCAGTGCATTCTCTTATATATGCGAGGCTCCCGATGGGAGACTTGCATATATAAGAGAATGCACGGGTACGGGATCTTTAATGCTGCTCCAGCGCAGCCCCCGCCATGAAAGGTTAAGAGAAACCTTGACTGAATTCCAACAATACATGTTTAATTTCGGCTTTATCATTGAATATCTGTAACTGCATTGCCAGGATGTCTCATGCTGCCATGACAAAATCCCTGTGACCAACCTTAGCTTCTGCCTTAATGCACTGACCCTATTTGCAAACATTAGCTGTTTGGAAACTATATAAAAATTGTACAACGATCATGATGATTGATGAAGATGACAATGACGACGATGATTACTTAGATTAATTACTTAGAAATAATGGACCAGCTTTTGTGTCGCAGTGTACTAACTTAACGACCATTGTGGCACATATGGGTATAGCTATCCTTGTATATATGTTCCAAGCCTTGAAATAGTGTGCCTGTCATTTTCAGAATGATGTCCCCAGAGGGTGAATTTAGTGACGCTACCCCGCACAGTGGGCTAGCATCACTAAATTCACCCTCTGGGGACCTCATTCTGCAAATGACAGGCACACTATTTCAAGGCTTGTACATATGTTCATGTTTACACTCTAATTTGCTGTGTTATGTGAGTATTAAACCAATCAATATGAACTTACTCGTATTGAAAGAAGCTTGGCCTAACGCTATCTGTCTGTGTGTCTTTATCACATCGAATGGAAGTGTCAGGATTGCAGCAACCTATAAATAGACCATCAGATCTTAACTGAGTCCTCTTCAGTTCTGTCAACAGCATTCATCAATTCTAAAAGGGTAAACTATCAAAATGGCAGCTAAGACCACATGAAAATAATTGTTATGTTTCTCAGACAATTTTATTTTAAAAAGCAGCAGACAGGCAGGTTTTTCCATTTTTATATGTTATCCAATTTATGTACTTTTGTAATGCTGTTTGAATTTTCAAATAGTTATTGAATGAAAAAAATCCCAGAAAGTCACCTGAAAAGTGCTGGTTGTATTTTATTTAACTTAGGCCAAATAGGAGTGTAATCGGAGTGTAATAACTGTGTTTCTCATAGGTTTGCTGCACCCCTCTTTCATCCTCAGAATTGAAGGGGGGGTGTAGGTCTCTATATCCTATTTGGGCCATGCATGAACGAGTTAACTCCCTTGCCTAGGGCTTTTTATAACGAAAGTACTGTCACATTGTCAGCGGAAGTTGAACCTGATCGGGTTTGACCATGCGCGTACTTTAGGTACTTCATACTGATTTTCGATTTTTCTTCTAGAATCTTGCAAGCAAGAAATATATAACCATTAGTTCATTCAGTGTCCAAGATATCTTTGCCGGAGATGTAAATTCATTACTCACTGTTCCGTCACAGATGTAAATTCATTACTCACTGTTCCATCACAGATGTAAATTAATTACTCACTGTTCCAGACAAAGCACCAGATGCAAAACTTTCACTAAAATTCAGCTTCGTCCTTCTTTTGTTTTGCAGCACATATGACTTGGCTAATTCATAATTCAACCAGTATAACGCTGAAAATAAAGACAAGCATGAACAAGCCTGCAAATAGTGTCTGTCCTCATATTCGCAGTTGCACAGGTTCCCATGGTACTAAATTGTTTTTAAATTGACTAAAAAATGTAGGAATAAAAGCTCGGACAAAGGTATATCCCTGTATTGAACATTTTCAAAGTCGAAAAAGGGGGATAACTCCACAAAAAAAGTTGGACAGACGTCATAATCGCAGGTTCACAGTTCACACAGTACTAAATATCTGTGCCAAGCTTTAAAACAATTGACCAAAAAATGTAGGAATAAAAGTTCAGACAAAATTGAGTCCATGGACAGACGGACGGCTCGACAGATGGATAAGCTGATAGCAGGATACCCCCACAACTCGTTGCGGGTAAAGAAACTGAACAGAAGGGAAAAAGTAACTAAAACAATATTATTATGAGATTATGGGTACTTCCCAGAAGATGAGGCCTAAGCAGAATGAGGTCCCCAGATGGTGAATTTGGTAATGCAACTTAACTGTGCGAGGAGCGATCACTAAATTCACCCTCTGGGGACCTCACTCTGCAAATGTCAGACACAATTATTCAAGGTTTGCACACATGAGTTCTGTTAGACCAATGCCACATGGTGTGTGAAATGGGACATTCTGAAGGGGTTGGGAGAAATAAATATCACAAAGAATTGTGTTTTCTTATTTTACCTGAGAATGGAACATCTCTAAGTAAGGTTGGTCCGAGTCCCCGCCACAGAGAGAGCACTCCTCCCTTTTGGATTGTTTGTTGTACAGCCAGATTGATGTCTTTATAAGAAAGCTGCTGTGACTGCATTTTGGTTCTAATTAATTCCAGCGGACTAATCATGGACACTGCCCATACTGAAAGAAATGTAATCGAGTGATAAAATTAAAATAATGAATGTCATTCAAAATATACCATCTAGGGTATTCTTAAATATATATTCAAGATGCCAGACCTCCAGTTACAACAACAGCATAAACATTTTAATTTGGAATTTTTTTCTACTTTATTTTGTAGAGATAATGTTGAAAATCATATGACATATAAAATAGACATACAAATATCTGATAATTTTTTTTAGAAAAAATAATATCAAAACAAATTCAAACATTTTAAACTGTATGAAATAAACACATAGAACATTCAATATCAAACTAAATAACATTTTTCATGAAGCACTTCACATTCCAAGGATGTGATTTTGTTCTAAGGAAAAAGTTAAATTAGTTTTGTAAAAAATACCCTGCAACCATGAATACATTTTTAACAATAATTTAAAACCTAAGTGGAAAATACTTAACAATACTCAGTCGTGTACATGAGTGTGACTCAATAAAATATTCAAACTCAGAGGTTCCAAGTCTGGATATAGTGTGTCTAATATTTGCAGAATGATGTCCCAAGCGGCCTAGGATCACCAAATTCACCCTCTGGGAACCTCATTCAGCTTAGGCCTCAACAACTATGGGAGATGAGGCCTAAGTAGAATAAAAGGTCAGCCGACCACAGTGTCCCCCGAAAACGTGGCAAGTCGACGCCGCTTTGTTAAAGAAATTAATTTTTTTTTGAAATGTTCTAAGTCGAAAGGGTTAATAGTTCCGTTAAGAAATAATTTTTCCGTCATCTATATAAATGTTGCACATCTCCAATATGTAACAATACTCTGAAGTTTCAAATATCTACGATCAAAACTGTAGGAGGAGTTGATTACACCATGAAGGTACCCTCATACAGAAAATTTAAAAAAATGTTTTTCAAAGTCGAAAGGCCCATAACTCTGGGAAAAATCATCGGATCAAACACAAATTCTAACTCAACCTGTATCTTGATATGACTGATCCACATAAAATGGTATTGCAATTAAAGGATCCAAACTTGAGATATCATCCAGAAACCGAAAAAGTGAGAAATTTTCCTGTATTTTGATATCAATGACTCACAAAAAAACAGAATTTTCAATTGAACAGTCCAAACTTGAGTTATCATCCGGAAACCAAAGAAAAAAGAAGAAAATTGAATTTTCTAAGTCGAAAAAAGTCCATAACTCTAGGAAAAATCATCGGATCAAACTCAAATTCGAACTCAACCTGTATCTTGATATGACTGATCCACATAAAATGGTATTTGCAATTAAAGGATCCAAACTTGAGATATCATCCAGAAACCGAAAAAGTGAGAAATTTTCTAAGTAAAAAAAAAGTTGAAAAAAGGGAAATAACTCCAAAAAAGAACATCGGATCAAACCAGAATTGCAGAGCACCTGTGTTCTTGGTTGAGACACATACATACCTAGTTTCAATCAAATCGGATGATCATTACTGGAGTTATAACTCCGGATGGACGGACGGACGCACGCGGCTGATTACAATAGTCCTCCGAAAATTTTGGGGGACAATGAGGTTCCCAGAGGGTGAATTTGGTGATGCTAGCCGACTGTTCATGATAGCGTCACTGGGGGACCTTATTATGCAGATATCAGACACACTGTGTCAAGACTTGAGGGTTCTATTTGTGAAAGGCACTATATTCACTTTCTATGCTGCAATATAAGGTCATTAATACATAAACTATTTTAAAGATTGACATTAGTATATTCCAGAAAGAATTTATTAAAGTAATATAAAACAATCTGCTTGGGTTAATCAGATTAAACACAATCAGTAGTTATTTCCATCAATGTTTTATTCAAGTTGGCAACACATAAATTCTTTCTTCTATAAAAAATTACCGACTGGATCTAGATGCATTGCTTGCATGATGTCAATGCCAAATGTGCGCGTTTGTCACAACAATGGCAGCATCCGAGTGCTGATTTATTCAACGCCGAATCAACGGGCACATGCTCAATGGAATTCGAGCACTTTCATACAGCATGAGGTAATGGTATGGGGATTTGAATTTACGTAGGATGATCCATTTCCAAAATCATATTCCTGGTTACTACAGTATGGACTTGAAATAAATAGTCCCATGTCGAAATACCAAATGATTTGTGGATGGAGGCCATCACACAGCTCATATTACTCAAAAGACAATTATGTTGGTATATTCACATGGCATGCGAATCAAATGCATTGGCCTATGTTGCTCTAGTCAAACTGTTAAAGTGCCATATATACGGTACTTTAGCAGTTTGACTAGAGTTCGACTAAAGTGCCATATCCGGTACTTTAGCAGTTCGGCTAAAGTGCAGTAAATGATACTTTAGCAGCCTGACTAAAGTGCTGTATACGGTACTCTCGCCACGGCCTAAAATTTAACACAATTACTTTCAATGGCAGATATGTCATATAGTGTTACAACCTTAAAATAATCTGAATAGTCTATAAATATTTATCTTTTCTATGCAATTATATGGAGTTTTTTTTATCGATAGTAGGAAGATGGTATAATCTTGAAGCAAGTATGCTAACATGGCAGGAAAAATAAATAATTAACTCTTTGCCGAAGTTTTCGGCCATCACAGCCTTTATCAACGGAATGACAAATCGGTGGTTGAAATAATTAGAGGCTCAAGTCATTAACAGTTCCTTAGTCGATGTATCACCAATTACCACCTCTAACATCATACAGAAGATTCAGCTTAAAATTAAAATTTATAAAAATACTATAATATGCACATAAAAGGTACTCAATCCGATCAGACGGTCCCCATATCATCAACAACATTTCTTCAAAATAGGCTTTTGTTATCAGATTCGATTAATTACAACAAAATAATGCTACCCGCTGTCAACTATGGTATAAAACTTCCCAAAACGTGTTATTTATCAACATATTGTTCAACGAAATATGGCCATATTATCACTTGTGTATCATGAAATCTGGCCGTATTACCACTTGATTTTAGAGTTATCCATCTTCATCTGCAATTTTGTTCGAGACCATCGGTTTGACCGCTCTTTTCTGGGCCACAAATTATTAAACATTTCGAGTAGTAACAAATTTCAAAAATTGATATCTGATCACTCTGAGCTTTGATGGGTGGGTTCCTCAACTTGAATCAAATATTTTTCACCCCCAAAGCCAAAGTAATAGTCATTTGGGAGCGTTAATTCATTTGGGAGCGTTAATTCGTTTGGGAGTGTTAATTCATTTGGGAGTGTTAATTCATTTGGGAGTGTTAATTCATTTGGGAGCGTTAATTCATTTGGGAGCGTTAATTCATTTGGGAGCGTTAATTCATTTGGGAGCGTTAATTCATTTGGGAGCGTTAATTCATTTGGGAGCGTTAATTCATTTGGGAGCGTTAATTCATTTGGGAGCGTTAATTCATTTGGGAGCGTTAATTCATTTGGGAGCGTTAATTCATTTGGGAGTGTTAATTCATTTGGGAGTGTTAATTCATTTGGGAGTGTTAATTCATTTGGGAGTGTTAATTCATTTGGGAGTGTTAATTCATTTGGGAGTGTTAATTCATTTGGGAGCGTTAATTCATTTGGGAGCGTTAATTCATTTGGGAGCGTTAATTCATTTGGGAGCGTTAATTCATTTGGGAGCGTTAATTCATTTGGGAGTGTTAATTCATTTGGGAGTGTTAATTCATTTGGGAGTGTTAATTCATTTGGGAGTGTTAATTCATTTGGGAGTGTTAATTCGTTTGGGAGTGTTAATTCATTTGGGAGCGTTAATTCATTTGGGAGCGTTAATTCATTTGGGAGTGTTAATTCATTTGGGAGTGTTAATTCATTTGGGAGTGTTAATTCATTTGGGAGCGTTAATTCGGATTATGCATCTTTAACACTAGCATGATAAATACGCCTGTCATTTACAACATACCTCTGGCTATAGAACCTGCGATGACAGGCTTCCACCAATCTCGGAAAGTTCCTTCGGAATATCTTAACATGTATTTTAAGTTGTCGTAACAAGTGAAGTATACAACAGTAGCAGGAACAGCCATGGCCCTGTGCAAACGAAAACAAAAAAGTTTTATAGTATATAGGCAAATAACATATCTCCCCGATTCCCAAGATCACACAATACTCGTACTTAACCCTTTACCCAACAAACCGGCCAAAAACGGCCAAATAAAGCTGCAACAGCCTAAATTATCTTGGGTCTGTCTCAATAAAACCATACAAATATGGATATCATTGGAACTGGCTCATTGACCACATTGTGATGGTTACAGTTATGCCCTGTGCCAATGTATTCTCTTATATATGCGAACACCTATACTGGACTCAGTACATTGGCTGCTCTGTACCAAGTGTGCTTCACTGTATATTTCATCTTGCTTGTATTAAATTTATGTTTTGTTATCAAATAGAGTTCCTACTTCAATGATGTGCTGAAATGTAATTGTAATTGTAATTGAATTACATTTCAAAGTAATTGTAATTGTAATTAATTACATTGTGAAATAGATGTAATGGGAATTGTAATTGTAATTGAAAAATGTTGAAGTAATTGTAATTGTAATTAATTACATTCACAAGTAATTGCCCCAAGCCTGGAGTCGACCATAGGTCGCCTCGCATATATAAGAGAATGCATTGGCCTAAAAAAAATCTTTTTTTAACACTTTTTACCATTTTTTCTTACATTCTTTAACAATTTTATAATTTTTAATGTGTTAAGCCAATGCATTCTCTTATATATGCGAGGCGACCTATGGTCGACTCGCATATATAAGAGAATGCATTGGCACAGGGCCGTTCTGTTGGGTAAAGGGTTAAAAACCTTTTATCCCACAGGGTTAAAGTGAAAGACAACAATTCAGACTTTCATTTTTAGAAAATGAAGGCGCGCATTGTCTCGCTCGCTGGTTTGGGCCCAGGCGCGCAGTTTCTATCAAGATAGAATAAACAGCGGATTGCTGGAAATCCGAAATACATTCATAAATGCAGCGTAAATTGAATTAGTTAACGCACGATATCGATGTCCAGTGAATCTCTTTGATGGTTTAACACTGCTTAATCCACTATCCATAAGCACAAGTGAATGTTACACACTATGTTTTATATTGTACATGCTCCTATACTAATTGTAATTCATAATTATTAATAAAGAATCAATTTAATACTCCGATTCCATGCTGACAGAATAATATCAACTTCTGCCGGCCACGTGGTCTCGCTTTGATTTTCCAGGAATTTATGTGACGTCATAAGCCATACATAGAAATCATTCAAAAATATTTTTAGCTTTGAATCATTCAGACAGATTGTGCATTCGACACCGTGTGACCTCAAATAATTTACTGGTGTCGGTGATCAAACGTCGGGCGGGTTGATTGACACCGCACTGTGAATGGAAAGTTGTGGAATTGGTAACTAGGTCGCGGCACCTTTGATCTCGCGACACATCACACAGGCATTCTCGCAACGCGGTAATAAAACGGAAAATGGGACACATTATTAACCAATCTCGTCTGGGTAGACACTGAAAATATTGTTATCAGGGGTTCAGCCAACTTCGCTCGCTGTATTTGGCCTAGGTGCGCAATCGATCGCTCGCTGATATTCAATTTCAGGCGCGCGATGGTGCGCAAGAGCGATCGCGCGCCTCAAAAATTAAAGTCTGACAACTGGAATGCGTTAAATAGCTACCTGTTTAGAAAAACAGAAAAATATTTACAGGAAGCCGATACAATAAATGTATTAGTAACAAATACAAACATTTGGGTGACAATGTTTTTTAGGGAAACATCAATCGAGTGTTTATTTCCAAACAAACAAAAAAAAGGGGGGAGGGAGGGGTGATTTATCAAAATTAGCGACCGGTTTCACAGGTCAATTTATTGGAAAGAAAGTTAACACAACCGCTTCGCGCATCCCTTCCTATGATTCTGCTCGGCAAATTATTCCAATTCACAAATTAAATAGCATTACTGTCAAAATTCCTGTACTTTGATAATTATGTTTTAATTTCGTCTAAATACTTCGCAACATCAGTGTATAGCATAACTTATCTGAAATGTCATGAGTTATGGTGTAGTGATCTATGCCCGTGAAAGATCTCGCTATCAAACATGTTTGCATTTGTACACAATTTTGGTTCAATTCACGCATCTGGTTAACCCTTTGGGATAAAATAATACAACTATTTTTGGAAACAAAAAATTCCAATACTGGCAAAATCTTTGAAATCAAATGATCTTACCGGTAGCTTAAAATGTTTTGTGAAAACCATTTTTAACCTGTGTTTTCTCAAATGTGAACCACGTACCAAAAAGAAATGCTATCGAATATTACTCAAGTTATCATCAGGACAACCCAAAAACTGATTTCTAAGTCAAAAAAGGGACATAACTCTGTCAAAAATCATCAGACATGACACAAATCGAACATGGATTGTGTATTCTAAAATGTGAACCATGTACTAAATAACAAGAAATTTTGTTGAATATTGTTCTAGTTATCCCAAAAACTACGATTTCTAAGGGGAAAAAAAGACATAAACCTGATAAAAATCATTGGACCGGAAACATAATCAAACTTTACTTCAATAATGTGATGGTTATTCCTCATACCAATTTTCGTTTCAATCTGATAATTTCAACTGGAGTTTACATCCGTACAAGACATACACACAAACAGACGCAGCTGATTACAACAGTACTTCGAAAATTTTGGGAGACAATAGCATGACTAACTACGATGTTAATGTTGTAATTATTATTATAACCAACTAAAATAGAAAAATTTTGCCTGAAAGAGTGGATCTATCGCAAAAGAATTATTGGCGGCCATGTTGTTTTATGAATTTCGGGTTAAAAAAGGAAGCTCCCATCAAGTGATCAACATGAAGATCAATATAAAGTTTGGTGATGAATGGATGAAAACTGTGACCTGTGAGGTGTGCTACATGATTCAGTGATACAAAGAGTTTGAAAAAAATGGTAAGCATCCATCTAGACGTCACCCGAGGATCATTATGAAGTTTAGTGATGATCGTATGAGGGATATGCTCTGTAGGGCATGCTAAAGGATTTAGTCATACAACGAGTAAAATCCAAGATGGCTGCCATTGGCCATGTTTTTTGTTATCAAAAATCGTTCAAATTTAATAGCTCCCATTTAGAGGTGATCCTAGACTCATATACAGAATATTGTTGAAATCGGTCAAAGTTTGTTTGAGTTATCCCACTAACGGTCGCGAACGATCAAAATCGGTTAAAATAGACTAAGTCTTGGACAAAACTGGTTTTCGAACTCATTCGAGATATTGTTAGTTGCTACAGACCAACATACCAAATATGAATGAAATTGGTTGATGTTTGTCACCTGCCCGCCTAATGAACTCGCCAAAGCAGTCAAGTTTTAAAAAATAAACTCGACTAAAATCATCCATTGTTTTGCTGAATGCAAATCATAACTGACAAAATGTTCACTATAACATGTCTTGAAACTTACAGTGTTGGAGGAAGTCCACTCCATAAGGAAGTAACACCCTCATATCGAGTTATCTTGACAAACGCATCCTGGAAATACAAAGTACTTTCTTCAAATAAATTGCCAAAGCTGTGCTCCAAATATTTCTTGCATAAGGGCAACATACATGAAGTAATTGGGAAGATGGGGCCATTCACAAACTAATACAAAAAGGTCATTACTCGGAAACAAATTGGAGACAAAATCTGATATATATACACATTCCTCATCAAAGATCATATGAATGTATGTGAAAGTGGGCATTCATGTGGGGATGTGTATCATTTCTTTTTCCAATGTCTACTCTATAACGACACTAGAACTGCTACGTGGCTCAAGTTAACAAACCTCAATATGGTTGTAATGTTTGTCAAGGACCTACTTTTTGGTATTCCCAGTCTCCTTGAAACGACATGGCATTCCCAACATGACGTAATAAACCATTTCCAAATATGGAGAGCATTCATGGCATAGTAACTGTTTGTGAGAATCGTAGTATTTAGAAATAGTTATAAATACAATAAGATGCGAAAGAATAATCAGTCGCGAATATCGTTGACTGATAAAAACTCGAAGATGATGTCTCTTATATTGCGATGAGTAAATGAGTTATGGATATATCACCTGTATTCAGTTTTCCAACAATAGTTGAGTTTGACATTGAGTGGGAAACTTGTCAACACGTCATTGACCTCTGATCTGTGTAGTGATCTGTTATGCCATAAACCAATTAAATCACGTGCGTGCCTCACCACTCTCCAATGAAATGGAGGGAATCCCATCAATGCAGAAATTTAATATGAATGAGATCTCCGCAGATGTAAATATTGTAAAATTTTCATCAGATTTTTAAAGAGACTGTGTTATTCCATGTTATACATATGAAATAAACAGAAGATTTTCGAAATTGTTCAGTCTTTCATTTCAGCACAATGAAACAATCAGTCACTGTACACAACATTGAAGCCATAGCCAACCACATTGGTAGAAATCAACCTGTCTTTCCCCATTTAGGGACTACAAACATCTTACCCATCTCGGCATCAAGATACATTTACCTGTATCATATCAGTGCTTTATCATTACTGGGGAGAGAAACGATTGGTAAGTAAACTGTTGTTCCAATCCAATGGAAACCATATCATCCGATGTATTGTCAGTCAGACACACTATATCCTGCAGTGAAATTTTTGTCTTATAAAGTTTGAATTAAAACCTGCCTTGTTCAGGGGGGGGGGGGGGGGGGGGGGGGGGGTAGTAAAAAAATTGCAGGAAGGTATGCCGTCTTTTTGCATCTGGCATTTTCGGGGACCCACCACCCCCAAACCTGCAAGATTTTAGTCACAATTTTTTTACACCCATCCTGACCCATCCCCCAAATTTCACTAAAATTGGTCTAAAATCGCATAAAACTCTACTGATATCACTCATATGACTGGGAATGATCTAAATTAGTTCAAATAACAGTTTAACCTGTTTCAGAAGCTGTTTCAATTGAAAAAAATAAATGTTTTATAAATGCTGATCATCTGTAAACCTACGTCATTGTGCAGAATACACAAAATTTCATAATTTCTAACTATTTCCTTATTAGTCTGTCAACCAGCCCATTATTATCTAACATATTCCATACCACTTATGTTAGTTAGTCTACTGGAGCAACTGGACTTCACACACATTTTGATCTTAGACAGAGCCTTCATTTAGCAGTGGCCACTTTGTGCGCTTCAAGCACATTTGGTCATTGAAACATTTTTATTTATATATATTGTTTTAATATATTTTTTTTAAAGATTGAATTCCTTGCTCAATTTAACAAAACCAATTTTATTTTATTTTTTTTTACAAAATAATTGAAAAACTAATACCATTATAACATCCGCCAGGGTACCCCGAGTCACCACACCAAATCTTCGCTGTCAAATGACATCATGACGTTGTCAGCAGATCAACTGACATTGTGGCTATTGTACAATGGAAAATAAACTGGAATATAAACTCTTTCTGGAAAATTATAATAATGAATTGTTTTATATAGCATTTAATATCTGCAGATGCTCTAAGCACACTATCAACAGACCAAAGTCCCATAACCAACTCTCACATTTTTTTTAAACCTTTGTATGTTCATATAGATTGGTTGAACTCGGTCCAGGGGTCT
Source organism: Siphonodentalium dalli (assembly GCA_032622095.1). Classification (NCBI taxonomy): domain Eukaryota; kingdom Metazoa; phylum Mollusca; class Scaphopoda; order Gadilida; family Siphonodentaliidae; genus Siphonodentalium; species Siphonodentalium dalli. The sequence goes on from CP136067.1 coordinate 182,525,566, forward strand.
GAGAGAAAAATCCAGACAGATCCTACTTGTTTATATATATAGATGACAAGCAGTCACAGCACCATACCAGACTTGGATACTTTAGGTCTTGTGAGAGATCATCTGAGTTGAAAAACATGTAAATAATTCACTGATTGGCTTGATGCACTGATGACAGATATTTTCTACCCATTGATAGTCACATTAATGTTTGAGGCAGTTGCTCGCTCTTTTTCCATGCACACAATGATCAAGGGATTAGTTACATCAGGACAAGTTTACTTATATATGCAAACTTAGGTCATTGTACAGGATACACACAATTCCATAATTTCTAACAATTTTCCGATTAGTTTGTTAACCAGCCCATTATCTAGCGTTATGCCTTAACACTTTTGTTAGTCTACTGGAGCAACCTCTGTTATAATAAATGACAAACTGTCACTATGCCAGACTTGGATATTTTAGGTGTTGTGAGAGTAACAGATCATATGAGTTCTTATTCCAAGAAGCATTAAATGATCTGGAATCACAACCGAAGAAGAAGTCACATACGCACGTTAGTGAGTAGCCTTGGTCAGCTAGGGTGTTCCAGGCTATACCAGGTGAAAGCTAACGTCATGCGCATCAACCAAGGAAAATACCAGCTGAACTTAACTCGTGTACATATGTGTTTGATAACTGTTTTTATTTTTATCTTAAAATACCCAGACAAAAAAAACAAAAAAAAACAAAAATACTAATGCAAATACTCTTTGTTGATAATAATCTATCTTTTATACTGTTTGGATCACTAATTAAGCACCTTAGTCTCATCAATATTTTTCGTTTCAATTTTACTCGTTCCAGATCTTTCCCCATTTTACCCCCTTTTCATGTTATTTTTAGCTTGTTACACGTTCGCCATTTTACCACCTTTTTTACCATGTTACCTACCACCCCCAATTTACCAGTAACTTTTTAATATTTTTTCGATTTGTAATTTTATGCGCTTTTGTATTTCTTAGTAACGTCTCACTTATAGTTCTACTTTTTTGTTGATGTCCATAATTATGTCTTATATTTGCAATTGTATTTTATGTTTAACATGTCAAGCGTTTTAGAGCACTTCGGTGGATTTTACACTAAACTGTTATTTATTTATTTATTTATTTACATTGCCTTTACTACGGTTGAGAATTAGGTTAAGTTTGCGTATTTTCTAGTTAGGTTCTTAGTATATAATTTTATCCATTCGCTATTTACTATTATTTTAGGATGTGTGCCATGTTTGTATTGTAAGCGCATTGAAACTAATTTATTGTATAATGCGCTCTAAATGTATCTATAATAATAATAATAATAGACATGCAAATATTTCACTGATTGGCTTGATGCACTGATGAACAGTGTGATGACAGTTATATTCTCGTCATTGATAGTCACATCAATGTTTGAGACAGTTGCTCGCTCTTTTTCCATGCACACAATGATCTTGGCTTTAGTTACATCAATACAAGTTTATTTATTTCAGTTTTACATTTCTCGAAGCTTCTTGCCGAAGGGAGTCGGGAAGAGATTTTTTCACCCCACCGCCCCATATGCAACATGCCATATAGCTTAATGTCATCTCTACTAAGGCCCATATGAGGTCCCAGTAACATAAATATGGTGTTTTTGCAGTTATAAATTCTTATAATATGTTTTAAACTGTTACAAATGTCATATAAGGGCACAAAAGGTATTTAGTAAAACATTTGCATGAGGGTGTAAAAACACATTTTTTGCCCCTCTGGCCACCCCGGCGTACCTTCCTGCAAATTTTTTACTACCCCCCCCCCCCCCCCCAACAGATAATTAACTTTGTGTGGCCTTATATCTAAATTTACTCACAATAGTCCCAGTAAAGTGGCTCGGTTTTTTATACCATGTTGTTGGCATGTTCCCATTTCCATTGAGGCACGTACAGACGTGATCCATAAGGCCGTTGCAATATAGGAAACATTGTCCTCGTGCCAGCGGTTTGCTCTGTGATTGCAGTCGAATTTTCACAACATCAAGTGGTGTCACTATAAAAGAATGGAAAATCAGTTAATCAATCTGTTATCTATCTATATAAAAGCCAAGTGTTTGTGTGTATGTGTCTGTAACTCGTATCACGATTTTAGCATGTTTAAAAATGTAATACCCTCATGTTCGATTGCATCCAAATTTTGACCATGTCCAGTTGCAGGTCTTAGAATATGACACGCAAATTTCAGGCCGATCAATTAAAGAGGGCCTGAGACATGAGATATAGCATGCTTTCTAAGGGTCATAATGCGATATTAACCTTGTTTTTAGTTACTTTTTCCCTTCTGTTGAGTTTATTTCCCCTAATTTGCAGAAGAAAAAATGCATAATCGAAGAGACCAATGGGTGAACATCACCAACTTCAACCAAGGATCTTTAATCTGATCCTAGGTCTCCCATAGCAGTTGAGACCTAAGCAGAATGGGGTTCCCATAGAGTGAATTTGGTGATGCTAGCCCGCTGTGTGGGATAGCATCACTAAATTCACCTTCTGGGGACTTCATACTGCAAATGATAGACACACTAAATTCAGGCTTGAAAACAAACAGATCATACTTTTCAGACAGCATGTGTTGCCACCAAATTGTGCCGAGTTAGCACCAACCCTAAACCCCTAAAGCTTTGGTATCACTGCATGTACAAGGTATATAGAACAGACAAGGATAAACCAATGAGACATACCTAGGTTTGTTTATCTGAAATTAATGACATTGCAGTTTATGTTGCTATAGAATTTGAGCACACAGAGAAGGATTCAGAACATGCATATTGTTGGGTATCCAGACGATTGGGACCTTGGGCGATTGGGACCTTAAGTTTGACGATTGGGACCTTGTACGATTGGGACCTCGGGACGATTGGGACCTTGGACGATTGGGACCTCGGACGATTGGGACCTTGAGTCAAGATGATTGGGACCTTATTCAAGTTAATATATATGTTTATACCGTAATATACGTTTATATTTCATTTATATGTTCCTATTAAATAATTATTACATTGGGTTAGTGTTAGTAAGTATAGACTCACAGTGAGTACAGTTATAACAATGTTTACTTAATGGCAGCCTACTTAAAAGTAGGTGCCGGTCGTGTTGTTATTGCTAAAAGGGATCACCGCTGATTAATCGTCACCTTCTTAACAGTGATCAATGAGATGTATGCTATCCACCAGTTCAACGACCAATGAGATAATCAAATACCATCGTTATTATTGTTTTGTATTATATCATTATTATATTTGTTAATTCCGTTACATAAATAAAATTTGATTTTAAACTAATATACCGTACTTATAATTTCTTATATATAACTGAAGAAATCAATTACTCAATGTCCCAATCGTCCTGACTCAAGGTCCCAATCGTCCGAGGTCCCAATCGTCCAAGGTCCCAATCGTCCGAGGTCCCAATCGTCCAAGGTCCCAATCGTCCGAGGTCCCAATCGTCCAAGGTCCCAATCGTCTGACAATCTATTGTTGCTACATTGGTATAATAATTATAAATTGTGTGTATACAATACACAAAGCATCCTTTGTGACCCTTGAAGCCCAAGCCAGATATGCAGATATTAGTCTAGGGGTGTATTCGAATCTGACTTCTGTCAGGGTTAATGGATGAGCAACTGGATATTCGGAAACTAGTTTTGAATGTCCAGTCGCAAGTCCATTAACTTGATCAATTTAACTGACTTAACAGTTTTATAATATACAAGGAGAAATAAATTTTATACAGATGAAAAATTCTGACAAATGAGATACATGTACATGCATACATGTAGAAATGTTTTTTTTTGTATAAAATAAATAGTCCTTGACTTACAACATAACCACTGACTGGTAGGCAAATTTCAGTCCCTACAACAACTGCAAATATTTATAGTATATCCAGGTATATCTGCTCATAAATTAAGGCCCAAATTCTGAATGCCTATGGTAATTTAAGTAGATTAATTCTAAGAATCGTAATTATGTTTTTATTTTTAACAAACTTCAAGTTTAATTAATGTAAGAACTTACATGTACATCTAAATGGTGTTCATAAAATTTATATTGTTTGTTGAAATTATCGATGAAAATTTCAAGTTAAATCTTCATGGGTAAAATAATTGTACTGAGAATTTTTCGTACTGCCACAATAGCAACAGAGGAAAGTGTTAAATGAGCACTTTATTTCTTTGTCTGCATTCATGCTGAAATCTAACATGGTAACATTTATTATTTTTCAGTGAAATAGTTCTCTGGTGGTCAATGTTAGCTGGAAAATAGAAATACATGTACATGTACCTTCAAATACACATGTATGTTAACTGTTAATTTTATTTAGTGGCAGTTTCTCAGACCATGTAGGCATTAATCTGTGGATCAAGTACCGGTACGGTATAGTATTTGTTGGAGGGCAAATTTTGACATGTGGAAAGGGACCCTCAAGTAAAGGGACCCACTGACCCTCTAGGATAAACCCTGTCGAATGTTCAAATGCAGATCATGTCTTGGTTGTCTACTGTAAACACCCAGGTCCTCCATATATCTTTGGACCAGAACAAGCCCCCAATGTAACAGAATGAGAGAGAAGTTCTGGAGTCACACTGAAAGAACGGAATGAGGGGACGATTTATGGTCATTGACAACAACTTTTAGTGATCTAGCTGTCAGACAGAAATTCTGGACTCCACTAAGTCTCCAGTTTACACCAAATTACAGCTGTTAAAATTAATTATGCCACCATTAGTCGAAAATCTACGGGATACATTCAATGATTCAATGTAGATGATCAACATGACCGCTTTCGCAGATTGCTGCTTCCAGCAGTAGAAGGATACACACTACGTTCATGACTGAACTACATTCAATGTACGGATACATGTACAATACATTCAATGTACCGGTATTGTCAATTTTGGACTATGCCGCCATATGAATAATGATGCAATAACTTTTAACCAGCATTGTGCCGCATACTGTTGTTAAGGGCAGTTCATGACTCCTCAAAATAAATCTCAAAGAATCCATTAGTCCAAGAATACTAGTACTGAACATACCAAAAACTGATGTCAAAATTGCACCAGAACAAGAAGAAATCATTTGCTGCACGGGTGATATCTGAACACCTTGTGATTTCCTCCCTCCTTCGCCGACATCCATTATTTTCTGGGGGGAAAACTATGTAAACAAGTTAGAAACGTTTTATATGTTGTTTATAACGGTCCATTTGCACCGATGTTGATGTTTCTAAACGAGAAACATCATACGAATAATATTGCACGTGTGTTTACTTTCGTTTTTTACCTTTCAATGGCCGTGACCTTTTTATTCCAGGCGTGAATAAATAGTGTGACTGCAGCATGATGTTTACTTCCTGGTTGGTTGCGAAATTTCTCTCTTTTTGATTGGCACATTACACGAGAAATACCTCGATAATGTGCTTTTTTCTCGTACGCAAGGCTTTGTGTCACAGATTGCTTCATAGTTTTATGTGTAATTCGAATTGAGTACCTGGTTAAACTGGTTGCAAATAATAATATGTGCAGAGACACGTGTCACTGTCAGGGTGAGTACCATAATTATGCAGTTACTAGTATGGTGATGCAGATAAGCTTATGCTGGCAGTTTACACTGACCACCAGTTTCTGTCTCGTCACACCACCCAATTCATGCAATTTAGAGTTTAAATAGAGTTTTTTTCTATCAGTATATATATACCTAGATGTACCTGCAGTATTGATAAAATAATATGTAGGCATGCCAGGGGTAAGAAGGATCCATGGGTCATATGCCCCCTTTTTATGGTGGAACATACAGTTAATGCTCTAATTAATCAACCTCTTAACCACAGCAGAATTATGGGTAACTTTTCAGGATTTAGTCGGAAATATGGCTTGTTGCCATTCATCGGAAAGCTCTGACGGGGAGAGCTTTCCGATGAATGGCAACAAGCCATATTTCCAACTAAATCCTGAAAAGTTACCCATAATTCTGCTGTGGTTAAGAGGTTGATTAATTAGAGCATTACTGTAGGTAGTATTCCGGTAATGATCAGCTTCCTTTCTAATGTCAGGGTACCAGTTGACAATGATTCCATAATTTGTTGCTGCAGATCAAAGTTCACCGATCTTCAGTGGTATTCTTAGATATACTGTAACATTATAAATTTACCTTTAAAATTGTAAACTGTAGGTTACAATTGTTTCATTATCTTCTAAGGTTCTTGATATTAGGCACTGGCTGTCTGTCTGTAGCTATTACAGTGCAGGAACCAATTCTGGTTGTAGATGCACTGGTCCAGGTGCTACCATGGCCGAGTACCTTTAAAACCCTGTGGTGACTCCAGTAGCATTATTTAACGTGTACACACCAAGGCGTGTACACGGGTCAGCCATTAATGTCTGTGCCCGATCGGACAGCGTATTGCACCCACAACAACATACCTGGACAAGTGTTGTAATGGGGGGAAGTCAGCATTTTGCATTCGGATCTGTATTCAGTGATCTCGAATGAGACTTTTCAGCCTGACAAACTTGGTATCTGACCGAGTTCTGATTTTTGTCAGAATACCCTGACCAGGTTGCGATCCCCGGTCCGCTAGCACAAGAGACCAGTACGCTACCTCTCGGCTACGACTTCCCTATGGCATGGTGACATATGTTGAAATTGGGAATTAGATGGCCCTTTCTAGTTATGCTGTGGAATTGTGACCTAGGTAAGCTAGCCTGGAGACTCTAGCTTTATATATATGCAGTATTAGAGTAGATAGTGATCCCGTATACATAGGCCTAAGCACAGGTCACTTTAAATGGACATCCAATTGTCACAGATCTATATCGGGGACCACAACCCACACATGCTGGGACAATTATGGGACATACTGTTTTGTGGCAAATTAACCAAATGAAATTCTTTGTTCACTTAGCTGTGGTTCTAAAGTCTTTAAAATATAATCATTTTCTAAGAGTAAATCATAAACAATGGAACACGGGTCTGGTCATTGCAGTTGTCAGTTGTAATTGTTCATTTTGCAGTTGGCAACTTGTGTAACAACCAACTGATGTAGCGCAGCTCGCCACCTCTGCTGTGCAATGGTGAAGCACAATCTATTCACAATTATAACAAAGAGCATTAGTATATGCTGGGTGTCATTATTAACTTCAGAGTGTTTATATCTAATTTTTGTGTGAAAATATTAATCTATTTGTTGGCCCCTAAGCAGTTAATTTTATTTTGATACTTTTGAAATACATGTAGTAACTAGCTTATTTGGAAAATTGTACACTGATACTAAAATGCTGTACATTTGTTTAATCAGTATTTGTATTCTTTCTTATTTTTCCAAACTTGAACTATTGACACCAACTTTAATAAAGAGCGTTTTATTACTACATGTAGTATATTATCCAACTTTGAATAATGGCCGACTGCTATTGTGCTGAAGTTGGTCCGCACTCAGTACACAGCACACAGCATGACATTTTACAGTAATGCCCTAATTAATCGACTTCTTAACCACAGCAGAATTATGGGTAACTTTTCAGGATTTAGTCGTAAATATGGCTTGTTGCCATTCATGTCAACAAGCCATATTTCCGACTAAATCCTGAAAAGTTACCCATAATTCTGCTGTGGTTAAGAAGTCGATTAATTAGGGCATTACTGTATACTCGTATTCAGTAACTGACATGTAGCAGCCAAGCAGTCAAGACACTGCTGCAGAAGAATGAGAACATTTTTGCAAATCCTCCCATTTTACAAACACTGGTCTCTCTGGTGAAGGGGTTAAATGTCACTAAGAATAATTATTCTATTTTTATACACATTGTTATGCTGAATAGGTCAATCTCACCGGTTTTCTGTGATAAAGTTACCCAGGTTCCTGAAATTGTGATAAAGTTACCCAGGTTGGAGAGGATTGTGATAAAGTTACCTATAATTCAGCCATTGTTATTGGTGTACACTGTGTACTTAATGCTAAGTTTGTGGTCTATTATTGACTTGTTATAGGATGTATGCTTATGTCCGTATGTAAATGGACTAAATGCATATATAATGATTAATGATGAATATGAATTTACTATTTATGTACATAGTGTATATACTGGTATATGTTTGCTGATATGCACTCATAACCCGTTCTATACTAAATTGATTCTCCTACCCAGTTATAAAAGTATACATTTAAATGGCTCTTTTTATTCATCTGTTGGGGTGTTCAGGAAAATTTTGCAGATGACAGTCAGGTGAAAAGATAATATAAGTGCAGAAGGGTGCATTTTCATTAGAGGGAAATGTGAAGATTATATGTTCAACAAACGACTATAGGGAACTACCCATCAATTAGTATTTAATATAGAAAGGATTAAATGTGACATACAGGCCTCAGCCTAGGGGTCCAGAACAGGGAGACTTGAAGTCTCCCTCCAGGAAATTTAGGGAGACTTCAGGAAATTTAGGGAGACTTCAGGGTGGGGAGACTACCAAAAATTGACAATTTTCAAATATTGCTTTATTTTATAACATCTGACAATAACAAATTTAAAAAGATAAAATAACAAATAAAACTAAAAAAATTTGTCTTTATCTGAAATTAGCTTAATTAATTGTTATTATACATTTAAAAATTTTGGAAATGTTTTGTGTAGCTATCATTTAAGCAAGACAATTATCAAGTTACAGTAATAGTTACTTTTTTAACTAAATGAAAGTAGTATTATTTCCAAGACTGCAGCTTGGAAGATACGTTTGTACAGTCTGAAATGACTGAATCATGAATGATGATGCATGTAACACTTTTTAAGTTTAATTTGGTCACGGCTGTAATGTGGGTGTCTGCTAAAATAAACAATAAGGACTAACTAACAAAGGAGTTGCAAAAGATTTTATTAATTAATGGCCTCCCTTAATTAATGCCAACATCACTGGTATAATCCGATTAGAGCAATAAACTTGACATAATTTTATTTACGGAAGTCGGTCTCTTCAAAAAGTCACTGACATATGGCAATAGAAAAATCAGAGCCTGTCTAAGTTGACAGTAACATATTTAACAAAAAACAATATTGGCTGGTTAAAGTGAAACACTCCACTGAGGTGATGAATGGGAATACAGAATAAAGTAGTCAATGCATAATCCGAATTAATGCTAATAAATTACTATTTCTTTGGCTTCAGGGGAAACAAAAATATTTGATTTGAGTTCAGGAACCCACTTAATATCAAAGCTCAGAGTGATCAGATATCGACTTTTGAAGTTTGTTATTTCTCGAGATGTGCAATTATTTGTGGCCCAGAAAAACGTTGTCAAATGGACGGTCTCGGACAAAATTGCGGATGAAGATGGATAACTCTAAAATCAAGTGGTTATACAGCCAAAATAATGTTGATAAATAACACGTTTTGGGAAATTGAAACCATAGTTGATAGTTGTTAGCATTATTTTGTTGCAATTAATTGATTTGGATAAGTAAAGCGTATTTTGAAGGAATGTTGTTGTTGTTATATCTTGATGATATGGGGACCGTCTGATCGGATTGAGTACCTTTAATTTCATAAATTTTATATCCAAATTGGCACACAACTTCATTCTTACATAAACCTGCAAATAGCGTGTCTGTCATTTGTAGAATGAGGTCCCCAGAGGGTGTATTTAGTGATGCTACACCGCACAGTGGGCTAGTCACTAAATTCACTCTCTGGGAGCCTCAACTTCTAAGGGAGACCTTGGATTAGATTGAAGATCAATTAATTAGGGGTTCTAATGCACTTAGGTCAATATACCCCCCGGAAACACCACATATTTGCGGGGGGTTAATCATCGATAACCTGTCGCAATGTATAGTCCGGCTCACCGCTTCAATGTTAGATATTCCTACGCGCTAATATTGCCGTCAGCTGAATTCCTAATCTTGTCCATGCCCAATCCAGACCCGCCCACTGTTCCGTTTCTCTCCATGACGTCACCCTTACGCAGTACATGCCGGCGACGTTACGGAGTAGATGTATAGAGTTGGCGCCCTTGCTATTGACTTCCGTTACTAGCTCGTTGTTATATAAACAAACCAGCGGCTTCGCTTTTGTCGAAATTTGACAGTCAGTACATTCGACATTCGCCCTGTATACATGTACTTTCAGAAAACAGAAAACACTACACCGTTATATCCCATCAATGTCAGTGTCTCGATATCATTTGACCAAATTTCTTGACATGAAACCGCGACAGACACGGCGTGAAATACATCGCATTGAGTAAACAATTTCCCATTGTTTCAATTCAAATTCAAGTTCGCGTTAAAATCAAAACCGCAATTTGTAAGTGATAAAATTCTGAATAAGACATCAACTACATGCAGAAACTAATTGTTGTGCATATTTATTTCTATTCGAGGAGGCAATTTTTCATCTTTATCAGCATTTTTAACGATAAGAGCGATGTTAATTGGGGGACTATATCTTATCTTGCGCATTAAATTTAAAATATAAAGTCATGAATTGGCTGACTGTTTTCTATGGCTGCACATTTCGTTGATAATTACGAGGCATTTGTTTGTCTAAATAACGTTTTAAGTTCGAAGAGCATAAGAATGGGGATAAAAGTGTGGTGTTTTGTGATTTCGGAAAGGTACAGGGCGAATATACTGTGGCAAATACCCGTTAATGGGCTCCGGCTCCGCCGTCGCCCATTAACTAAATTTACCACAGTATATTCGCCCTGTACCTTTCCGAAATCACAAAACACCACACCGTTATCCCCTAAGTAATTATTAAAGGGTTAAAGCTGTGAGCTGAAAAAAACACTGTATCACCCCTGGTCAAGTGGTCCTGTTAATATGCTATGATGCTGGTGGTCCTGCTGAATTGCTTTGATGTGGGTAGGGCAAACTGATGCCGTTATGAAAAAGTACTGTTATTTTTCTAAAGTTGTCATTTTTGCAGTGTTTCGCTAATCCGATCGATTTGAGAAAAAAACAGTGTGTGTATAAAACATGCAAAAATATATATATTTTTGAAAAATATAATAATAACTGCGCTGGTGTTTCTAAAATGAACAATAGTGCACACTCATAACTAACTTAGCAGGGAACATAGTTATCTTGAATAGTATATAGTCCGATTTTACAATATCAGATTCGGCAAACAAGTCCAAAGTTCATCTATGCAATTATTGTTATCAGATATTGTTCTATACATAAATGTGTAATATAATGAAAAAATAAAATATTATAAAAAAAAAAAAAAAAATGATATGAATAACCATCTTGATTAAAGTCAATTTTCAACAACTAATACAACCAGTATTAAAATATATCGAAATAGATATGTTTTTGAATGTTTGATATGCATAACGGCTTTTCCTGTATATGTTCAGATTATCAAAACACTGCGAAAAAGACAAATTAAAAAAATATCAGTTTGCCCTAACAGCATCATAGCAATTCAGCAGGACCCAACCACATCATAGCACATTAGCAGGACCACTTGACCAGGGGTGTGTATGCTGCTGCTAATTACTGAAGGACATGAATTAATCATGTACTATATTATAGGTATGAGTTAACCTGATCATTGTTCTGCCTTATCAAGCCTTAAAATAATTTTTATTTGGCTTCTGACAATTTGTCAGGCACCAAACAGACATGGTCTGACATTTCATGTTTTTTTTATCAACCGAAATAATGCCAAGTGAAACTAATATAATTATATATTATCCCCCAATTATGTTCCTCTTCTCAATTGTCACTTTTTTACTATAAATAATGCAAATCTTCCCACCCTGGCCACAACATCAAACATGCTTGCCAATTTCATGCTCAAATCTAAGGTTATAGAAATCTTCAATTGCTCTGATCGTGGCGCTGTTACTAGTACCATGTAAGGCTAGGCCCATCATTACGAGGAAAAACGCGTTTCATAAATTTTCCAATTCCAATATTTTGTATGCATCCAAGTTCTAATAATCATACAATCTTGAAAAACCAAGATTTTGGCAAAACAAATAATTAAAAACTACTCTCCATTCTCCAATAGAATAAATTTCATTTAACACCACACTATATCAATTTATTTTGCAAAATATCACATTACCAGTGATATTTTCCTTAAAAATACATCATTATTTCAACCTGAAATTATGTCAGACAGTTTAAAGGTACTCAACCCGTAAAGAGGGTCCCCATCTCAATAGATTCCAACAACAACAATCCGATCGGAGGGTCCTATATTACTATTTCTTTGGCTTTGGGGGTAAAAAATATTTTATTCGAGTCGAGGAACCCATCAAACAAAGCTCAGAGTTATTAGATATTGATTTTTGAAATTTGTTATAAACTCGAGATGAGTACTGCTAACTGCCGTAATCTGCTCTGGATGTGTTCTCCAAATCTATTCAAACAGACAAGGATGGATAACTCTAAAATCAAGTGGTAATTTTAACGCAATTTTGACTGAGTTCTGGGCCAGATAGTATTCGAAGCCATTGAAATAGTAATTGAGAGAGTTTTATCGGGTTGAGTACCTTTAAAAGCAGAACCTGACAACCTATACAAATTTGAATTAGGCATCTGACAATAATTGTCTGTGTCAGACCACTTATTATGGGCTTGGTGCTTTATGCATGTGAATATGTATACCAGTAGCTTAATTAACTGAGCATGGAGCCTAACGTTGAAGGACAAATGTCACGTTCTTCCTGTCTGCACTTTAATTATGCTGCAGATACTTGAGCTGGGCATGTGTAATTTAAAACAGTACAGTATAGCTTTATATTAAAAACACGGATGACCCAGTTATGCATCTTAAGATGCAGATATCATAAGTGGCTCTTGCCTGAAGCAAAAACATCAGACCTGGTTGTGAAAAAGTAGTTACTGCTCATAAAAGATAAGTCAATTCTCATAATTACTGTCACTTATTTCAATGGCTTGAGGCTAAAGCATCATGTGATCAACATTTTATCAGTATATAAGCCTGTATAAGCTACTATAAATCTGCCTACTCAAATGTGTGTTAAATTTTGACAGCGATGTTATTGGGATCTTTAAAGGTACTCAATGCGATCAGACTAACAGTAACAAATATTGTTCATTAGCTAAACAACCTCACATTTTTAGACCAGAAAATGTTCGAAATTATGGACGAAATATAATCAATATTAATCGATCTTCAATCTAATCCTAGGTCTCCCTTAGTAGTTGAGGCCTAAGCAGTATATGAGGTTCCCAGAGAGTGAATTTAGTGACTAGCCCACTGTGCTGTGTAGCATCAATGAATACATCCTCTGGGGACCTCATTCTACAGATGACATTGTCATCAAATAGCGTGTCTGTCATCATGACAGACACGCTATTTGCAGGCTTATGTAAGAATGAAGTTGTGTACCAATTTGGATATAAAATTTATGAAATTAAAGGTACTCAATCCGATCAGACGGCCCCCATATCATCAAGATATAACAACAACATTTCTTCAAATGACGCTTTAGTTATCAGAATCAATTAATTGCAACAAAATAATGCTGACCACTGTCAACTAATGGTATCAAATTTCCCAAAACATATTATTTATCAACATTTTGTGACTTTCGTGAGTCGATATCGCAATAAACTTTGAATTAATTACTCAGGAGAAATTCCATACATGTAATTGTGAGCGACGCAAAACAAATTTGCTCACCAAGTCACTTAAATCCTGCAATTTAGAGTTGGGACCTTCACCTGCAGTGAATTAATACATTATTAAGGAACAGGTAATAACTAATAAATATATCCCCACGTTATTTTTCCAACTTTATAAAGTTCCCTGTCAAAACTTCAAATAGTTCTCAGGTTTTGTTCTGATGGAATATGATCTCTACGGGCATTAGCCATAGTAGATTAGATTCATGTCATGATCTATCCAACAGGGTGATTGAATGGGAATAGAGTATAAAGTTGTTATTTTCATCTTAATTTAATATATCCGAGTTGGCAGCACTATAATCAGTAACTCTATTTTGCGAAATCGTTGCTGTTTGTATTATATTCCGTGATGATTAAATCATCCCAAATTAAGGACTAAATGTTTACAATTGCACGTACAGTAATGCCCAAAATAATCGACTCCTTAACCACAGCAGAATTATGGGTAACTTTTCAGGATTTAGTCGGAAATATGGCTTGTTGCCATTCATCGGAAAGCTCTCCCCAAATCCTGAAAAGTTACCCATAATTCTGCTGTGGTTAAGGAGTTGATTATTTAGGGCAATTACTGTAGCTCATAAATTGTGTTTTCTGAAATGGTTTGACCGTGTGGATGCAAGCCTTGAAATAGGGTGTCTATCATTTGCAGAATGAGGTTCCCAGAGGGTGAATTTAGTTATGCTATCCCGCATAGTGGGCTAGCATCACCAAATTCACCCTCTGGGGACCTCATTCTGCTTACACCTCAGCAGAATGAGGTTCCCAGTGGGTGAATTTGGTGATGCTAGCCCGCTATGCGGGGAAGCATCACTAAATTCACCCTCTGGTAACCTCATTCTGCAAATGACAGACACCCTATTTCAAGGCTTGTTCTCAGTATTATTAGTTGAATGCTGCAATTTTTCAGTGGGCAAAGTGCAACTGTCTAAGCAGAATGAGGTTCCCATAGGGTGAATTTAGTGATGCTAGCCCGCTAGACTGTCTCCTTTTATCCCGAAGGAAACCCCAAATTTGTCAGTTTGATTCACTGAAATCAAGCCTGGAAATAGTAGTGTCTGTCATTTGCAGAATGAGGCCCCCAGAGGTTGATTTGTATAGTGATGCTATCCTGTGGGCTAGTATACAAAATTCACCCTATGGGGACCTAATTCTGCTAGCTATAGCAGTAGCTATAGTCTCAACTTAAAATTGTTTTTAGTTATTTTTCCCTCCTGGGAAGTTTCTAGAACCCTAATTTGCTGAAGATAAAATGCATAATCGAGGTGACTGATGGGTGAACATCATCAACTTCAAATGGGGAACTTCAATCTGATCCAAGGTCTGCCATAGCATTTGAGACCTAAGCAGAATGAGGTCCCAGAGGGTGAATTTGGTGATGCTAGCCTACTATGCAGTATAGCATCATAGCAGTTGAGGCCTAAGCAGAATGAGGTTCCCAGAGGGTGAATTTGGTGATGCTAGCCTGCCATGCAGGTTTAAGCAGCATCACTAAATACACCCTTTATGGACCTCATTCTGCAAATGACAGACACACTATTTGCAGGCTTGGATAAAGATAGTGAAAATATGTCGCTGGAAATACTCACCGAGAGCTCAGTGAGAGCTTTCCGATGAATGGCAGCAATCCATATTTCCGACTAAATCCTGAAAAATGTCCCATAATTCTGCTGTGGTTTAGGGGTTGGTTATTTAGGACATTACTGTACCCTGTACACCATATAGACCCATGAGATCTACTATTTCTCACGCTTGATTAGATCGATGCAGTGTGACTTTCAAGTCAGCCTGGGGATATGACCTTTCGCCTTTTGATATTATAGTAATTATATTGTTTGAATCTGATTTCAGATCTGAAATGGAGATGAGATATCTACTGATTGTTATGAATTATTACTGATGAAGTGATATCGTTACGTAACATGATGTCAGAGGAGAAGGACCCTAAAGAAATCCCATTCCAGTATGTTACGCAGAGCATCAGGTATAAGCTGGCTAACTTGCTTGATCCAAGGAGTTTTGTCAAGGGGAATAACTGGAAAATGTTGGCAAGTTATCTTGGATTTGATGAGAATGCCATTGAGGTTAGTAATAGTAAGGTTTCGCAAAATTGTGGTTACAATTAACCCTTTCATGATGGGAGCTGTGCTGGTGCAGCATTAAAGATCATGTGCCAGTGCATTCTCTTATATATGCGAGTCTCCCATAGGGAGCCTCGCATATATAAGAGAATGCACTGGCTTACAAGGTCAAGGTAAATATTGTTTGGAAAATTTATTCTCTTATATATGTGAGGCTCCCTATGGGAGACTCGCATATATAAGAGAATGCATCAGAACAGGGTTTTCGCAAAGTTTCAGCTCCAGTTCTAGAAGGGTTAAAAATATGTTGATCTTCTCAGTCAGATTCTTTATGGGACTTCAGGGGATTGCTAAATTATGAAAAAGTCATTAAAATTAAAGATACATAATCCAAATTAACGCTCCCAAATGACTTTTTCTTTGGCTTCAGGGGTGAAAAATATTTGATTCGAGTCAAGGAACCCACCCATCAACTCTCAGAGTGATCAGATATCGATTTTTGAAATTTGTTATTTCTCGAAATGCTTAATTATTTGTGGCCCAGAAACGAGTCATGAAACAGGTTGTCTCGGACAAAAATTGCAGACGAAGATGGATAACTCTAAAATCAAGTGGTAATACAGCCATATTTTGTTGAACAACATGTTGATAAATATCACGTTTTGGGAAATTTTATATCATAGTTGACAGCGGTTAGCATCATTTTGTTGTAACTAATCGACTCTGATAACAAAAGCGTATTATGAAGAAATTATATTGTTGTTGTAACTTGATGATATGGGGACTGGGCAAAAAATTGTCGTGCAAATGCAGAATTCAGTGAGAGAAATCAGGCTATTTTCCTGTAACCAAATACATGTTGACCTTCATTGAATACAAAAATCATTTTTCAATTTTTTGTGAACTTTCCACGTTTTGTAAATTAATTAAGCCTTCAAACTGGTTACTGTATGTAACATTTACACAGGCGGGTTATGCCCCCCCCCCCCCCCATACTTAATTTTCTATTTTCAGACCCCCCTACAACCTGATAAATTGTGTACTCTACCCTAATATACCCTAGTAGATTCAACTATATGATGAAGGGATGGCAGGTTGAGATATCTATATATCTATGTTTTCTTTTTAAGCCACATGGTGGTTTGCGCTCTAAAATACACGATATTTATTCATTTTGAATTTTTTTCCAGTATTTTAATAGGTCGATAAATATCTGAACTACCTTTCTACGAGCATTCTGTAACCCAAAAAGATGCATTGAAGTATTGAAAAATACAACTATGATCACGGTGTTCGGGTCCCAAACAAAAAACTGCCATTTGCATGACTTGGAACAGAAAAGAGCATTTCGTGTTAGCCTATTCCTGATATGGTAAAAATAAAGAGCATTTGTCTGACTTTTGGCAAAGAATTGAAAACAGCTGGAAAATTACTGTGACTTTGGCAAGTGTTTTCATCAATATTTTGTGTATTTATCGTATCCGTCCCTTCAAATTACATAGACAAAATTTGGAGGTTCGAATGAGCCATGTCCATTTAAACAACAAGTATTCCAGCATATTATACATCAAAGTTTTATTCTTTTTAACGGAAAAAAAAAACAATGATATCCCCGATCTCCCAGACCGCCTCCTGAAATTATTTTCTGATGTGTAATAACACGTCTGGTCATTGTCAGTACAACCGCTATCATGACAGCGTTTGATGACAGTTTTGATCGTAGATATTTGAAACTTCAGAGTATTGTTACCCACATATTGGAGATGTGCAGCATGTATATAGATTACGGAAAAATAATTTTTTTAAGGAGTTATTAACCCTTTTCGCCTCTCACTGAGAGCTTTCCAATGAATGGCAACAAGCCATATTTCCAACTAAATCCTGAAAAATGACCCATAATTCTGCTGTAGTTAAGGGGCGATTACTTAGGGCATTACTGTAAATGACTAATTTATTCTTATAATATTATTTATTTAGTGATTTAACCCTTTCATGACTGGTACTTTCAGATTTTTTGAAAAAACCCTGTGCCAATGCATTCTCTTATATATGTGAGCCTCGCATATATAAGAGAATACATTGGCCTAACAATATTTACCTTTTTCTTGTAAGCCAGTGCATTCTCTTATATATGCGACATTTCCTATGGGAGACTCGCACATTTTAAGAGAATGGAAGGCACAGAATCTTTAATGCTGCACAAGCTCAACTCATGTCATGAAAGGGTTAATCATTACATGTGCTTCTGAGATATTCCCATTATTTTGACCTACTCAATTTCAGAATCACCTGCATGTACATGTACCCAATCATAGTTGTGCTGGTCATTTTGACATGAACACTTTGGAAACTTTATAATCATGCTTGGCGGAAGCGATCAGTCACTGACTTACTTCTGTTATACAGTAACTCCCTAAATAATCGACTCCTTAATAACCACAGCAGAATTATGGGTAACTTTTCAGGATTTAGTTGGAAATATGGCTTGTTGCCATTCATCGGAAAGCTCTCAGTGAGAGCTTTCCGATGAAGGCAACAAGCCATATTTCCGAGTAAATCCTGAAAAGTTACCCATAATTCTGCTGTGGTTAAGGAGTCTATTATTTATTACTGTATATCTTCCATTATTTAGTCCATTGAAGACAGTACATGCAGAGATCGGAAAACCATCATGATACTACAGGAGTACTCCAAAACGATGGGGAACTCGGTCGGAAACGTCATGGAAGCTGCCAATATCATGGAACGGCCAGATGTTTATGACCTTCTCAACGAAGCCTTACCTGGTAAGTTTAACCCTTTCTTTGGTAAATGGATTCCTCCATTCAGTTATAAAAGTATATATTGGAATGGTCTACATTCATTTGGAGGGGTGTCGAGGAAATATCAGCAGACGGCAGATGTACAAAACAATAATACAAGATTTTATGGGACAAGTTTGATAAATTTGATTCACAATGAGTCGTAGATGAGTTGAGAATCAAATTTTCAAACGAGCTTCATAAAATCTTGTATCCCAACATAACGAGTTGAAGATCTTTTATATCTCATGAAAAAAACTTTTTAACAAATAAAAATCCTTATAAGAAGTTGCAACATTCATACATTTACAGCATTGGCTGAGACACTTCACAACTGTGTATGACATAATTGCACGCTCTGGCTGGCAACAGAAAATATAGTCCCCCAATTTGCCTCCTTGTTTTTGTGTCTATTTTCGTTAGAGCAACAAAGTTGGATAAGAATTTAACTTTAATGAACAAAGCAATCATTTTGAATTGTCTGGTGTTGGTGTCATGCACAGCTTTTCGAAATTGTAGTAATCCGCCAAAAGCCCAAAATCAATGTAAATTTTGTTGGAGCAATGCCAACATCTACCTATATGGTGTCTGTCATTTGCAGAATGAGGTCCACAGAGGGTGAATTTAGTGATGCCACCCCACATGGCGGCTAGCATCACCATATTAACCCTCTGGGAACCTCATTCTGCTTAGGCCTCAAAGTTCTGCTATGGGAGACTTAGGATCAGATTGAAGTTCCTGAGTTGAAGTTGAAGTTCACCCATTCGACACCTCGATTATGCATTTTATCTTCTGCAAAGTAGGGGATATATAAACTTCCCAGAATGGAAAAAGTAACTAAAAATGATGTTAATTTGATATTATAGATACTTCCCAGAAGATAAGGTCTAAGCAGAATGAGATCCCCAGAGGGCAAGTTTGGTGATGCTAGCCCGCTATGTGGGATAGCATAACTAAATTCACCCTCTGGGGACCTCATTTTGCAAATTACAGACACACTATTTGCAGGCCTGGTTATATTGGAAAAGACTCGAAGGGGAATAAAATTTAGTAAAATGTCTGTCATTGCTCTGTGAGTTACAGAAATGCTCTAATTAATCGACCTTTTAATGACAGCAGAATTATGGGTAACTTTTCAGGATTTAGTCGGAAATATGGCTTGTTGCCATTCATTGGAAAGCTCTCACTGAGAATGATGAATGGCAACAAGCCATATTTCCGACTAAATCCTGAAAAGTTACCCATAATTCTGATGTGGTTAAGAGGTTGATTGAGGTTCCCGGAAGGTGAATTTAGTGTCACTATCCCGCACAGCGGACTAGTGACACCAAATTCACCCTCTGAGGACCTCACTCTGCAAATAACCGACACACTATTTCAAGGCTTGGTTGTATTATTATTTGAAAAAGGAATTATTCGCCGATCCATCTGTGCTGACATTAATGCCGCTGCTTGGAGAAGTCAACTAAATATTGTAGTTTTACGAGCGATGGTAAATCGCGGGAGAATTTCACCAGTATACTACCTTGACGTTAAGCAGGGATATATAGGGATAGTACATAAGCACAAATTTGGTCATAAAACGGAACCTCTTTCTTGTCATGAAATACATGAAAATATGGATCTGTAAATGATCATAAGCAGAACCGGATGCGACAGCGCATGAAAATCAGTACGCGTGTAAAAAAATTTGGGAGAAAAAAGTTTTATTTTTTTTCATGAAATGGAAAAAAAGTTGTAGGAGGTGTTCGTAAACCAGACTTAAAAATTGGTGTCGCCTAACACTGTTATTTAATTTATTTACAGAAATATCTAGAGTGTACCAGAAGTCAATCAATGACTCAAATATGCCGAGTCGGCAAACGTCGTTTTTAGGAGATCGGCATTGCCAACCATGTCCGAACTACTGCAGTTCCTCGCATTATTGCTGCTCCCATAATACATCAAGTTTCCATGCCACAGCGATCCACAACTCGCATGTTATGAGTGAACAATGTATATATCCGAGGAGTTTTGAAGAGAACTCTTTGCAATCAGCTGGATATCACCATGGTAACCATAGTATATCACCGAATATACCACTGACTGTGCACTCGCCACACCTAAATCATTCACCACCACACCAAGTGAACCATTCACCACACCCAGTGAACCATTCACCACACCCATTGAACCATTCACCACTCCAGCTCAACCATTCACCGCACAATGTGAATCACTCACCACATACGGTGAACCATTCACCACCAAGACATTCATCTTTGGTGCACCATTCTCCTCATGACAATCTGAGTTTGGTTGTTCATCCCGATATTCATCCTTCATACATTCAAAACAATGACGAGTGCATGGAACCAACAGGCAGTTACCACGAAGACCCGTTGCCGCTAGAGCATGGAATTATGCGGCAACAGTTCGATGATATTCCACAAATGATGAGCCCGTATGATTTAGTCATCGGCTCACAAGAGGAAGTTCAGACATCGGATGAATTTTCATCAGGGGACATGATGGCTGGCAACACGTCGGCATTAAGGAGTATGTACCAGCGGCTTCCTTCTGAGGAAAATAATACAAAACAACCAGAAATTGAACCTGGCATGGTCGTGAACAGAACAGACAACGTTTTTGACAAAATGGCTTCTCAGAATTCTGACTGTCATGAATTTGGATACCAGAAAGAAAAAACTAAAACCCCGATGGCTAATTTGGAAAGATTCGCTCATTTTCCAAATAAGTTCATCGCAGGAAGTGACTATCAGAAGTACATTCATAATGCTGAGACCAACATCAGACAAGGGAAACCCAAACAAGTTGTGCGTCAAGCTAAAGCTATGTCAGCGGAGCTTGATACTGATGGTGCAGATAGCTTCGATTATAGGGACATCGGTTCATTCTCTAGTCATTCATCAGATAAGGAAGGTCTCTCGTCACTGGGTTCTAATTCTTTCCCGTCAAGAATCAAGTCACCTAGGTTCGGCTATTCTACCGATTTGGAAGCATCACTGAAATCGAAACCGAAGTCGGCGTCTGTGCCAGATAATATGAAGACATCAAGTTTCAAGAGAGGTAAGATATAACCAGTTAGAAGTATAAATGCCATTGTCCACAGGGGGGGGGGGGGGGGGGTCGGAAAATGTTTTCAGGCACATATGCTGATTGTTTCCTTTCGACCCTTGTTAGGACCCACCCACCCCCGCATCCAAAAATGTTTCCATTTTCGGCAGTTTTTTCCCTGACCATTTTTGGACATCCACCCCCTTTTGACACTAAAACAGAGATTTGCAGGGGGAAATTCACTGTAAACAGCTGTATATGAATTTCTGTGCATACTATTTGTCATGGATGTTAACATTGACATATAAATAGGAACGAGTCATTTTGGGGTCATTCGGCCAAAAAAACCTGGCTGCCAGCGGCCATCTTGGATTTCAAAATTCAATCCATTAGCATGGGCTACAGGCCATACTGTTTGTCTGATCATTATGAAATTTTTAATTTATGTTAATATTGACATTCTAAGGTGTTTTAAGCCAAACTCATTGCAAAAACAGCCAAAAAGACTTGCAGAAAAATTTGTTTTGAGTTGGTCCCATCGACCACCCACCCACCCCGGCATACATGCCTGGAAAAAAATCCCCCCCCCTGTTTTCGGAGGAAAAATCATATGCTATAATTTTATATCAGGGTTTTCTGCTTTTATTGTTAATTCCAAAATTTAGATTTTCTTTTTTCCAAACCGTTCCTGGTAGGATAATTCTATTTTGGATTGTTTTGAAAAGAATGGCTAGAAGGGCGTTTCATCCTTATCTTGAGTGATAGAGACTAATCGAATCTGAGGAACGAAATTGTCAAAACTAAATGTCGTATCTCAAGACTGAATACTTTTTACTTATGAATTTCTAAAATGTTGATAAAACCATCAAATCATGTTGTTTTTTCATTAACTAGGAGAGATATGAATATGAACGTTTGTCTTTTATAACAACTTTGATATGTGTTATAATATAACTTATATACACAATGTGTCTGTACCGATTCATGAATCGAGATGAGGCCCGTTTTTGTGGTCGTATGGCGATGAGGCGACCTTTGTCGCTACAGTAGTGAGAAAGTGAGAGCTTTCTGATGAATGGCAACAAGCCATATTTCCGACAAAATCCTGAAAAATTACCCATACATCTGCTGTGGTTAAGGAGTCGATTGTTTAGGGCATTACTGTATATGACCACAAGAACAAGCCGAGTCGCGATACATGAATCGGTAAAGACACATTGTGTGTATACCACATTTATCTACCATTCGTGTGACAGAATCCACAACATAAACTACATTTTAAGAGTTTGGATTTGTGTCTGACAATTAGCTTTATTGAGTAAATTCTTCCAGTTAATCTGCAAGTGTATCTGTGTCACACTATCAGATTAATTTGCAAAATTCTCCCAATTGCAATTGCACGCATATATGTCTAACGGAAATTGAATTCACTGGTCAAAATCTCCTACACTTTCCTTTTTATGTTTACCCATACCACAGTGTGGTAAACATAGTGTCGTTGTCCGGATTGACCACTCGTCGTTCGTCCGTCTGTCTGTCTGTCTGTAGACACTTTACGAGTAATGCGATAACTCAAATATTT
Organism: Siphonodentalium dalli; assembly: GCA_032622095.1. Classification (NCBI taxonomy): domain Eukaryota; kingdom Metazoa; phylum Mollusca; class Scaphopoda; order Gadilida; family Siphonodentaliidae; genus Siphonodentalium; species Siphonodentalium dalli. The sequence goes on from CP136067.1 coordinate 182,548,775, forward strand.
TCTATCCGATCCGAACCAAATTTTTTATATGGGTTTCTCAGCCCAAAATACAGATCGAGTTCGAATTTGGGTTTGATCCTAGTTTTTGTTACAGAGTTATGGCCCTTTTTCAACTTAGAATTCACGCATTCTGCCATAACTCAAACATTTTTTATCTGATTTGAACCAAATTTGGTATGTGAGTTTCCCAGCCCAAAATACAGATCGAGTTAGAATATGGGTTTGATCCGATTAAGGAGTTATGACCCTTTTTGGAGAAAAAAAATTCGATTTTTTTTTTATTTAGCTCCTTAATAAATTTAGCATATACAAATATTAAATTTTGATTGAACTTTAATAACAATAAAAAAAAAATTAAATAATAACAAAAAAAGGACACTTTCATTTATTTTAGTTTTATACGATTAATTAGGTGTGATATCCTGTTTGAAAATATGAAGATTTTATTGCAATAGTTTCATGTAATATAATGATATCAATAAACTACCATGTGATCATCCAACATCCAGAGTATATGAGAGGACATTTTATAGATGTTGTCTTTCCAAGTGAAATCTGTTATGAAATGAGTGATGCCATATGATACAGAGCTCTGGTGGGTCAAGATAAACAACACTGGTGGCTGGCTGTTTGCTTATTCTAACTGTCAAATTGATTAATGGCAATATAAGACTGGTGTTTCTCCTAGTCTTGAAATTTCATTTCAGGGTGAGATAAGGGCCCCCTCCCCTATATAAGTGTCTTCTAAATTCCATTAATTTGCTTCAAAAATAATTAACCCTTTCCAAGGTTTCCATAGACACATGCTATAATGTACATGGACTCTTCCTCATATCTCTTAATATCTATTGGGTATCTTTGCACACTATTCACTTCTATCAATTTTGGTATTGACTGATTAATTGATTTTTGAAAAATATATTAACCCTTCAGACACGTGCTTTCAATTTGAAATTAAGATAACAGCTGATAGCCAATATGATTTATATATGCAATGGGAAACAGGCAGATAAATATACATGACTATTGTAAGTGATGACTTGTTTTGAAAATCAATATGGTAGATGTTAGTATTTCCAGGAACCTTATTTTCCCATTTGTTCATATTTTCATGGTTGATTGAATTTTAGGGGCCACAGAGCACTTAGAAGATTAACGTTGAAGGTTGTGGCTTTTAGTGTCCAAGCTACTTGTAAAACATTGTAATGTGTGAAACCATTTAATTGAGGGCTAACTTACTTTCTTTTATATGAACGATTTAGTGGTCATAGGGGCCAGCATCCTCATCATATTATGTCTGTATAACATTATATAGATAATACTTTTGAATTGTATAAACTACATATATGTTTGAAAACCATACACCCCTGTTATGAAACACTTAATCTTATTTAATACACAGGTCAGATCTGATCTTATATCTGTCCATGTTTGATAAACTAATAACTGGGGAGAATGGGGGAAGGGGGGGGGGGGGGTAATTAAAGTACCATTTAAATATGAGATGGAATCCCCTACATGTATGTCGTTCTAAGCAGTCTGGCTTGTCAACAAATTATAATTTCTCTTTAGAAGTGAATAAATTTTAAATATCTGGCATGTCAAAAGTGGCAAAGATAGGGATTTATCACTTTTGCTTCCAATGAGTTAACTTAAACTCCTAAACATGTCCTCCGAAATCACTAAACCATTGGATCTCACAGTGAGAGGTCCTTGGGTGAATAGGGACAGAGTTAAGAGATTAAAAACTACTCCTCCCCACCCCAAATACTTTAACCCTTTCTTAAGACAAATTATTTGAGCTTTTGATTTCAAGTTGGGTACTGATATATGGATTAATTCCTGTGATCATATCTTTGACAAATTATCAGTTATCGCCAAGGTATGGGTTAAACATCTGCCGATCGTGATCGGCCTCTCGTTATATAATTATATAATAAATACTCAACAAATATATATTAGTTACTTTCTGATATAATTTTACCATATTACCCACAATGAGAGGAACTAGGAACTATTTCTTTATAGTGCGTAAGAATGTATGTTGGAATGTTGTTTTGATTTTGCATGAGACTGCATGTGGCGTATTCATTGATAAATTTTGAATTATCAAGGAAGTCACGAGTGCCTTGTATTTCAACTGTACATGTAGTTAGGATATAGATGTTTTTAACGCCAATTTTATCAGGGAATTTCATAGGAAATGGTAGATAAGAAGGATTATCATGCAATGGTATTGACAGATACCAATTCTATTTCCAAGGATAGATTGCTTTTTGTGTCTCAGTCCTGTAAAATTTGATACTACATTTTAGACATTCTAAAGAATTAAACAGAATAAATAAAACAAATTTGGCACTACCTGCTGCGATTCATAAAACAATAAAAACAGTCCGAAGCCCAAGCCTTGAAATAGGGTGTCTGTCATTTGCAGAATGAGGTCCCCAGAGGGTGAATTTAGTGATGCTACCCTGCATAGCGGGCTAGCATCACCAAATTCACCCTCTGGGAACCTCATTCTGCTAGATACATCATATCACATTACAGTAATGCCCTAAATAATTGACTCCTTTACCACAGCAGAATTATGGGTAACTTTCAGGATTTAGTCGGAAATATGGCTTGTTGCCATTCATTGTCGATTATTTAGGGCATTACTGTATGCTAATCAAAATGAAAACTGGAAATATAAAGATATTGCTTTCCACTGCCTGGCATATGGATAACAGACTACATGTATTCAATTCTATCATCTTGTTTGATGTTCTACAGCATCTTTATGTATGATGTTCCTCACCATACACGAGGCCACAGAGGTATTCAAATTGACTTCCAAAAGTGTCCCTAACTCTATAACAACGCATTGCACAGTATCAATAACGAAAAACGTGTTTGGTATATTGAAGAGTTATGTTATCATGTAGATATTTGTCTCTGAAAATACACCGGAAATATTTTTTTTTTAAAAGGGTGGTGGGTGCCAATATAGGTAAAAATGAAAAAAGCACCTATATGTCTGGAACTTTTTTCCACCTCCCCCAGCATTATGTTTTTTCTGGAGAGACATTTTAAAGTGATTACATGTATTAACATTCAGTATTATTTTTCAGTAGATATTAATAGTTTGCTCTATATCGATATTGTTTAGATTGTCTGATAGATCTGAGTTTGACCAAACATCAACATCAAACTTATAGGCCACCAAATTAACATAAACTTATAGGCTGCCTAATTAACATAAACTTATAGGCTGCCAAATTAACATAAACTTATAGGCCGCCAAATTAACATAAGCTTATAGGCAGCCAAATTACCATAAACTTATAGGCCGCCAAATTAACATAAACTTATAGGCTGCCAAATTAACATAAACTTATAGGCAGCCAAATTAACATAAACTTTAAGGCAGCCAAATTAACATAAACTTATAGGCTGCCAAATTAACATAAACTTATAGGCCGCCAAATTAACATAAACTTATAGGCTGCCAAATTAACATAAACTTATAGGCAGCCAAATTAACATAAACTTATAGGCTGCCAAATTAACATAAACTTATAGGCTGCCAAATTAACATAAACTTATAGGCAGCCAAATTAACATAAACTTATAGGCTGCCAAATTAACATAAACTTATAGGCTGCCAAATTAACATAAACTTATAGGCAGCAAAATTAACATAAACTTATAGGCTGCCAAATTAACATAAACTTATAGCCTGCCAAATTAACATAAACTTAGAGGCAGCCAAATTAACATAAACTTTAAGGCAGCCAAATTAACATAAACTTATAGGCTGCCAAATTAACATAAACTTATAGGCAGCCAAATTAACATAAACTTTAAGGCAGCCAAATTAACATAAACTTATAGGCTGCCAAATTAACATAAACTTTAAGGCAGCCAAATTAACATAAACTTATAGGCCGCCAAATTAACATAAACTTATAGGCAGCCAAATTACCATAAACTTATAGGCCGCCAAATTAACATAAACTTATAGGCTGCCAAATTAACATAAACTTATAGGCAGCCAAATTAACATAAACTTATAGGCCGCAAATTAAAGATACGGGCAGTGTTGGCGGTGGGTATGCTGTTAAAATATTCACCTCCGTCAAAAACCGCCATAAACAGAAGGAATAGTAAGATATAGACAGACCTCGTTCTTATGCCAATCAGAAATATGGCATAAACAGTATGTTATTGTCAATTTTTCCCCTTTGTTATGTAAAGAAAAGCAAAAAACATTACATTTCCTGGCTGTTGTTTAGATCCGGATATGGTAAACATAAAGAGCATTATTTGTTACTGTTTTCCTGATATGGAAATAATAAAGAGCTTTTATATAATTTTTGTGTGATTAACCAATAGAATTGTGCTGTTTTATGTAAACAGAAGCACAACTTCTATAACACGAGCAGGCTCTTGTTTACATACACCATCATATGTCTTGATGACAATATACTATTTACGCGCTAATTATGTTTGACATATGAGCAGAACTGTATATATTTTGGTGTTCCTACTGTTGATGGCAATTTGAACAAATATAAATATTTCTGCAACGAACGCCGCCCGTGCCTTTAACATATACTCAATTATTTGAAGATATCTCCAAATATTTGGAGATATCTCTAATTATTTGTATAAGATTGTTACACCTTTATAGACTTGGTGAAACAGATCTATGAAGATGTTACAATTTTATTTATATTATCAATTCTGGAGACTTGTACGGCACATCATATAATTAATTATTTGAAGATATCTCTAAATGTTTGAAGATATCTCTAATTCATTAAAAGATATCTTCAAATCATTTGCAGATATCTCCAAATCGATTTGAAGAGCTCTTCTATCATATCCTAAATGTTCAGGACATCAAACCATTTGAAGATATCTCTAAATAATTAGAAATATCTTCAAATATTTGGCGATCTCAAAATCTTCAAATTATTTAGAGATATCCACAGCATTTAAGGAGAAGTAAATTGGATTTGTCACGCTTATCTGTAAATGAATTAGATATATCTCCAATTTATTTAGAGATATCTCCAATCTATTTAGAGATATCTCTAAATGATTTGAAGATATCTCTAATTGCCCTTCTTAGTTATGGAGAAGTCCAAATCATATAGAGAGATCTCTAAATCATCTCTAAATATTTGAAGCTATAAATATTTGGAGATATCTCTAAATATTTGGAGATATCTTTAATTAATTTTATACTGTATCTCCAAGTAGGTTGAAAATTGCCTAATATTTTCCAACAGTTATTAATAAGGGAATAAAAACAGATGATGTGCATGGCATCAAGTGATAGTCACTAAAATAGATATGGAGCATGTCTCCTCAAATTTTTAGGAAAAGCAATGTGAGAAGCCAAAAGATACAAAAAATATCTCCAAATCACATTATGGATAAGTATTTAATTACGGATATTTCCAATTGTGGGTATATCAATTTAGAGATATCTCCAAATATTTAGAGATATCTCCATGGATAAGTATTTTACTACAGATATGTCTGAAAAGAATGTATCCTTAAATGATTTAGATATATCTTCAAATGATTTAGAGATATCTTCAATTCATTTGGAGATATCTCTAATTCATTTAGAGATAACTTCAATTTCAGGTTCAATTATGGATATGTGCCGTAGCAAATTATGAGCACTTGAATGTATACAATGGAATGGTCTATTATTCATTTGGAGGGGTGAACAGGATAAATTTAGAGACAAAAGTCAGATGAAAAGTTAATAAAAGTGCTGAAGGATTATTTATTCATTGGTGGGAAATGTTCAGATAATAAGCACATGGTCATTTGTTGAACTTATTATCTGAACATTTCCTAGGGGAACTAGTTGGTGAACGTTCAGAGGACCATGATTCAATCGTAAGTGGAAAGATTTCCATCGTAGGAAGTAACCGGTAGTTGGACTGCGCATGCTCACGTCAAAATCGCAAATCTATTTTAGATGCGAATTCGTGGCGTATCCTTGGTTACCTCCACTTGCGACATAATAATCACAGTCGTGGGTACGTAAAAATCGTGGCTGGAAATATCGCAGGGTAGTCAATCACATGCTTTACGAACAACCTATGATATCATCATGTACGACAAAATCGCAATCGTATGAACAAACTATCCATGAACTCGTCATGCCCGATTCCTCCACTTACGATTGTAATGTGGTCGTCTGAACGTTCACTTACTCATCAATGAGTATTTAGTATAGAAAGGGTTAGCATTTATTTTGTCAGTGTGATCTATTTTCAGGCTTCAAGAATATAAAAGTTCTTGTTACATACGGCTATGAGAATGACAGACATATCCGTCATGCTTTGACGATGGCCGAATATATCAACAAGGCTGGCTTTGACTGTATTGTCGATATGTTCCAATACAAGTTTGAAGAACATGGGATGTCTGTGGAGAAAATAGAGAGCTGGCTGAAAGAAATATATGATAAGGTAAGTCCTGAAATGTTTTGCGAAAACACTGTGCCATAGGGAGCCTCGAATATATAAGAGAATTCACTGGCTTACCAGGTCAAGGCTGATTTCACTCTGCATTGCTTACAATCATGAAATTTCTCACAGGTAATTAACTCAATGTATATTGCTAGATCAGCCAATAAAAGTAGTCTCAAATTTGATTGGAATTTTCTACAAGCTTAGTTGACTTCCATGACTAGCGCTTCCTGAAATTGTTTTTCGAAAACCCTGTGCCGATGCATTCTCTTATATATGCGAGTTTCCCATAGGGAGCCTCCCATATATAAGAGAATATATTGGCCTAACAATATTTATCTTTACCTTGTAAGCTAGTGCATTCTCTTATATATGCGAGGCTCCCTATGGGAGACTCACATATATAAGAGAATGCACTGGCACAGGGTCTTTAATGCTCAAGCAGCACAGCTCCCTTCATGAAAGGGTTAACACTTTCTTCGCTAAATGGATTCTCTCATTATAAACTTATACATCTGAACGGTCTATTATTCATCAGGATGGATATTCCGGTAAAATAACCAGACGACAATAAATACAAGTGCAGAAAGATTCCTATAGTATCCATTGGTGGGAAATGTTCAGATAATAATATGTGAACCGCCATATCAAATCCATTCGTAAGTCGGGATTTTTTACCCTGTGCCAGTGCATTCTCTTATATATGCGAGTCGACCATAGGTCGCCTCGCATATATAAGAGAATGCATTGGCCTAACAATTTTTTATCATTTTTTAAAAATAAATGTTTCTTACAATTTTTAGGACATAAAATAAAAAACATCCATTACCCTGCAGGGAGCCCCACACATATATAGAAGCATATAGAAGAGTGTCGTCTGCTCATGTTTGTCTGGGGCTCTGTATGGGTGAAATTATAAAATTGTTAAAGAATACCATAAAAAAATATTTTTAAATTGTTTTTTTTTTTATATATTTTTTTGGGTTGAATTGTTTTTGGGTATGCTCAAGCATGCTATAGCGAATCTAAAAACAAACTGGATAAAACCTTAGGGGCATGTTATAACTCAAAACTATCACCAAGTATTCATAGTAATAATTTTGATGCCCATGAAAAACGTAAGATTCCCTGGCACGAAACCTACAAAATAAGTCTGTTAAGAAACCCACCGGCGATCTCTCTTTCCCCAACGTTTCGCCTGAGACGCCCGAAATGTACTTACTTAAAGAATATAAGAAAAAATTATTAAAATTGTAAAAAATTGTAAAAAATAATAACAAATGATGAAAAATTGTTAGGCCAATGCATTCTCTTATATATGCGAGGCGAACTATGGTCGACTCGCATATATAAGAGAATGCATTGGCACAGGGTATATGGGTTGATACAAAAATCGGACCTGGCACTGAAAGGGTTAAAGCCTCAAATCTGGAGACTCGCCGGAAAAACGGAAGATTCTACAGGTCTGTTTGTCACACCCAAATTTAAAGTGACACATGAAAATGGTAAATGGCATAATGTTTGGCACATGAAACTTTCTGGCCAGTTTGGACCCTGCTGAACCTGTATTAGTAATATAGGCTTTTATCATCTGAAAAGTGGGCCACCATTTCCACTTACAACCAAGGCTGTAAATAGTGTGTCTGTCATTTGCAAAATGAGGTCCCCAGAGGGTGAATTTTGTGATGTTATCCCGCACAGCTGGCTAGCATCACCAAATTCACCCTCTGTGGACCTTATTCTGCTTAGGTCTTATCTTCTGTGAAGTATCTATAGTGTCAAATTAACATTGTTTTCAGTTACTTTTTCCCTTCTGAGAAGTTTCTATATCCGCTAATTTGAGGAAGATAAAATGGTGAACTTCAATCTGATCCTGGCTCTCCCATAGCAGTTGTCAGAGGCCTAAGCAGAATTAGTTTCCAGAGGGTGAATTTGGTGAATAAATTCACCCTCTGGGGACCTCATTCTGCAAATGACAGACACACTATTTGCAGGCTTGCTTACATCTGATTTACAATAATCATCTTTCATTCTAGGCTGACTTCATTCTGGTGTGTTCGTCTCCAAAATACAAAGCAAATGCGGAGGAAGTAGACAGGAGTTCGTCCGTTGTAGACGAGGATCAGCTGCAAATGAAGATGATTTATAAGTGGATGCTAACAGAAAACTCTGCGAAAGGCTCCGATCGCTTCATTCCAATTCTGTTACCGGGGTCACAACGCGATCATGTTCCGGCATGGCTTCTACGAAAGCAGCTTCTTTATGATTGGCCAAAACAACACAAGGATCTGTTCTGGATGTTAACGAAACCCGAACAGCAAATAAAGAAAAAAAATGTGAGGTCTACTCGATCGTCCTAGTCCGGTATTATCAGGATTTGCATTTTGACAGGGCCTACAGGCCCATGCCCAGTAAACAGGCCCGTGTTTGGTCTTTGCGTGACCTTCTTATATGACCCGCAAAACCTACAGATGAAAGCTAAATCTTGAAAAGTGAAAAATGGAAATAGCTTAGACAAACTTTCATAATGGGAGCTGTGCTGGTGTAGCATTAATGATCCTTTGCCAGTGCATTCTCTTATATATGTTAGTCTCCCATAGGAGAATTCACTGGCTAACAAGGTCAAGGTAAAGATAGTTAGACCAATGTAATCTTTTATATATGCGAGGCTCCCTATGGGAGACTCGTATATATATGAGAATGCATTGGTGCAGCGTTTTCGCAAAATTTCAGGAAGCTCGAGTCATCGAAGGGTTAAACACTTATAATTTGGGAGACCCGCATATAAGATAATGCAATGGCACATTGTTTTCACAAAATTTCAGGAAGCTCTTGTCATTGAAGGGTTAACCACCTATAATCTGCTACAGTAAATAATCAGCTCTAAATAATCAACTCCTTAACCACAGCAGAATTAAGGGTAATTTTTCTCAACGAGAGCTTTCCGATGAATAGCAACAAGCCATATTTCCGACTAAATCCTGAAAAATTACCCATAATCTGCTGTGGTTAAGTAGTCGATTATTTAGGGCATTACTGTAGTGAATGAAATGCATTTGATTATTATTCGCTGAATTTGTGATGATATATTCTTTATTAACCCAATGTTTTTAACCCTTCTAAGAGTTTTCTGAAATTTTGGGAAAATCCTGTGCCAATGCAGTCTCTTATATATTCGAGTCTCCCATAGGGAGCCTCGCATATATATAAGAGAATACATTAGCAAAATCTTGTAATAATAGTGGGATACTGGATGTGCACCTCTCGTGACTTGATGTCTCTAAATTTTGGGCATTTACCTCTGTTTACCTGTGAATACTCATGCAGGTTAAAATATGTATATTGGAGAAACCTACCCTGTCTGCTGGGGATTCCAGTTCCATATATGGAATTTGAGGTGTGGAAAATATATTGATTTTATGAAATCGAAATCTAATAGCTCTGAGCTTTGAAGGGTGGGTTCCTTAACTTAAATCCAAGCCTGAATTTAGTGTACCTGACATTTGCAAAATGAGATCCCAGAGGTGAATTTAGTGATGCTATCCCACGCAGCATCACCAAATTCACCCTATGGGGACCTCATTCTGCTTAGGCCTCAATGGGAGATCTATGATCAGATTAAAGTTCCCCATTTGAAGTTGCTGATGTTCACCCATTGGTCACTTCAATTATGCATTATATCTTCTGCAATTGAAATTAGGGGGAATAGAAAAAAAGTAACTAAAAACAATGTTAATTTGAGACAATAGATTCTTCACAGAAGATGAGGCCTAAGCAGAATGAGGTCCCTAGAGGGTGAATTTGGGGATGCTAGTCCACTGTGTGGGATAGCATCCCTAAATTCACCCTCTGGGGACCTCATTCTGCAAATGACAGATACACTATTTGCAGGCTTGAATAAATAGTAATTTAGGTGTGTTAAATCGTATAGGGCATCTTTTATTTCAAGCATCCTTATTAGATTATTATATATCACATGAGACCGCTATTATATCATTAAAAAAGCCATGTAAATATTTCCTTATATCTCACAAGTGATGAATAGGCACCTGCTTCGCGGGATACTTGGCATCGTGCCAACAAAATTACCCTGCAGATTAATACTATTTCGAAAAGTCGTGAGACCAACACCAGACATCGCAAAATTATTGCTTTGTTCATTAAAGTTAAATTCTTGTCCAACTTTGTTGCACTAACGAAAATAGGCAAGAAAACAAAGAAACATATTGGGTGACTATATTTTCCGTTACCAGTCAGAGAGCGCAATACTGTCATATACGGTTGTGAAGCGTCTCGGCCAACGCTGTGCATCTATACATTTTGCATGCATTTTTCAGCTTCTTTTAAAGATTTTGATTTGTTAAAAAGACATAAAGCTCTATTTATTTTCATGTGATATACAAGATCTTGAACTCGTTATGTTGGGATATCAGATTTTATGTAACTTGTTTGATAAATTTGATTCACAACTCGTCTGCGACTCATTATGAATCAAATTTATCAATCGAGTTTCATAAAATCTTATATCCCAACATAACTCATTGGAGATCCTCTATATAGTTGTTTTGTTATGTTTTTGTTGTGGCATATATATGGCTTATTGTTCACTATATTTAGATTTTTCTATTCTCTATCAGAAAATAATTTTAAAAATGGCGGTACACATTTGGCCTTATTGAAATTGTATGATCAAGCTATAAATGGACATCCCATTCGTAATAATTGATATGTAATTATGTATTGACACTTTCTATACTAAATACTAATTGACGAGTAGTTCCTTAGGAAATGTTCAAATAATAAGTTCAACAAACGACCCTTGTTGAACTTATTTTCTAAACATTTCCCACCTTCTGAACTATTGTTATCTTTTTTGTTTGACTGTCGTCTGATGTGTTATCCTGGAACACACATAGTTAAGTATGTATTCTTTATCAATGCATTTTTTTTTTTAAACTGATATATTTTAAAATTTATGTGTTACCTGTTTTAACGACACACCCTTGAGCCATACCACAGTAACTGCAACAGCCATGTCACCATTGTAAGGCCACAAACCAATTATGATATCCAAGCCTAAATATAGTGTGTCTGTCATTTGCAGAATGATGTTCCAAGAGGGTGAATTTAGTGATGCTACCCTGCACAGTGGGCTAGCATCACCACATTAACCCTCTGGTGACATCATTCTGCTTAGGCGCATCTATATCCCATTATTTGCAGAAGCAAAAATGCATAATCGAGGTGACTAATGGGTGAATATCACCAACTTCAAATGGAGGAGGACGAGGACTTCAATCTAATCCCAAGTCTCCCATAGCAGTTGAGGCCTAAGCAGAATGAGGTTCCCAGAGGGTGAATTTGGTGATGCTAGCCCACTATGCGTGATAGCATCACTAAATTCACCCTCTGGGTACCTTATTCTGTAAATGACAGACACACTATATTTAGGCTTGATGACATCACTATTGTGGTATGTGTTGAACCAGCCAATTAAACCAATGCATTAATATTTTCTACCAAAAAAAGCAAATGTGGCGATTGATGCTAAACATGAAATGAATTAAGAATGTCCAAATTAATGTATGTGTTCAGCCAATCTATTTAGCGTAGTGAGGATATAGTTAGGAATATATTCCAGGAAGCATTTTAAGTTTGATATAGTTTTAGCATGTAGAACTACATATTACTTTATGCTCAATTCAATAGATTTAATGAATTTGCTTGGGACAAGATTCTCAGATTTATTGTAACAATCAGAAATCAGATATATATTTGAAAAATAATATTTATTATTTATAATACTTTCTTGTTCACATAGAAAATTCCAAATAGACCCCTGGTATTATCATTCATTGAATAGCAATAATTAAGAAACAACATATCTATATAATCATATCAGTAATATACAGTAATGCTCTAATTAATCGACTCCTTAACCACAGCAGAATTATGGGTAACTTTTCAGGATTTAGTCGGAAATATGGCTTGTTGCCTTTCATCGGAAAGCTCTCGGCGAGAGCTTTCCGATGAATGGCAACAAGGCATATTTCCGATTAAATCCTGAAAAGTTACCCATAATTCTGCTGTGGTTAAGGAGTCGATTACTTAGAGCATTACTGTATCTATATAAGCATATCAGTAATATATTAATTATTCTAGTTTTAGGCTTAAAGATGATGTGTCTACTCATTGATCTTTGTGTATAGATATACAGTAATGCCATAAATAATCGACTCCTTAACCACAGCAGAAATATGGGTAATTTTTCAGGATTTAGTCGGAAATATGGCTTGTTGCCATTCATCGGAAAGCTCTCACTGAGAGCTTTCCGATGAATGGCAACAAGCCATATTTGTGACTAAATTATGCTGTGGTTAAGGAGTCGATTATTTAGGGCATTACTGTAGGGGTATACTCACACACCCTCTACATTCATACTATTAGCACCCGTTAGAATCAGTAGAAATCATGATATTGTTTACACGAATGTTTCGAAGGTTTATCATGCAATAACTGAAGCCTCCACTTCATAAAAATCAATGAACCCACCTGCGTCACTTCAAGTCGACCATGCGCTCACTGCGTGTTGTATTATTGGGCGCACTTTCAACTCCATTTGTAGGGTTTTCCAATCAGCTTTTTTGATGCCAGTTTGTTTATATTTGGGCTCATTTGCATTGCTGTGCGATATCAATAAACTCTTTTAATACTGGCAAAAATCATAGAAATATTTCAGTTTGATTTGCACTAAATCTACTAGCATACGATTATTAGGAATGACTGGATGATCGATCAGGGTCATTGGGTTTTGACTGGCAGAGTAATTGAACAAAGTTTGTGGGGATTCACACGCTTTGTATAATAACTCTGCCGGTAAAAACCCAGTGACCCCATCCCCCCTCCCCCCCCCCCCCCCCCCAATCGATCATTCATTCATTTCTTATGTAATTTTTTTTATTTTGAGACACTGAAACTTCAGTCTCTTTAACTCTTTGAGTGCCAATTCCGATTAGATCGACCCTAAAAACGGCTAAAAAAATAAATTTGAGAAAAACAAATTTTGAGGCATAAATTAGCATGTCATAGATGATATCAACAGCACCTGGATCAATTGTTTTTGGCATTGTAAGACACAGAACTACCACCAGGAATTTATAGTAACAATTTCTGAAAAGTGAAAAACTTAGGAATCTCTGGCACTGAAAGTTAAAAACGGATGATAATCTTAATGAGATTTCATTGGTCATGTATCAGACTGGGCACAATTTCATTGGTGGTGCACTCAACAGCTCATTGCACAGCATAAACCAGTCTCTTTAAAAAGCTGAAAACAATTACAAACACAATTTTTAAATTGTGAGATCGGAGAACAGTGACATGTTGATAATTTTCCCATGATACACTATAGGAGACATAATCTTCGAGTTTATATCAGCCAACCATATTCTGTTCTGGCATAATAATCCCAAATGCAATTATCATATGGTTGATGTACAGCAGGAACCACCCATTTTTATCAGTTAGTTAGAACGGAATCTTGATGTGATAATTGACAAGAAACTTAAATTTGGCGATCATTTAAATCAAATATGTCACAAAGAAAGCAAAATCATTGGAATAATGTACAGACCATTCTCACACTTGGATACTGACATATTCAGGCAATTGGATGTGAGCATGGTATGCCCTGTACTATAGTAATCAAATTCGACATGATGCCAGCGAAATAAATATTGGTGTATAAATTTGGAAAGAGTTCAAAGGAAAGCAACAAAATTAGTTCTAGAGCTGAAGAATCTAAGCTATAAATAGATCATAATGGTAAAGCTGAATATAATGTCTCTTATATGTAGATGTTTCCATGGAGATTAATTGAAGTTTATAAATTCTTATATGGTCATTATTACGTGGACAGAAGTGAACTATACCCGAAAACCTTGTCAGATAAAACTTGAGGTCACCGGTGGAATTATAGAAATGAACAGTCCACCAAGATTATGGGAAATCTTTCCTCGAGAGGATTATTAGTTACCATGTGTCTGTTTACGTAGTACGGGTTTTTACCTGCCCAAAGTCAGTCGTATCCCATGACATAACTATATATCGGGTAACACAGGATTACTCTTTTGTGACAATATGTAATACTATGCTTTTCATTAGTACTGCAACGAAAAGTCAAAAGACTTGTTGCATGATGATGATGATGATTACTGATTACTGTTGTTTTTATAAATACATGACTGTTACACACATTTACTGAACCAGGAATGTGCTCCATATTTGGAAAAAATTTATTACGTCATCGGGGAAAGCCCCGTTGTACTATACAAATCAAATCTCAATTAATCAAACTGCTGGAACTTCTCATTGTGCATTTATCAACTTTTTTTTTACATGATCCGACCCTTGTTCCATTCATTAACCCTTTCAGTGCCAAGTTCGATTTTTGTATCAACCCATATTTCCTTGATCATTTTTCAAATTTATTGATTATAATAATGTGATACATTGATGGAAAGAGCTCTAAGGCTCTTTCCATCAATGTATCACATTATTATAATCAATAAATTTGAAAAATGATCAAGGAAATATGGGTTAATACAAAAATCGGACTTGGCACTGAAAGGGTTAAACATATTCTATAACAATGACATAACAATAACTATAACAACAGTCATTGTAGAACAGAAGATAGCGGCAGGTGTACACAAATGTATCATTGTTGCGCAAACATGACCTTTGACTTCCCGCTTGTCGTCTGTTTACATTCCATATGCTACGTACGTATGCTGAATCGATGTTTATGATCTATTGTTGTTTTGGTTTGAACAAATATTTCATTAAATTTACAACATTAAATACATCAAAGAGTCTTTTTTTTTTATCTGGGACTATTTATTTATTGTGGGAAAACAATGCATAGTTACGTGAAACGTCATTGCAGGCGTTATAGAAGCCGCTGTTAGTTTCACATCGCATTTGTTGATTTGCTAGTAAGTATGTTTTATGGAAGTTTTTGATCAGTAATCGTTATATATTGCCCCTACTACCAAATTACAGTAATGCCCTAAGTAATCGACTCCTTAACCACAGCAAATTATGGGTAACTTTTCAGGATTTAGTCGGAAATATGGCTTGTTGCCATGCATAGGAAAGCTCTGGGGGAGAGCTTACTGATGAATGACAACAAGCCATATTTCCGACTAAATCCTGAAAAGTTACCCATAATTCAGCTGTGGTTAAGGAGTTGATTACTTAGAGCATTACTGTACATATACATCATTTTGTTAGGTGAAAATGAGCCATCTCCGATTGAGAAAAGTTTTATTGTCATAGTTCTTGCTATGATTCATGTATTCTCCATTTGCTAATTCATCTGAGTTCAGACCAATGTTCAGACGTGTCACCAGACAGGCTTTTATCTGACATGACGAAGGTCATAAATTAAACTGACGGACATGTAGTGAACCAGCTGTATGTCATCATATACGACAATCTTTCCTCCCACATTCATGATTCATGTATTCTCCATTTGCTAATACATCCATGTTCACACCCATGTTCAGACATGTCACCAGACAGGCTTTTATCTGACACATAGAAGGTCACAAATTAAACTGACGGACATGTAGTGAACCAGATGAATGTCATCACATACGACAATCTTTCTTCTCACATCTTTGAATCTGCTTCCTTGAATGGGTCAGTTGCGTAGTTAATGTACAGTAATCAATTTTATTACAAGCTTGTTCCAAGAATTGCAGTGTTCTTACTGTGTCGTTGTATTCCACATATGATCCATATGCAAGCCTTGAAATAGGGTGTCTGTCATTTGCAGAATGAGGTCCCCAGAGGGTGAATTTAGTGATGCTACCCTGCATAGCGGGCTAGCATCACCAAATTCACCCTCTGGGAACCTCATTCTGCTTACACCTCAGCAGAATGAGGTCCCCAGAGGGTGAATTTGGTGATGCTAGCCCGCTATGCGGGGTAGCATCACTAAATTAACCCTCTGGGGACCTCATTCTGCAAATGACAGACACCCTATTTCAAGGCTTGAACAAGTCCTGTAAGTGTGTAATTAAATATAAGTCTGTTTTTTATTATTCATGGATACTAGGACGAATGGCATGTAATAACACATGTGTTAATGGGTTCGTCGATGCGCCTCCTGTTCTATCCTTTCGTGCTAACACTCGTGCATGATCAACAAACCCATTAACACATTCATGTCTTTCTCTGTATAAATTTCCTTCCAACCCCTCAATTACAAATGTATGTAGGATTATTTTGTTTAATTTAATGAATGGACATGATTATTTCAGAATACACAACTCAATATAATTGAAAATGTCATTGAATTACATGTGCTTTTGTTGTTGTAATTAATTGCTTTCAATTACATTTAAATGAGAAATTAAAGTAAATAGCCAGTTACAAATTACCCCCCCCCCCCCCGCCCAATTAACTCTTGTTATACTATATACTCATTGACGAATAGTTCCCTTAGGAAATGTTCAGATAATAAGTTCAATGACCTACGGTTGTTTGTTGAACTTATGATCTGAACATTTCCCACGAATGCACAGAAATCTTTCTGCACTTACAGTAATGCCCTAAGTAATCGACCCCTTAACCACAGCAGAATTATGGGTAACTTTTCAGGATTTAGTCGGAAATATGGCTTGTTGCCATTCATCGGAAAGCTCCCGGGAAGAGCTTTCCGATGAATGACAACAAGCCATATTTCCGACTAAATCCTGAAAAGTTACCCATAATTCTGCTGTGGTTAAGGGGTCGATTACTTAGGGCATTACTGTATATTATCTTTTCGTCTGTTAGTGATCTGCTTATATTACCTCAACACACCTCCAAATGAAAAGTAGATGATTCCAGTATATACTTTTATGGGAGATTCCATTTGGTAAGGAAAGGGTTAATTGAAGTATATTCCATTTGCAGAAATTATGTATACACCAAATTCACCCTCTGGGGACCTCATTCTGCTTACACCTCAGCAGAATGAGGTTCCCAGAGGGTAAATTTGGTGATGCTAGCCCGCTATGCAGGATAGCATCACTAAATTCACCCTCTGGGAACCTCATTCTGCAAATGACAGACACACTATTTCAAGGCTTGTTCTTGACCAGCATTTAATTGTAAGCAAAGATGTAGGTGCTAAAAGGCCACACTTTTCGAGTCAACGATTATTATTTTTTGTATAGTGCCTTGATTGATATATGGTTTTAATAACAATAAATAATGCCATAAAATATGATTAAAAGACTATAATTCTTCACCATTTGGAACATCTGTGTCTCAGAAGGTGCCCATAGAGTAATAGAAAATAGCTGAAATCATAAAATAATTTCCCCCGTTATGGCTCCCAGAATGCAACAGACACAGAGCAGACGTCGGTATCTCAACAAAAACAACATGTTCACAGTTTAATACATTGAATAAGTTGAAAATATATAAAATATGGCATATATTTTATATAATGTAATCTGGTGATTCGAAAATTAAGTGGGCCTTTAAGAATTGCAATGTTTAAAATGTAAAACGTCAACTTCATGACTATGGAATGTTACACTCAGATGATGTCTAAAGTGTGATGTTGTTCAATCTTTAATGTTTAATTTAATGTTCAAAACTTTAATGTTTTCATGTTACAAATTACTGTTAGTAATGATAATTTGCGAATGTTTGTGTTCTGTTAAATGTTATGATTTTGTGAATACATAAATGAGATATATTTATGATTAAATTTTAATGTCTCCAAATCACTCTGTTTCAATTTAACTGCCCACATTATTATTTGATTATTTCGCCCAAAATTTGGGCGGTTATCTAATGGCTGTTTTCATCTGACGTATGTATCAGGATAGAGGAGCTGGAGGATTTGTGTAAATGTTAGCCCAAACTACACTTCAAAGTAACGATGGTTTGTTGTTTATTTTGAGGAATCATACCACATCAAATGAATTCAGCCCAAATATGTTAACAGTTGTCATGTAAAACATTTGCAGTAGGTTAGCGTTATTTGTTATTTGCGGATGTCGTTTAACATGGAGCAAATAGGGCTAGGTCTTCATGTAAGACGCACGAAATCATATATATTTCTCCATATATATTATCGACACGGATATGTATATATATATATATATGTATATAGCTATATATATATATATATATATATGTATATATATATGTATATATATATATACACTATATGTATATATATATATATATATTTAATATATATATGTATAGATATATGGATACGTAGGACACACCGACACCGCCATGCGCAAGTATGGTTACTGTGTGCTGAAGTATCCCAGAACCCAGCTCTATATGTGTGTGCCATATACATATATATTCGTTTATACTCGGCCCAGGGCACACCGACACCGCCACATGCACGTATATACCGTGTGCTTTATGTACATATATATTCGTTTATACTCTGCCCAGGACACACCGACACCGACAGTATATATACCCGTTCGTACTCTGCCCAGGGCACACCGACACCGCCACATGCTGTATAGTGCAGTAGATTAAGTAAAACATTCAAGGCAATTGTTCAAATTGTGACTAAAGCATGAAACTTTGCACATGTGTACATATTCACACACTTATTGATATTAGATATGGAGCCACGCTGAAATTTAACTTTAAACCCTCTTGTAAGGGGTTTTCCAAATTTAAAGAGCGTTTCGTGATTAAATAAGTTATTCAATATCGCAATTAATCCTACCATGAAATATGAGAATTAAAATTAGTCATATAGGTAGGTATGACTCTGAGAGATATGATGCCACATTTTTAGGGTAAAACTGGAACTCCCCCGTCCAAGACGGCCGTCAAAATGGCAGCTGAAAGAGGAAATTTGACGTTTTTTTTCACTAATATCTTCTAGATCAGGTTCGCTGTATGGAACTGATTTGGAGATGGGACTTTATTTTGTATTGTTCGTGTTAACTGATCATTAGAGCAATGAAATATGCCATTCGTGTGATTCCAGTCCCTTCCGATCCCTCAATAATTCGATTATACAGAACTCGGTATGACATTTCACCGAAAATCACCGTTAGGATTCTAGTCACATTTTAACAAGAAATTGACAGAACTGTGCAAATTAAGTGAGGCATACAATTAATTACGAATATTTGAACTCAATCAACAAAAATTGTCACTTTGTCGGAAAATGGCTGCCAAAATGGCGGCCAAAACCTGGAAAATGGTAAATATTGCCCCAGCATGCCATGTAATTGCTTACAAGTTTTGATTGACGAATACAATTGGCTATGCTGTCTACATTAAATTTTAGCATTTTTGATGCACATTTGTTAAGTGTTACTAATGTAACCAATGACATTGCCAGAATTATTGGATTTTTATATCACAAGCTTGACATCAAAATTGGCAAAAATTAACTTTTCGAGTCTGGACCATTAATTCAAGTAAATGGGACTATCTTTGGTATCAAAGATGTTTATTGTTTTTGGTCTGTCTTAAATGCGTCACACTAATGTGTTTTAAGACAACATTACTCAAGATGGCTTCCAAAATGGCAACCACATTTGGTAATTTTGTTTTACATATATCCCGAGTAGTATTCTCTGTTCCCAAGAGTTAGCAAATTGTAACTCACTTGGTTAGTAACCATATTACTTAATCCACTGACTACTACATGTTTCATTCTCGTTGTCCCTGTACCTTCTGGGGCATGATTAATTCATTTAAATGATGTACTGTAGTGTGGACTTTTGCCAAAAATGTCTTTTGGGACTCTGGCCATATATTTTAACGGAAAAAGGCAGAATGTCTAAACGGAACAGAGTGAAACCATATTAGCATAAAAAATCAAATTAAATATATGGTGTATATCAAAATGGTAGCCAGGGAGATATTGTATGGTCATGAATGGTGCGAAGGAGTAGCCTATACGGTGATGGGGTGGTGTGTCCATGGTGAGATGTATATGTATACAAGGGGTGACAATGGTCATGTGTGAGGTGATTAGCTATACAAGGATTATGTGTATGGTTATTGGAGTGGTGTATTCAGTATAGTACAGTAGGTAGTCATTGTATGTCTCTTTCTTCGGTCTATAGCATGACATTAACCAATGCCCGTGTGATTTGACTTCTGAAAGTTTGAGGCGTTGGCAGCATTTCACTGATTGAGTGATTGTACCACATTTTTTTGTGGTACAATTCCGAATATCTAGGGTGACACTCCATAGTTTCGAATAATCAGTAGGGGTGATTTTATAGATATAAAGTGCTAGTGGTTTCTGGCACCATTCATGTGGTATGTATGTTAAGACAAGGTGGGATATGAATTTGTGTAATTTTAGAAGGTGTTCTAGACTGATGAAAAAAATAAGTGCAAGTGACCTTGACCCCACCATAGACAGCAGTAGCGTTTTCTGCGAAACAGTGGCTCTAGATACTGGGTCCATTTTTTAGCACCCAAAATTTGTCATCTGCATTAAAAATTGATTTTCTGGTATTTTTAACGGCGAAAGTTTGAAATTTTTTCACATTGATGTTGGAAGCCAGAGGCCTTTAAACCAACATAGGTGACTATGCTTGAAAAAATGTGGTATTCGTGCCCCTTGGGTATGAAAATGCAATATTTTGGTCATTTTTTTAAATAAAAATCACATTTTTAATCAAAAGATGAAGGGCCATAACTATTGATAGCCTATATATTATGGAAATTATGTATCAAATTCTGAATGCCTATTCTGTACTAATTTCAGGCATATATATATTGTCTATATGGTTTGGGATCATAATCCAGATAAATTTCAATGAATCTATGGGCCCCCTATTTTTGGGCCCATTCCTGTTGAAACCGTGGAGTGTCACCTAGAATTGTACCACAAAACGACGTTCGTGTCTCCATGGGAATACATGATATTGACCAATCAGGACGAGCCTTGTATGTAGGTTTAGGCAAGGTCGTATTACAAGTATATATATATATATATATATATATAGGGAGTGGTTGTATGCTTATGTGCAATGTATATAGGTGTACATGGAATGACTGTATCATGATTGTTGAAGTGTACATGCATACCTGGATCATAGCTGGATGGTCTTTGGTGGTGTATGTGTATATATGAAGTGCCCATGTGGTCATGGTTGCATGGTCATGGTTGCATATGTGATGCATATGCATCTCTACCATATTAAGTTATGGGGTGTAATGTTATGTATATTACGTGATGTCATTGATGAACAATGGGGAGCCTCGCCCTGAATTATATTCCTAATATGTGTATTACCGCATATTATGTTAAAGGGACACGATGCATTCTGTGTGAATATTAAAGGGAGGCAATGCGCTCGCAATGCGTGAATGTTAAAGGGACGGCACTCTCGGTATGATAATGTTAAAGCGACACGAGGTACTCATAAGGACACTCGGCACTCACTTTGGGTGAATGTTAAAGGGACACACGGCACTCGCAGTGGGTGCAAGTTAAAAGGACACACAACAAAATTTTAAACTTCAAAATTTCAAAAAAAGATTAAACACTTACAAAACTTAATTTAAAAAAAAAAAAAAAAAAAAAATTCCTAAATTGAAAATAAATTGTAATTTTAAAAATGTTTTTTTTCTTCAAAAAAACAAAAAATACAAAACTTTAAAAAATTTCAAAAATTGAAACAAAATTGAAATGTTCCAAAATTAAATAAAATTAAAAAATTAAACAAAAAAAAATTAATTTAAAAAAACTTCAAAATTATTTCCAAAAAAAAAAAAAATTCAAATATTTCAATTTTTTAAAAATCTTTCAAATTGTTCACGAATTATGATAACATTTTGCCAATTTAAAAACTTCAAATATTCGGGCTCTTAATGTACCTTTTATCAATAAGTATATCTCGTATATCTTCTCTCCCAACCAAATATGAATATATAACGAAGACGGGAATAACATTTTGATGAAGTTTATTGAAATTTAATCATTGTCTGAATCTTCTACCGTTAGATTTATTTCTAGGAGTTTCTTGAATTTTTTCATCACTTCATCCGCATCCCATTCATTATTATATCCACTCGGCACTGTGGATGAATGTTAAAATGACACAGAACAAAATTTTAAACTTCAAAATTTCAAAAAAAGATTAAAAACTTAATTTTTTTCTCCAAAAATAAAAAAAATGTTAAACCTTTAAAAACTGAATTTTTTCAAAAAATGGAATATTTTTTTAATTTTTCAAAAAAATAAAAAATAAAAAGCTTGAGTACTAACATTTATGATGCACCTTGGATATTTGTTACTATTTTAACCACTGAAATTACCAGAATTATTCGAAATTTTCTGTCACGAACCTGATATCAAAATCGGCAAAAAAATCGCTGTTCAGGTTTGAGCCATTTTTTAAAAGTAAAATGGAACTATGTTTGGTATCAAAGAGTTTATTGTTTTGATATGTGTTACATATGAGTTGTTTTAGACAAAATGACTCAAGATGGCTTCCAAAATGGCAACCAAATTTGGTAAACATTATTATATACATGTATATGTATACATAATTGTGGCTCACATTCTACTTAATCAACTGAATGTTCTATTCAGGTTGTCTCGGTACCCTACGAGTCATGACAAGTTCATTTTGAGGAATGCAATATGGATTTTGCCAAAAGCTTCCTTGTTTTTGAACGGAAATGGGCAGAACGTTGAAACGGAACTGAGAGGGATCATATTATGTGGCTATTCTGGCCCATTAGCATCAACATTGATCAACTTAATACAGTGTGTATGTCTGTTGACTGTATGGTCATAGGCAAGGTGAGTAGGTATACATGGAGTTATTGTATTCATGAATGGTGTGAATAGTTATACAATGTGTGACTATATGGTCATGGGTGGGATGTTCATAGTGAGATGTATAGGTATATAAGGAGTAGCTGTATGGTGATGTGTGAGGTGAACATGTTTACAGTGAGTGGTTGTCTGGTCATTGAAGTGGGGTATGGTCATAACGAGAGCAGCTACAATGTCCTGTATGTATATATGGAGTGACTGTATGGTCAGGGGTGGGCTGTACATATGTACACTGGGTGGCTGTATTTTCATGGGTTGGTGTATATGTATACATATGTTGGATGTATGGTAATGGATGGGTGTATGTATAAATAGGGTGTTGTTGTATGATTATGGGCAATGTGTATATGTTTACATGGAATGCACGGTCATTGTTGAAGTGTATATGCATACCTGGAGTACACTTTGATGGCCATTGGCGGCTAGTGTATATAGGGAGTGACCTCATGGTGATGGGTGGGATGTATATGTTTATATGTAGGGCCTATTGTATTGTCATTTGTGGTGTGTACAAGCATATAGTGAATAGCTGAATGCTCATGGAGAGGGTGTATATGTATACATCGAGTGGCTGAATTGTCACGGTTGAGCTGTATATGCATGTCTGAAGTGTACTAATGGCCGTGTGTGCGGGGTATTGGTATATCTAGAAGGGCTGTATGGCCATTGATGAGGTATATATATACACATGGAGTGACGCTGTGGTCATGGGTGAGGTGTATATGTATATCATGGGTGACTACATGGCCATGGCACGGCCATAATGTACATATGTATATATATATTGACAGTATGGCAAAATTAATGGTGGGGTGAATTAATATACAAGGGGTGACTATGATCACGAATGTGGTTTATGCGTATACAGCGAGAGGCTGAATTGTCATGGGCCAGGTGTATATGCAAGTCTGGAGTGTATGAGTGGCCGTATTCGCGGTACGAGACATTGACATATCTAGAAGGGCTGTACGGCCACTTTTGTGAGGTATATATGTATATACCTGGAGTGACTCTATGGATTTAGGTTGGGTGTATATGTATATCTTGTGTGGCTATATGGCCACGGGTGTTGCAAATATGTATATGTACAGCGAGTGAGACTATATGACCACTGGTGAGGCAAATACGTATACAAGAAGTGATGTGTGATCATGGATGTAGCGAACGGGTATTGGGTGACTGTATGGTCATCGGTGAGGTGTATATGTATATCTTTAGTGGCTGTATAGCTATGCATGTGGCAAATAAATATACATGGAGTAACTGTATGTCCTATATGGTTAGGCTAATATGTATACACGAGGCTACTTTGTGTTCATGTATGTAGTGAATATGTATACAGATCATGTGAGGTGTAGGAGTATACCTGGTGTGTCTGCATGGTTATTCACGGCTATAGGGCCATGCGTTGGTGTATGGGTAAACCCAGTTGTGGCTGTATGGTATTGGGTGAGGTGTATGTCTATACAGCGAGTGGCACATGGCCATTTACGTGGTGTTCATGTATATATGGAGTTACTGCATGCTCATGTGTGATTTGTACTGGTGCACCTTTGTGTGACTATCACTTTCCACAATAACTCAAGGATATCTTAATCGATAGAGGTAATATCAGAGTGTTCTCCACATTAATTGCGTTTTATATGCAATGTGAAAAAACGGTTTTCCTGACAATAGTTTATAAGTTAATCAATTTGGATGGTAATGGGTCAGAGTAGCCACATAATATGATACATTTCAGTGCAGTTTCAACGTTCTGTCCGTTTCCGTTAAAAAACATGGACAGAATCACAAAAGATGTGTTCGGCAAAATCCTTACTGCATCCTTTAAAATGAATTGTCGTGCCCCATAAGGTGCTGGGACAACCATAATATAAGATTAAGTTGTCAGTTGATTAAGTAGCATGTTTAATAACCAAGTGAGTCACAATTTGCGACCATTTCGGAACAGCAGAGAATAATGTTCGGAATATAAACTTGTTACCAAATTTGGTTGCCATTTTGCAAGTCATATTGAGTAGTATTGTCTAAACCTCCACACTATGCCATATTGAAGGCATATCGAAATAAAAAGAACCTTTGATACTAAAGATAGTTCCATTATATTTGAAACAAATGGTCCAAACATGAAAAGTTATTTTTTTGCTGTTTGTGATAGAAAAATCCCATAATTCTGGTAACTTCAGAATAGTAAATAGTAAAAATTAATCAAGGTGCATAAGAAATGTTGGTATTCAATGTATATAAGACCGAATAGTCATTTGTGTACATCACCACAACTTGTAAGCGGTTGCATGGCACGCTGGGATAATAATTACCATTTTCCATATTTTGGCGGCCATTTTGACAGCCATTTTGAGCCAAAGTGACAATTTTGGTACCATTGAGTTCGATTATTAATAAGATATAGAATGCATCACTTACATTGCACAGTTCTTCCCGATTCTTGGTGAAATATGACCAGAATCCCAAAGGGGATCTTTTGTGAAATGTTATACCGCGTTTTGTAAAATCGAATTTTTGAGTGACCGGAAGGGGCGTGGACCCCACGAACAGCATATCTCATTGCTCCAATGGTCAGTTAATATGTTATATACAAAATAAAGTCACAATTCTCAACCAGTTCCAAACCATAGAAACTTATCTTAAAAGTATTAGTAAAAATGTAGAAATTCCAATTTCGTTCGCCATTTTGGCGGCCATCTTGACGGGGAGTTCCAATTTTGGCATATAAAGATGGCGTTGTGTCATAGCTTCACAAAAATGTATACATGTGTATACATATGACAAGATGTTCTCACTATAATTGCATATCAAGCTGACTTATAGGAAAATGGCAGCCATCTTGGACGCCATCTTGAATTACAAAAAATGCTCAAAGCGGATTTTAGAGAAATGATTAAATTCATATAAACTTCATCAAAATGTTATTCTCGTCTTCGTTATATATTCATATTTGGGTGGGAGAGAAGATATACGAGAGATACTTATTGATAAAAGGTACATTAAGTTTTTTGAAATTAATTTTTTTTTTAATTTGTTAATTTTTGAACATTTAAATTTTGTTTCAATTTTTGAAATTTGTCCAAGTTTTTAAAGTTTTCTATTTGTTTTTTTTTTTTTTAAATTTAAGTTTTGTAAGTGTTTAATCTTTTTTGGAAATTTTGAAGTTTAAAATTTTGTTCTGTGTCCTTTTAACTTGCACCCACTGCGAGTGCCGTGTGTCCCTTTAACATTCATCCAAAGTGAGTGCCGAGTGTCCCTTTAAAATTCACTTTATGAGTACCTCGTGTCGCTTTAACATTATCATACCGAAAGTGCCGTCCCTTTAACATTCACGCATTGCCAGCGCATTGTCTCCCTTTAATATTCACACATAATGCATCGTGTCCCTTTAACATAATATGCGGTAATACACCTATTAAGAATATAATTCAGGGCGAGGCTCCCCATTGTTCATCAATGACATCACGTAATATACATAACATTACACCCCATAACGTAATATGGTAGAGATGCATATACATCACATATGCAACCATGACCATGCAACCATGACCACATGGGCACTTCATATATACCCATACACCACCAAAGACCATCCAGCTATGCTCCAGGTATGCATGTACACTTCAACAATCATGATACAGTCATTCCATGTACATATGCATACATATACACCCATCCGTGACAATAGTCACCCAATGTAGGCATGTATATCCCACACATTACCATACAGTCACTATATATATATACTTGTAATACGACTTTGCCTAAACCTACATACAAGGCTCGTCCTGATTGGTCAATATCATGTATTCCCATGGAGACGCGAACGTCGTTTTGTGGTACAATTCTAGGTGACACTCCACAGTTTCAACAGGAATGGGCCCAAAAATAGGGGGCCCATAGATTCATTGAAATTTATCTGGATTATGATCCCAAACCATATAGACAATATATATATGCCTGAAATTAGTACAGAATAGGCATCCATAATTTGATACATAATTTCCATAATATATAGGCTATCAATAGTTATGGTCCTTCATCTTTTGATTAAAAATGTGATTTTTATCCAAAAAATGACCAAAATATTGCATTTTCATACCCAAGGGGCACGAATACCAGATTTTTTTCAAGCATGGTTACCTATGTTGGTTTAAAGGCCTCTGGCTTCCAACATCAATGTGAACAAATTTCAAACTTTCGCCGTTAAAAATACCAGAAAATCAATTTTGAATGCAGATGACAAATTTTGGGTGCTAAAAAATGGACCCATTATCTAGAGCCACTGTTTCGCAGAAAACGCTACTGCTGTCTATGGTGGGGTCAAGGTCACTTGCACTTATTTTTTTCATCAGTCTAGATCATCAATCACTCAATCAGTGAAATGCTGCCAACGCCTCAAACTTTCAGAAGTCAAATCACACGGGCATTGGTTAATGTCATGCTATAGACCGAAGAAAGAGACATACAATGACTACCTACTGTACTATACTGAATACACCACTCCAATAACCATACACATAATCGTTGTATCGCTAATCACCTCACACATGACCATACAGTCACCCCTTGTATACATATACATCTCACCATGGACACACCACCCCATCACCGTATAGGCTACTCCTTCGCACCATTCATGACCATACAATATCTCCCTGGCTACCATTTTGATATACACCATATAATTAATTTGATTTTTTATGCTAATATGGTTTCACTCTGTTCCGTTTAGACATTCTGCCTTTTTCCGTTAAAATATATGGCCAGAGTCCCAAAAGAAATTTTTGGCAAAAGTCCACACTACAGTACATCATTTAAATGAATTAATCATGCCCCAGAAGGTACAGGGACAACGAGAATGAAACACGTAGCAGTCAGTGGATTGAGTAATATGGTTACTAACCTAGTGAGTTACAATTTGCTAACTCTTGGGAACAGAGAATACTACTCGGGATATATGTAAAACAAAATTACCAAATGTGGTTGCCATTTTGGAAGCCATCTTGAGTAATGTTGTCTTAAAACACATTAGTGTGACGCATTTAAGACAGACCAAAAACAATAAACATCTTTGATACCAAAGATAGTCCTATTTACTTGAATTAATGGTCCAGACTCGAAAAGTTAATTTTTGCCAATTTTGATGTCAAGCTTGTGATATAAAAATCCAATAATTCTGGCAATGTCATTGGTTACATTTGTAACACTTAACAAATGTGCATCAAAAATGCTAAAATTTAATGTAGACAGCATAGCCAATTGTATTCGCCAATCACAACTTGTAAGCGATTACATGGCATGCTGGGGCAATATTTACCATTTTCCAGGTTTTGGCCGCCATTTTGGCAGCCATTTTTCGACAAAGTGACAATTTTTGTTGATTGAGTTCAAATATTCGTAATTAATTGTATGCCTCACTTAATTTGCACAGTTCTGTCAATTTCTTGTTAAAATATGACTAGAATCCTAACGGTGATTTTCGGTGAAATGTCATACCGAGTTCTGTATAATCGAATTATTGAGGGATCGGAAGGGACTGGTATCACACGAATAGCATATTTCATTGCTCTAATGATCAGTTAATACGAACAATACAAAATAAAGTCCCATCTCCAAACCAGTTCCATACAGCGAACCTGATCTAGAAGATATTAGTGAAAAAAACGTCAAATTTCCTCTTTCAGCTGCCATTTTGACGGCCGTCTTGGACGGAGAGTTCCAGTTTTACCCTACAAATGTAGCACCATATCTCTCAGAGCCATACCTACCTATATGACTAATTTTAATTCGCATATTTCATGGTAGGATTAATTGCGATATTGAATAACTTATTTAATCACGAAACGCTCTTTAAATTTGGAAAACCCCTTAAAAGAGGGGTTAAAGTTAAATTTCAGCGTGGCTCCAAATCTAATATCAATAAGTGTGTGAATATGTACATATGTGCAAAGTTTCATGCTTTAGTCACAATTTGAACAATTGCCTTGAAAAGTTTACTTAATCTACTCCACTATACAGGCATGTGGCGGTGTCGGTGTGCCCTGGGCAGAGTACAGACGGGTATATATACTGTCGGTGTCGGTGTGTCCTGGGCAGAGTATAAACGAATATATATGTATATGTACATAAAGCACACGGTATATACGGGCATGTGGTGGTGTCGGTGTGCCCTGGGCAGAGTATAAACGAATACATATGTATATGGCACACACACATATAGAGCTAGGTTCTGGGATACTTCAGCACACAGTAACCATACTTGCGCATGGCGGTGTCGGTGTGTCCTACGTATCCATATATCTATACATATATATATATTAAATATATATATATACATATATTATATATATATATATATTAAATATATATATATACATATAGTATATATATATATATATATATATATATATATACATATCCGTGTCGATAATATATATGGAGAAATATATATGATTTCGTGCGTCTTACATGAAGACCTAGCCCTATTTTGGGTCACCACTAGATGGGAGCCATTTTTTTTCTCTCAAAATTTCCTTGTGAAAACATCACTGCCAGCGGTGATCTTGAGTTTTACTATTTTTATGGCTGAATAATTTGGTTGATCCTACAGACGACATACATTGTCCGATCGCCACCAGATTCCACTATGATCTTCTGGATAACCAGGATGAGAGTGATCTATTTTTTTTCTCCGAATTTCGTTAAAAACATGACCACAGACAGCAATTTTGTATCTTACTCTTTGTATGACTGAATTCTTTTCTTTAGCACCTCTACAGGGTTACGTAGCGTTTTTCCGAAGACCCATAACTCCGAAGGTCCGATTCTCCGAAGGTCAGATTCTCCGACGCCCCGATTCTCCGAAAGCCCATAACTCCGAAGTCCCGATTCTCCGAAATCCCATAACTCCGAAGACCCATAACTCCGAAAGCCCATAACTCCGAAGGCCTATAACTCCGAACGCCCATAACTCCGAAGGTCTATAACTCCGAAGGTCTATAACTCCGAAGGGCCGATTCTCCGAAGGTCCGATTCTCCGAAGATCATGTTTTATCGCTTATTAAATAGTGTACAGTCCAGTGGCGGGGTCAATGGGGCCCTAGGG
The DNA here is from genome assembly GCA_032622095.1 of Siphonodentalium dalli. Classification (NCBI taxonomy): domain Eukaryota; kingdom Metazoa; phylum Mollusca; class Scaphopoda; order Gadilida; family Siphonodentaliidae; genus Siphonodentalium; species Siphonodentalium dalli. Next base: position 182,579,232 of record CP136067.1, read on the forward strand.
AAGACCGCCCCCAAAAAACATGTCAAATATCATGTAAACGTCAGGAAATCCCTCCTAGGCATTCAAATATTCACAGTGTTCCTGCCCAGGGGAGCCCCCGGACCAACGATTGGGGGCGACCCCTCCCATGTATGCGCTCCCCAAATCAGGCCTTCGTGATATGCTTTCGGCATATCATATGCATGATATATCCCCCACATGTGCACCGGGTATATTATAACGAAACGCTGCAAGAATGTCAGAGTAGCCTAACATGCACAGGGGCGACAAGTTTTTCCCCGTTCACCCCTGTACATTTTACTCTGGCATCTCATGGGCCAACGTAACGTTATAGTATCTGGTGTATAGTCAGTGGCGGGCCAGGATTCCCATTTAGGTGGGGGCAGTAGGAAAAGTTTGAATATTTTGATGCCCCATGAACGATTTCCGGGCGTTTACATGACATTTGACATGTTTTGGTAGGGGCCCATATTGTCTGAAATAGCAAGTAGAGGTTTAATGGGGCCAGTGGGAATTTTGGGACCCCTTGGCTTCGCCACTGGACTGTACACTATTTAGTAAACGATAATACCCCGATAAAACAAAATCTTCGGAGAATCGGACCTTCGGAGAATCGGACCTTCGGAGTTATGGGCCGTCGGAGAATCGGGCCTTCGGAGTTATAGATCTTCGGAGAATCGGCCCTTCGGAGTTATAGGTCTTCGGAGTTATAGGTCTTCGGAGAATCGGCTCTTCGGAGTTATATGCCGTCGGAGAATCGGGTCTTCGGAGTTGTGGGCCGTCGGAGAATCGGGTCTTCGGAGTTGTGGGCCTTCGTAGTAATAGGTCTTCGGAAAACCGGTTTGACACCCTCTACAGACCACATCCCTCATCTGATAGTCACCAAACTTCATATTGATCTTCGGGGTGACCACTAGATGGGGGCTATCGAATGATTTGAATTTTGTTGGAAAACATGATCGCCAGCAGCCATCTTCTATTTTGCTTTTTATATACATGTATATCTCTTCGTGCGGATAGCCAGTATTACTTGGGTAGTTCAACTTTCCACATTCCTGTCATCATTTGAAATATAAAAATTTACCTTATACATGTAGTCCAATGAAAATTAACAAGCGTCCATGAATTTAAATTTACCTATGATCCTATTATTCCTCACAATCACATGCACCCTTCAAAGTTTTGTTTCGTCGTATCTAATTTTTAATGACCCTTATGGTAATATTGATATAGATACATTTGTCAAACATTTCTTTGTACAATATACAAGTATAAAGTTAGTAACTAAATCTAGAAATAGATAATACTATCATGTTAGCCCGCCATTGGCGGAGTTCGTCAGAAACATTACAATTTTTCAATTATTTTTTTTAGTTAATTTTTATAAATTTTTTTTTTTTTTTTTTTTTTTTTTTTTAATGAGTTAATATTAATTTTTTGTTTATATCATGAGTTAATTGTGCATTTTTCCCGATTTTGACCTTGAATTGTTCATTTTCAAGGTCAGGTCGGAGTCACAATTTAACCCGTCCATGACACTTCCCGTAGGTAGCACGTTTGAGCTCAATCGGTTCGAGTCTATAAAGGACACGCACATATATATAATTTGTGGGTACACATTTCAAGGTGAAGAAGACATAAAAATCACACAACACGCAGTACTCGTCCCTAAAAGAGGTATGATTTAAAGTACATCGGGCGGAAAAACTGACCCGATGAAAATTTACCCCGTTCCTAGGAACGACAGACATAAGAATCACACAACACGCATTATTTTTCACACAACACGCAGTACCCGTTCCTAAAAGATGTATGATTGAAATCACACAACACGCAAGTTTTGTTTTCCGATGAGTTAATTCTGCCTTTTTAATCAAGATAAATGCATTTCGCGTTTTCGTCCGTAGTTTCGTAGGCACATGCGAGCGTTTAGCAACGCCGATGACAATAAAGAGCGTTGTCGGTTAACAACTCCAAACATGGTCAATATAAAGATCGTGCCTGCCTTAACCCCCGATGTGCCGTTTGCGGTGATTTTGATTATTGGGAGTGGAGAATGAGTGCTCAGAGCTTGTCCGAAACGCGACGTTGACCATTCCCGTGGGTTTTTAATCTTAGATAGGAAATTTGAGCTCGATCCGACCAGCCGTTTTCGATTCTATGAAGTACCCCCCCCCCCCCACACACACACATATATACGGATTTCTCAAATTATATAGTAGACTAGCAGGTTAGCCCGCCACTGGCGTGGTTGGTCAGAAACATGACAATTTTAATTTTTGAATTTAAATTTTTTTTTTTTTTTAAATAAATTTTTGGTTTTTCAACATTTTACCCGATTTGACCTTGAATTGATCATTTTCAAGTTCAAGGTCAGGTCGGGTTCACAATTTAACCCGTTCATGACACTTCCCGTAGGTAGCACACATATATATATAATTTGTGGATACCCGTTTCGAGGTGAAAATCACCTAGGGCGGAAAAACTGACCCGATCCGCATTCACAGGAAGCCCTAAGTACGTAAGAATCACACAACACGCATATATATAATTTGTGGGTACCCGTTTCAAGGTGAACATCACCTAGGGCGGAAAAACTGACCCGATCCGCGTTCCTAGGAAGCCCTGAGTATGTAAGAATCACACAACACGCTCATGTCTGTATAATGACGCAATGTAGACAGTGCCGTTCGCGGTGATTTTGATGATTGGGAGTGGAGAAAGGGTGCTCAGAGCTTCTCCAAAACGCGACAACTACGGTGTCCGTGGGATTTTACCCTTAGATAGGAAGTTTGAACTCAATCGAGCATGCGGAGAGCACTCATAATATTGTTCCCGTATATCTCTGCGTTGCGTTGAATTGCAAACAAACGCTCTTTTTATAGCGACGCGTCATATACAACGCACATTAAATTATCACTTGATTAACCACCGCAGTGCCGTTCGCGGTGATTTTTATGATTGGGAGTGGAGAAAGGGTGCTCAGAGCTTCTCCAAAACGCGACAACTACGGTGTCCGTGGGATTTTACACTTATATACGAAATTTGAGCTCAATCTGTCCACGCGTTTTCGATTCTATGAAGTACCCACATACATATATATATATATATGTATATATACACATATATATATATATATATACGTAGTTCTCAAAATATATAGGAGACTAGCTGATGTACTCGACTTCGTTCGGGCTATTTAGGGATTTCTTTGTGATCGCCTTCATCTGGGCAGTACCCGGTATATACAGCATCTGGACAAACTATTTTTCAATTTGTGCAGAAACATACCTATATCAGCACGTTCGATGACATGGTCGCATGTGCAATTGGACCCGTCCATATTGCTCCCAGGATCGAAGTAGTCCTACACACAAATTTTAGTCGGATCGGTCAAGGTCCAGAAACATGCCTATGAGCGAGGTTAGGTTGACACGTTAAATACCAAATCCGAGTCGGATCGGTTGAGCAGTGTGCGAGTCTATAACACACATACATACATGCATCCATACACACATACATACAGACAGATATTCCAAAATGTATAATCGATAGCTACAAGAATTCTATGCTAAATAGTTCACGGGCGATCTGATGCATGCATCTTAGTTTTCTTGTACTATTTGTCAGTTGTTTTTCTTTGTTTTTTTGGTGGAACTTCATTAAGGGCCGGTTAATTGGGTTTTGGCAAAACTAACTGAACCCCGTGGCAAATTTAGTTTTACCCTTGATGTTGGAGGAGATATGATCAAGCTATGAAACATTCATAAATGCTGTTAGGGCATGTTGTCCAATTATCATATTATCTTAACTACTAATCTAATTAATGTCCTACATATCAACTATATCAGGCAGCCAACACAACGAATTACTATACTATATCCTGAAGCTGATTAATGGATGCTCTGATCTGTATATGTGACCCGCCATATCAAATCCAGTCATAAGTCGGGATTTTTTTACCCTGTGCCAATGCATTCTCTTATATATGCGAGTCGACCATAGGTCGCCTCGCATATATAAGAGAATGCATTGGCCTAACAATTTTAATAATTTCTTCTTGTATTCTTTAACCCTTTGAGTGACAAGGGCCGATCTCATCGGCCCTAATTTACGGTGTGTAAAATCTGCCCTAAACAAATTTAAAAAAAAAAAAAAACAGTTTTTTTTTTGGGTTGAATTTGTTTTGGGTACTGTACACAGAGTTAGGCGATTTTTTTATTTACTCCCATTGAAATAACTTTCAAGTTAGATTGTGTTCGTGTTTATATGAGTTTCGTATAAACCTAATTTAGCGAAGAAAATATTGATCTTGAAAACAAAAATATTATGATTTCAAACTACGCGCCATGGTTTGACCTTCACCTGAGAAGACGCAGGTCGCAGGAAGAACCGGAAGTTCATTGCTCACAGTTTCGATTGATGCCTTCAATCTCTTCCATCGAACAATCTCACTCCCTATAAAAATACTTGACGCTTTATGACTCTTGTTTCTTTCTCCTTTTTCCGAATCGGTTATAACGGGCCTTCCTTTTGCAGGTAACATGTTTTGTTTGCAACTCAATAATGTTCGCGAACGGCCGTCGACAAAAGACACGCAACAGATACTATTTCAAGAACGGTAACTCGTACTGGCATAATTCTCCATTTTATGACTCCAGCCATAAATGAATTTATATTAAATAATTCAATTTAACTTTTGTGATAGCCTGTTAACCGGAACGTTTTCAGAAGACATCGTCGACTCAAATTAGTTATTTTAAAATATAATATTGATATTAGATCGTTATTGTCACCTGGAATTTATTGAAATTGGGGTACAGTACCCCTTTAAGCATGCTATAGCGAATTTAAAAACAAACTGGATAACACATTAGGGGCATGTTATAACTCAAAACTATCACCAAGTATTCATAGTAATAATTTTGATGCCCATAAAAAACATAAGATTCCCTGGCACTAAACCTACTAAATATACCTGTTAAAGAATATAAGAACAAATTATTAAAATTGTAAAAAATAATAACAAAAGATTAAAAATTGTTAGGCCAATGCATTCTCTTATATATGCCAGGTGACCTATGGTCGACTCGCATATATAAGAGAATGCATTGGCACAGGGTAAAATAAATCCCGACTTTCGACTGGATTTGATATGGCGGGTCACATATTCATTGTTTCTTATTATTATCATGGACTTTGGATGATCGTGATTTCCGATAGTTCTCATGCTATGATGTAATGTATTAAATCATTTTTTTACAAATTTTGCGAGTCTTTTTTTCCACATAGAATGTGAATTATGTTACAAATCATTAATTTCATACATAGTGTATCAACGCAAACACAATTTTGAATGCTTTTGAAATTATTGACTGAGGATAAACATTATCACAGTATATCAAGGATGTTTGCATAGCTTACATTAATTTTTAGGTGGTATGTTTTCTGAGCAGACACAGAAGTTTGGATAGGGATAGACACATTCATTATATGGTCATAACGGCTATAACAATTTTCTCACGTATCGATGATCGCCCCAGGGTGACATTCTGGCCCATTTCTGGGTCCAGAGCGGCGACAAATCTCCATGCCTAAGAAAACTAAGATGCATGCATCAGATCGCCCGTGATCTATTTATCATAGAATTCCTGTAGCTATCGATTATACATTTTGGAATATCTGTCTGTATGTATGTGTGTATGAATGCACGTATGTATGTGTGTTATAGACTCGCACACTGCTCAACCGATCCGACTCGGATTTGGTATTTAACGTGTCAACCTGACCTCGCTCATAGGCATGTTTCTGGACCTTGACCGATCCGACTAAAATTTGTGTGTAGGACTACTTCGATCCCGGGAGCAATATGGACGGGTCCAATTTCACGTGCGACCATGTCATCGAACGTGCTGATATAGGTATGTTTCTGGACCAATTGAAAAATAGTTTGTCCAGATGCTGTATATACCGGGTACTGCCCAGATGAAGGCGATCACAAAGAAATCCCTAAATAGCCCGAACGAAGTCGAGTACATCAGCTAGTCTCATATATATTTTGAGAACTACGTATATATATATATATATGTGTATATATACATATATATATATATATATGTCTGTATGTATGTATGTCTGTATGTATGTCATTGATACAAATCTACGATTCTCGACTGATCGGGACGAAACTTGGTACGTGTGTGTAGTTTGACCAGGCGGTCGTCGTTGTCGTATTGGTGAGCCCTTGCGACGCCCGTGCAGCGCATGCGCAGACGAGATCTCGGAAACGGGTGGAGCTATCGACTTGAAATTTGCTATGTGAATGTATCTTGCCCCGGATACGAATTTTATCGGGTCGCCGAGGCGAGCCCGTGCGGCGCCCGCTTCGCGCATGCGCAGACGAGATCTCGGAAACGGGTGGAGCTATCGACTTGAAATTTGCTATGTGGATGTATCTTGCCCCGGATACGAATTTTATCGGGTCGCCAAGGCGAGCCCGTGCGGCGCCCGCTTCGCGCATGTGCAGACCGGATATCGGAAACGGGTGGAGCTATCGACTTGAAATTTGGTTTTTGAATAGCCCGGACAACGTCGGGCTCATCGGCTAGTCTACTATATATTTTTGAGACTCCCGTATATATGTATATATGTGTGTGTGTGTGGGTACTTCATAGAATCGAAAACGGCTGCGCGGATCGAGCTCAAATTTCGTATATAAGTGTAAAAACTCACGGGGATAGTCCACGTCGCATTTTGGACAAGCTCAGAGCACCGCTTCTCCCTTCCCAGTCGCAAAAAAAATGGCACCGTGGGGGTTAACACACTAACGCTCCTTATATCTTCCATATTGGGAGATTTAACCGGTTAACGCTCTTTATAGTCATCGACGTATTGATCTAAGAGGCGTAACTCTACATTTTTATTAGTTTTCGCAATGTGATTCATACGTCTGGGTCTCGGCGTGTGCGTCATTATACAGACATGAGCGTGTTGTGTGATTCTTACATACTCAGGGCTTCCTAGGAACGCGGATCGGGTCAGTTTTTCCGCCCTAGGTGATTTTCACCTTGAAACGGGTACCCACAAATTATATATATGCGTGTTGTGTGATTCTTACGTACTTAGGGCTTCCTAGGAACGCGGATCGGGTCAGTTTTTCCGCCCTAGGTGATTTTCACCTTGAAACGGGTACCCACAAATTATATATATGTGTGCATGTGTCCTTTATAGACTCGAACCGATTGCGCTCACACTTGCTACCTACGGGAAGTGTCATGGACGGGTTAAATTGTGACCCTGACCTGACCTTGAAAATGATCAATTCAAGGTCTAATCGGGTAAAATATTGAAAAACCAAAAATTAAATTAAAAAATTAATCAAAAAAATTAATTAAAAAATCCAGTAAATTAAAATGCACAATTAACTCAAGTTATAAACAAAAAATTTATATTAACTCATTGAAAAAAAAAAATTAATTAAAAAAATAAACAATTGTCATGTTTCTGACAAACGCCGCCAGTGGCGGGCTAACCTGCTAGTCTTCTATCTTCTATCTTCTATACTATATATTTTGAGAACTCCGTGTATTCGAGAGATAGCCCACACCCTCCGGACCTCAATGATATGATCGTGAATGAGTATTGATATACCCCACTAAACTTTGACAAACACCAGTAATGGTGTGTAGATCATTTACATATATCTCCTATATATTTTGATACAATCTATCTAATTTACAAATCTCTCTTATATATTTATGTTTGTGTGTGTGTTGTACTTCATACAAATCTACGATTCTCGACCAATCGGGACGAAACTTGGTACGTGTGTGTAGTTTGACCAGGCGGTGGTCGTTGTCGTATTGGCGAGCCCGTGCGACGCCCGTGCAGCGCATGCGCAGACGAGATCTCGGAAACGGGTGGATCTATCGACTTGAAATTTGCTATGTGAATGTATCTTGCACCGGGTACAAATTTTATCGGGTCGCCGAGCCCGTGCGACGCCCGAGCAGCGCATGCACAGACGAGATCTCGGAAACGGGTGGAGCTATCGACTTGAAATTTGCTATGTGAATGTATCTTGCGCCGGGTACAAATTTTATCGGGTCGCCGAGTCCGTGCGACGCCCGTGCAGCGCATGCGCAGACGAGATCTCGGAAACGGGTGGAGCTATCGACTTGAAATTTGCTATGTGAATGTATCTTGCGCCGGGTACAAATTTTATCGGGTCGCCGAGCCCGTGCGACGCCAGCTTCGCGCATGCGCAGACCAGATCTCGGAAACGGGTGCAGCTACCGGGTACAAATTTTTCTTATTGAAACGCGTGGAGCTAAAAATTAAAAAAAAATATAAAAATAATGTCTACTATATAATTTGAGAACTCTGTATATATATGTGTGTGTGGGTACTTCATAGAATCGAAAACGGCTGGTCGGATCGAGCTCAAATTTCCTACCTAAGGGTAAAAACCCACGGGAATGGTCAACGTCGCATTTTGGACAATCTCTGAGCACTCATTCTCCACTCTCAATCATCAAAATCACCACAAACGGCACATCGGGGGTTAAGGCAGGCAAGATCTTTATATTGACCGTATTTGGAGTTGTTAACCGACCAACGCTCTTTATTGTCATCGGCGTTGCTAAACGCTCGCATGTGCCTATGAAACTACGGACGATACACGCGAAATGCATTTATCTTGATTAAAACGGCAGAATTAACTCATCGGAAAACAAAACATGCGTGTTGTGTGATTCTTATGTCTGTCGTTCCTAGGAACGGGGGAAATTTTCATCGGGTCAGTTTTTCCGCCCGATGTACCTTAAATCATATCTCTTTTAGGGACGGGTACTGCGTGTTGTGTGATTCTTATGTCTTCTTCACCTTGAAACGGGTACCCACAAATTATATATATGTGTGTGTCCTTTATAGACTCGAACCGATTGAGCTCAAACTTGCTACCTACGGGAAGTGTCATGGACGGGTTAAATTGTGACCCCGACCTGACCTTGAAAATGATCAATTCAAGGTCAAAATCGGGGAAAATGCACAATTAACTCATGTTATAAAAATTAATATTAACTCATTGAAAAACAAAAAATTTAATTAAAAAATTAATTATAAAATTAACTAAAATAATTAATTAAAAAAATTAAAAATTGTCATGTTTCTGACGAACGCCGCCAGCGGCGGACTAGCCTGCTAGTATTATATATTTCTAGATTTAGTTACAAACTTTATACCTGTATATTGTACAAAGAAATGTTTGACAAATGTATCTATATCAATATTACCAATTAAAAATTAGATACGACGAAACAAAATTTTGAAGGGTGCATGTGATTGTGAGGAATAATAACATCTTAGGGAAATTTATTTATGGACGCTTGTTAATTTTCATTGGACTACATGTATCAGGTAAATTTTTATATTTCAAATGATGACAGGAATGTGGAAAGTTGAACTACCCAAGTAATACTGGCTATCCGCACGAAGAGATATACATGTATATAAAAAGCAAAATAGAAGATGCTGATGGCGACCATGTTTTCCAAAGAAATTCAAATCACTTGATAGCTCCCATCTAGTGGTCACCCCGAAGATCAATATGAAGTTTGGTGACTATCAGATGAGGGATGTGGTCTGTAGAGTTGCTAAAGAAAAGAATTCAGTCATACAAAGAGTAAGATACAAAATTGCTGTCTGTGGTCATGTTTTTAACGAAATTCGGAAACAAATAGATCACTCTCATCCTGGTTATCCAGAAGATCAGTGTGGAATCTGGTGACGATCGGACAATGTATGTCGTCTGTAGGATCAACCAAATTATTTAGCCATAAAAATAGTAAAACTCAAGATCACCGCTGGCAGTGATGTTTTCACAAGGAAATTTTGAGAAAAAAATATGGCTCCCATCTAGTGGTGACCCAAAATATCCACATTATAAACAGTTCTCCAATAAATGCTGGCTGCAGGGTGCGCCAATTGATTCAAATTTGAAATTTGGCAGGGTGTACTGCTGGTGGCCATGTTTTCCCCGCAAATTTAATAGACTAATGAACAAAACCACTGAATCCGTTGAATCAATATACATATACACATATATATATATGCATTGTTATCCACATGCACTACTGGTATATCAAGGTACTGAAAATAACTATATTATACTAGTATATACAAAATAAACCATATATTATGGCTATGGGTTCTAATATCCGAACATGACAGCTGAGAACTTGGTGAGAATTGCAGAGTAGTGGGGTCTCAAGAATATCTACTCCTCCACGTTAGAAACATGCCATTAAATAGCATAAGTATAATCTAGCTCGAAGACAGAAGTGATCCACCAAACCGCTCTTAATTCAACCTGGTCATCACACCCCATCATGTATGGTCGATCACATGATGATCTAGGTGGAATCGGGCTTCTCAAAGTACCGCCGGTACCACACATGCCGGTACCGGTATCGATACTTTGCTAGTACCGTGGTTCCTGTACCGGTACTGGCAAGCCATTTTATAGTTCTAGGAATATCTGGAGGTAATACAGTGCTGAAAATCACAAGCCACGAACTCTATTATTAACATGAACTAATGATAATTTGATATCAGAATAAAGAAACTATTTCGGGATATTAGATACAATTTTGGAATATACTAACAAACTTTCCCATAGAGTTTAGTGATGCGCAAATGACAACATAGACAATTCAATCAACCAAAATAGAACTATTCGTTGCACACGTTTTGTGGTTTTAACTTATTGTTCTTCTGTGTGTGATAAACTGATAGAAAGTAACGCGACACACGTCGGTGGTTTTCACTTCACAATATTCAATCAGATTAAATGTATTTGCAAAGTCGCGCGGTCGGCCATTTTAAATCTAAACAATAATGAGTCAAGTTAGGCAACAATTTCTCTCCACGAGTTCCTATACCAAATATGAACTATCATGTCTATCCAGTAAATTACATGTACACTGTGCACGGTTCGTGGATATTCGTTCCCGATTTTATTATATAACTGGAGGTTCTATGAGTCCCATTTAAATTCAAAATGGTCTGCCTTATATATGCAAACTGATACGACATGTGAACGGGTACGTGTGTATGTGATTAATCAAAACGTATGGGCCATACTTGTGGGTGGGGTCGTTGGTGAATACATGATAAGAAATTGTAACTTTATATATAATTGCCACAACTGGGCAAAAATAAAGGCAAAAACATAAGTTGCAATCACAAGTTCCCAACACAAAATAATCTTTGAAGATTAAAACAATATCACAAGGCCGTGCTTTCAAAGAATTGGAATTCAACCATTGAAGAGTTATAATAGACACATAAAAACCAGGAACCACCCTTCCGTGACCGACCTCTCACGCCATGAATACAATCACGATCGATGGGCATCGCGTGTAGTTTAAAGAGCGAAACTTGATACTACTGTATTTTGCCAGACAGCCTGCTGATCTACGAACGTGCATATATGCAATCACAGTACCGAGTACCTGTGGATCTGCACACCAGCACCGTTACCGCAAATAATGCCCGAGTACGCAGTACCGGTACTGCGTACCGTTGAGAAGCCTGGGTGGAATTGTTGTATAAAAAACAGCACTAAATGTAAATATAAAATAAAACAGTGCTACATCTTATTACAGATTATTTCCAGATATAATCAGTGACTACAGGCAGTCTAACAAAATAAAGTTTCAGTGACACTCGATCCGAAGAGGGGGATAATTTCATCTGTTACAGTCAATGGAGCGATTCTGAATCTGGAAAGCTGAAATTTCTAAGTAATACTAGATATCGACATGACGAGTATAGTGTGTTTCAGAACGAAAAAGTTGAATAAAATCAACACATTTGTAAATTTAAAAACAATTCAAACGTTATTGTATTCCATGTCCCAGCCCGGACATATACACCAAATTTCAATAATATTCATTGAGAAACAACAGACCATATAACACCCCGTATACACCTTTTATTCCGAGCCGGCCTTTTATTCCGAGTTGGCACACGTCGAATGGGGCGAGTTAGCCCTGGGGCGAGTAGGCCGATTCCGGCACCTTCTATAATTTGCAGCAGGTATCCGTTTACGCTAGTTTACGCGTAATTTAATTTAGAAAGTTCCCCAATTAGTATCGTAAATAGAGCGACTGTATTTGACAGAGACTGCCTCTGTTATTTATTAACATGTTGTTATAATTAAAAAACGACAAATGCACATGCCGTTCAAACGTAGTAGTCTATTTTCCCCATGTTAAATGGCATCCGCAAAAAACAAATAACGCTAACCTACTGCAAATGTTTAAACGACAACTGTTAACATATTTGGGCTGAATTCATCTGATGTGGTACGATTCCTCAAAATAAACAACAAACCATCGTTACTTGGAAATGTAGTTTGGGCTAACAATTACACAAATCCTCCAGCTCCTCTATCCTGACACACACGTCAGATGAGAAACAGCCATCAGAGTACCGCCAAAATTGGGCGAAACAAGGGTGACAACTGTTTTATTATCCGGTAGATCATGCATGCCAACGAATCTCTGCTCTGGTTAACGCCCGTAGAGATCATATTCCACCTGGGAACTTTTGAAGTTTTTACAGGGAACTTATAAAGTCGAAAAACTAATGCCGGGAATATATTTCTTAGTTAGTATCTGTTCCTTAATAATGTACGGTACTTCACTGTAGGTGAAGGACCTAACTCAAAATTTCACGACTTAAGTGACTTTGTGAGCGATTTTGCTTTGCGTCGCTTACAATTATGGAATTTCTCCTGGGTAATTAATTCAATGTTTATTGCGATATCTATGGGCAGCCATTCGGTCGGAAATTACACGAAATAAAAGTTAATGGTGGTTTGTAAAAACAACTACAATCTATTTCAAAACAATAGTCTCCATTTTCAAACCAATGGTCGTTCTTTGATTCAATAAGAGACAATTACGTGTTAACAGATATAGATTCACAATCAACGTTGACCGATGCAAAATTAATATTCTATTTTAATTTAATAGTATTCATTGTTCAACTAATATCTAATAACAAACAATTAATACAGCTTTGCTCATATTCAGTGAACGTACATTCCGTTTCAATAGCCATATTTCAAACCAATAGACGATTTCTCACGATCAGTGATTATCGTTATCAAACTAATAGACCTTATTGTAAAACTAATGACTCATTGTAAAACTAATAAATAAAACCGTAATTAACTTATTGTAAAACTAATAACCTATTGTAAAATTAATAGACCTTATTGTAAAACTAATAACTTATAGTAAAACCTATATCTAAAACCGTCATTAACTTATTGTAAAACTAATAACTTATTGTAAAATTAATAGACCTTATTGTAAAACTAATAATCAATAGACATATTTTAAACCAATATACTATTTCCCACGATCAATGATTATCGTTATCAAACTAATATCTAATAGCGGAATCAACTATTTCAGGTCAAACCAATGAGCTCATTTGATATTAATGATTAAAACACAAACCTATAAGCAATTCGTAAATTAACGCTAGGGACACTGGCCACCAATTTTGTTCGCAAAATCCGTGACGTCAGAAATATAGAAATAAACATGGGAGTTCCCAATTTCATGTCGATGTGACGATTTGGAATATGAGTTCACTCGGTGCAAATCAAACGACGATAAATATTCACTATAATATATAGGACATATAGTGGAGTAGATTAAGTCAAATTTTCAAGGCAGTTGTTCAAATTGTTACTAAAGCATGAAACTTTGCACATATGTACATCTTCTTTAATATTAGATATGGAGCCACGCTGAAATTTCACTTTAACCCCTCTTTTTAAGGGGTTTTCCAAATTTATAGAGCGTTTCGTGATTATATTATTTAATAAATGTCGCAATTAATCTCACCATGAAATATACGATTTAAAATTAGGCATATTCAGTTCGTATGACTCTGAGAGATATAATGCCACATTTTAAGGGTAAAATTGGAACTCCCCGCCCAAAATGGTCGTTAAAATGACAGCTGAAAGAGGGAATTTGACGTTTTTTCGCTAATATCTTCTAGATCAGGTTCTGCTGTATGGAACTGGTTCGGAAATGTGACTTCATTTTGTATTGCTCATGTTAAGAGATAATTGGAGCAATGAATATATGTCATTCGTATGATCCATGTCCCTCCCGCGATCCCTCAATAATTCGATTATACATAACTCGGTATGAAATTTAACCAAATATCACCGTTATGAATCTAGTCATAATTATTTTAACAAGAATTGGACAGAACTTTGCAAATTATGACATACAATTACTTATGAATTTTTGCGCTCAAGTGCAAATATTTTACGTTTAATCACAAATCATTTGCGCTTAAGCCTGCAAATAGCGTGTCTGTCATTTGCAGAATGAGGTCCACAGAGGGTGAATTTAGTGATGCTACCCTGCATAGCGGGCTAGCATAACTAAATTCACCCTCTGGGGACCTCATTCTGCTTAGGCCTCATTTTCTGGGAAGTAACTAGGGTATCAAATTAACATTGTTTTTAGTTACGTTTTCCCATCTGGGAAGTTTCTATATCCCCTAATTTGCAGAAGATAAAATCCATAATCGAGGCTCCAAATGGGTGAACATCACCAACTTCAACTGGGGAACTTCAATCTTATCCTAGGACTGCCATAGCAGTTGAGGGCCCTAAGCAGAATGAGGCCCCCAGAGGGTAAATTTAGTGATGCTAGCCCACTATGCGGTGTAGCGTCACTAAATTCACCCTCTGGGGACCTCATTCTACAAATGACAGACACGCTATTTGCAGGCTTGCACTCAAGTCTATATACCTGTAGGCCCATCATACAAGGGACGCAATCCCCAGTGATCCCTAGATACCAGTACCTTTTATGACCATGGAAATGGTATATATCTGTACACTGTACAGGATATGTCTCTTTTATAAAATGTAATAGATCTCTGGGATGGAGGCACAAATTCTTAGGGACAGGGATGCGGATAATATGAAAATATGTTTTCCCCCTATTTCTATTCAATAAGTAGATGTACACCACGAGGGAAGCAAGCCACCAGTAACCCCTAATTCCCCTTCTATGACCATGGAAATGGTATATATTTGTGCAGGAGATGTCCCTTTAATAAAATATACTAGAGCTTTGGGAATGAGGCACCAATTTTTGGGACACTAGAGACAGAGATGCTTTTGACTTTTCAACTTTCGAGTCTGTATGGGCTACTACTATGGGCCCATAATAATATACTATGAGATGGACTCCATCATTCAAAATCAGAGGGAAGTAAAGGAGTGTTAGGTATTTGCGCTTAAGCGCAAAGCATTTACACTTAAGCGCAAATGATTTTCACTTAAGCGCAAACAAATTGATAGACACATATTTGTGCTCAAGCGCAAATGACATTCGCTTAAGCCCAAATGATTTATGTTTAAGCTTAATATTTGTGCTTGAGCGCAAATAAATAATAAATGTGAAAAGGGCCTCCCATAAGTAAGAGGAGACTCTAAATTTCTTGAACATTGAAATTCCCTTTGTTTGAGAATTTGTATATGTTTATATTGAATATTCTCAGTAAATAATTATTCTGTGTGTTTCAAAAGAAATCAGAATAAATTGTTATTGTTTTTGTTATTGTTTTTAAGTATTGGTTATAGATAACAGTTAATTAGATTGACTCCCCTCTTCCAAGATGCATCCTTACTGTGGAAAACCGATCGCCCAAGCGATTCACCCAGGTCTGTTGGATGGCTCAAACGACTTTTCCTACTATGGCCAGTTTGTACCCTTGATTTGAATGACACATTTAATTGTTTCGTACCATGTTTTTGGTCATTTCACACCATATTTTGTATGTTTCATTGATTCCCAAAAATGATGAATGGTCATTCGTACATGTGAAAAATTATATTAATCGTGTTAACTTAATGAGAGTGAACATGATCATGATTTAACGTTCGTGATGATGACAACCCAACATTTACATGTTAACATATTTCTTTCTTTTTTTTTCGAAACAAAATGAACCAATCGAAATTGTCGCGACAAAGTTAAAGACGCATAATCCGAATTAACGCTTGAATATTACTATTTCCTTGGCTTCGGGTAAAACATATGTGATTTGAGTTGAGGAACCCACCCATCAAAGCTGAGAATGATCAGATATTGATTTTTGAAATCTATTATTTTTTACCATCGATAATTTTTAGTGGCCCAATAAAAAGTCGAAAGAGGACGGATGAAGATGGATAACTCAAAAAGCAAGTGGCTTTTGTTGTGTCAGATATTTGACAAACTCGCAAAATTTCATTGAACAAAATATTGATAAATAACAGGTTTTGGGCAATTGTATACTATATTTGACTGGTTAGCATTATTTTTGGGGCATTAATCGATTTTGGTAAACGAAGTGGCATTTAAAAAAATGGTGTTGTTGTTGTTGTTGAAATATGATGATATGGGAACCATCGAATCGGACTGAGTACCTTTAATGTCATTTAAAAAAAAAATAATACTGGTATACTCAAAGGTACGAATTGTCGAAATGATACAGGAACTGGTATGAAATGTCCAGAACCCTGGTGCGGAACATCTCCATGTCAAACTTCCATGGTATGAAATGCCAGCAACCTATTCATCCATTGCACATTATCATTTATTTCCAATGGGCATGGATACGAGTCTCCCATTGGGGAGGGGGTCCACCTTGATACATGTATGTTCCGACAGCACCCCCTTGGAAGGAAGTTTCCTACATGCAGATGGCTACAGGGTAAATGTATATCGGTCCAAAATTTGTTCGAAAATTATTAATTAGATATGACATTTTTGCACGATATGGCTTGTTATCAAACTCCATTTGTACTTAGCTGAATATCACTTCAATTTGCCCTAAATCGAGTAATATCATTTTACGACATCACTAATTAAGAGTAATACATGTATGATTTTATGACATCACGATCTGAGTAATACACGGTATGGCTTTGACATGGTGTAATTCTATTTCACTATTAGAATAGGCAATGATACCAATTTTTTGTGATGTCACTCATTAGAAAAAGTTGTCAATATTACACTGTTACTAAGAGGCGAACTACCGTAATTAATAGATACATGTTACTCTAGTAGCTCATGGTGGTTTTGTATGCACTTGTATGTCCAGAGCAAAACTCTTCATGAATCCACTAATTGAAGGTACACGAACAATATTTGGTTGGTAACACATTTCCCATCGACGGCGAAATGGGTCAAATGACCACGTCCCTTTTTGCGTGAAGTACTACCACCCGTCGTGACTATATCTCCAGAACCATTGGGCATAGGGGATCGGGTGACCACTCAAAATGTGCGGAATGGCCACATTATGGGGGGTCAGTAATACAGTTTCATATCCAAAAGTCAATGGTTTTTAAGATAATTGTCAAAAACCAAAAAAAATCCATTTTTGAGGGCCTGAACCCCAATTTTGGGGTTCAGCACTTTTATCTCAAAGCTGAGCCCCCAATTATAATTTTATTTATCTATATCCATCGGTGCCACATATAGGTATAATTTCTGTACCATTATCGGATGGGATTGACCTCTTGACCCTGAAAATCCACATTATGGGGGGGGGGGCGTCAGTAATACATTTTCATATCCAAAAGTCAATGGTTTTTAAGATAATTGCCAAAAACCGATTTCAGCATGTAATGCACCACAAGTATACAATACCACAAGGACACTTTTTAAAGAACTATCCGCATTCCCTGATCAACTTAAGAGCACAATTGACCACACACAATGGGATTAGCTGGAAATTGCTGCTGAGGATGTGTTGACCCCGACACACAACATGAGCTCTTCCCGACTGAACATGCCTTGGAAACTGGTGTGCTTTACCAAAAATCAGGTAACAATTGTGCTCTAATCAACAGAAATGTAAAGATTGAACAAAACAGGTTTTCAAAATTTGTTATCAACATTTAACAGCTGATCTGATTTAAGTGACCAAGCTATGAAACATGCTAAACACTTTTACTAAATGGAATGACCAGCTGTTTGCTTCATGCAGCAGCCACATGTTGCGATCTTAAAATGGGTACTGCATCTGGGCATAGTAAAAACATGTTGTAATCAGATGAGAGATGACCATATCTACCAGTATATATTTCAGAAGTAATCAATTCTTCCAAAAGGACACCTCATCTTACAAAAAGTTTTAGGAAATGATGGAATCATCACTATTCAATCAATAGTAGAATGAGCCTTTGTCAGTCCCACATTAGTTTTGGTTGGCCATGATAGTTGCAGAAGATTCTGTTAAGAAATAGTACCATCATTTTACCTAAAGTTGGTTCTTTTTGCATTGTTTGGCTAATCCGAGAAATTTGGGCAAAAGTCAGTGTCTGTATGAAACATTCAAGAACACATATACTTCAAAATATTTAATGCGTACGCTGATGTTTGGTAAATAGTCATCTCAATTATGGCCAGTTTGTAAAAACCAGCACCAATTATTAAAATATTTCACAATATACATGTTTTTTAATGTACACTACACATAGTGGCTTATCCTCGATTTGTTCAGATCGCTTTGCTCTACCTGACTATCATACCAAATTTATTAGCATCACCACTAAACTTGGGATGAATACTGCCAAATGAATATATTGTGATATATAGGGTAGTGGAAAAATAATGGTTGAGTCTTTTCAAAATATAATTATAGTAAAACCTACACAATACCGTCTTGGTCTGATAAGACTCAGAGTCATGTTTATTTAGGAGTATAGACATGAAGTCCACCAGTCTCATGAAAATTAAATGGGCTCTGCACTAGTAATATCTGGGCTCCTGGGACCCATTAATATTGACAAATGCAACACAAATGAAAAATACATAGTAACTTTCCTCAAACATAGATTATAACCTGACAATCATTGTGTTAGAATCAGTGTACATATGTATATGTAGGCATGGCCATAGCATGTTTTTTGAAATACTGCAGAGTGCAGACCATAAATTTCACTAGAATATACATGTAGTTATTGCATGTACATCACACACATAAGGCGACTGACACACATACACGTATCTGCAGGGTTCACAATATTTGACATGTAAAATATATATATATATATATATATCTCCTGGGCCTATAACATCAAACCAAACGGTTTACAGTACTTTTTCTGATATTTTTGGAGTGGCATACATACATAAAAAATAAAAGTCAATTTAAAGGGACGAAATGAAAACTAATTTGTGCAACTATAATGGAGATCTATATTGCATTACAACATCCACAAATCTACAAAATCTACAACATCCACAAATCTACAAAATCTACAAAAACATCTGACTATCATAGTCATTGGTAATGTGATCATTTTTCCTTGATAAGTTGAAATATGAGGGAGGATTGCATAGCATGCATGGCTACCTGCAGAATGTAGATTTGTATGTATTTATATCTGCATATCAACTGAAGCTTGTATTTTTCTTCCAACTCACTCTGAGATCACAACGCAACAGGATTGCATTCGGAATTTCAAGCCCATAAAGCTAGACACTTTAGAATCAAGCTTGCCAAATAAATTTCCATGAACCTCACATGAACTCACTCAGTTGAACACAAGGAACGATTGTCAAGTTGGAAAATATTCTGTATGTATGGAAGCCCTATTTTTTTAATGTGTGGATTTATTATAACTGGACTGATAAAATAATCTGAAGATTATTTCAGTCTTTATTACTGGATATCACACCAATAATCAATAAACATGTATTTGTTAGTTTTGAACAGGACAATATATTTTAATATTACTGCAACTGCATCTTTCTTATGACTTATTTTCTTACAAACTCCCAAATTTGAACCAGAAACAATTTAGGGCAAATATACATCTACGTGTACATATACATATATCAGGATATAAATATAGGCGATCATGTCAGGCTAGCCATTATTTGTTCTAAAATAATGTACGTGTTAGGGAAATTGTAGAACCTTTATACAAAATGGTGATGCAGCCAATCAAAATTGATGTGGGACTGATAAAGACACAACCTGCTCGACCACCGAATCATACTGATTGATCAAATTGTAGTAACTCAACATCACTAAACCTGCTTGTGGGCTGAGTATAATTCAATTCAACATTAGAATACCATAAAAACACCCTGTTCTCCCATAAGTTTAAAGAAAATAACATATTGAACTCATTTACATGTATATTGCTAATGTGATACATTTATATGTCATTCCATTTATAACCATTTTGGCAACCATCTCACATCAAAGGCCATGAAATCTAGATAACAAAAGATGAAATACATTCAAATTATATCACCAGGTAACCTTTTTGTAGGAGTTTTAGGTTACTGATCAAATACCCTGTAATTGATGATTTTCTCAACATCTTTGTTATTGGGAAAATGTCTGTTTTTCATTCTACGACCAATATATTCCATCCAAAAACCTTATTTGCAGGGTCAAGAGCTCCCTGAAGGTCAATCCCATCCGATAATGGTACAGAAAATATCAGAAATGATACCTGTATGTGGCACCGATGGATATAGGTCAATAAAATTCTAATTGGGGGCTCAACTTTGAGATAAAAGTGCTGAATCCCAAAATTGGGGTTCAGGCCCTCAAAAATGGATTTTCTTTTGGTTTTTGGCAATTATCTTAAAAACCATTGACTTTTGGATATGAAAATGTATTACTGACCCCCCATAATGTGGCCATTCCGCACATTTTGAGTGGTCACACGACCCCCTATGTTCAACGCTTCTGGAGATATAGCCACGACGGTTGGTAGTACTT
Organism: Siphonodentalium dalli; assembly: GCA_032622095.1. NCBI lineage: Eukaryota > Metazoa > Mollusca > Scaphopoda > Gadilida > Siphonodentaliidae > Siphonodentalium > Siphonodentalium dalli. The sequence continues at coordinate 182,600,079 of CP136067.1, forward strand.
CGCGCAAAAAGGGGCGTGGCCATTTGACCCATTTCGCCGTCAATGGGAAATGTGTTACCAACCAAATATTGTTCGTGTACCTTCAATTAGTGGATTCATGAAGAGTTTTGCTCTGGACATACAAGTGCATACAAAACCACCATGAGCTACTCTAGTATGTAGGGTATTACTTGGTTGGTTTGATATTATAGGCCTGATTTCAGTCCTCAGTAGCCTCATATCAGCCTTCGTCGTCAGGCCGATTGTGATATGAGGTTACGTCAGGGTGATATAGGGCCTAATATCAAACCAACGATGTTGGCGCTGCTAGTCTACAGGGTCACTGTCTCGTTGTTCCCCTTGCCGAGGAGATATAAATGGGTACAGGACGTTTTGTATCATCTTAAGTCATTTCGTACCATATTTTTGGTAGTTTCGTACCATATTTTTTGTAGTTTCATACCTTATTGTTTGGTCGTTTCGTACCATGTAGGAAATCAATTGGTCATTTCGTACCATGTTACTACATGTATGTCACACCATATGGAAACAAATAAATGATTTTCTACAAAGTACGAAATAAAAAAAGTAACCAAATAATCCGGTACCCTACCGTTATGTAAAACCAAAAATTATGGTATGGATTACTATGGAACGACCATGGTTATGGTATCAAATACTGAAATAATGAAGAAGTCAATGCAGTTGTATATATCATTTATGTGGTCACAATATATGCATGTATAATGCAACCTGTAAGTTGACATGACCTCTGTTCTAGTTGGCTTATGATTGAGTTCTGAAGTGCTCTTCGCACTGTCAGGTTTACTTGATCAATACTCCAGCAATGTTCAGAATCCGATTCCACGACGCTCGTATGAAACGTCTAGAAAATAGAATCCATATTTAATAAATCCTTCAGACATTCAATATTACCGATCGCCTGAATCAACATCTGACTGTTTGAAGCGGTTCCACTCAATGGTTGTTTTCAGTACAGTGCGAGTACGCACTACACAGTAGATCGAACGATTATCTTAACGGTTAACGGTTGACATAATCATATTCATACTGCTGTTGTTAGTACTTGTCGAACACATCCTAAGTTCTCCACCGGATTTTGACAGACAATCGCTGCATCTGGATCTGGATGGTGTACGGCGTATGATCCTCGCGGATGTGTAGAACGCCGGGAGAGAGAGAATTATGTTCTTTGCGGGACTGTTGAGTTGTCCGCTGCTGTTCTATTTTGAATTTCGCATGCGTCCATCTCGTTTAGAGTGTTCCACTGAATAATTGTCCGTGGGAAGAATGAATTTGAGTATTCAGCAGAGTTTGTCACCAGTGGCTCTTACCGGTAGGACAGTGAATTATTACATTCCTGTTTTGAGACTATATTTGTGGCACTGAAATCTGCAAATTTCTTGGCTCGGATTTTTCTGTCCACCTTTTTTGGTTTAATTAAGCACTGAGTGTTTACAGCCGACCACAGAAGTTGGAATCACTGACTGTTATGCTATTTTTTTAGATTTTTTTTTAGTTCTAGGTATATAGTTTGTCAAGAATGGCAACTCCGATTGTCGAGGTACCCCCAAAACTCTTCACTTCGACCCGTGAATTTCAACAACAAAAGCATAATTCTCAGGGTTTTCGGCATATTTCGTTAGAAAAATCATTTATCTACAATCTTACCGCGAGCATAGCATCTATTCGTTGATTTATTCCAGGTTTTATCGCACTTTAAAACATTTTTTTCACCTGTTAGGTCGGTGGTACCGCCGAAGTTTTCCGGACCTCCTCGTGTGTCTTCGGCAAATCGGTTAGTGCAAAACTGGCTACCAAAGATGGTTACCAAAATGGTTCGTCGAAAATTGTCAAAATTTGAGTGATATCAACATCAGTACAATTTTCCAACGTATTGATTCCCATTTATCGGGACAACAATTTTTCAAACAAAGCAGTATCTTCGTTAGATTCAAACCTGATAGTCACACACTAAGAGGGCATTTTGCAATTATGGCGAGCGATGAGCTTAATTGTTTTCAAATATGTACGAAAAACAGATGTCAATAGCTACGTGCAGACATGATTATCGACGAACGATTGCCAGTAAACATATGGTCCCAGTGGTTCATTCAGCAAATTGTGTAGCGCAAAAAATGCGTGATATGACATACCAGCTGGTATGATGCTACGCTGAAACCAGGTAACATATTCTGATATATAATCAAGCATAAGAGAGAAATATTTCCCATTACAATTCACACAAGAGTCACACAACACCCACGTCCGCTTATATACTTTGAATTCTAGCTGGTTTATTTGCAACATACGCGGCACTTCACCCATAAGTGTATTGTAAACGTAGCTGTGGATATAAACTCGATCTGACTATATACCTATCGTGTTCCCGGCCATTCAAGTGTACCCTCCTCGCAACAAGAGAACACTGTTTATTCGAGCGGGGATTATGTCCGTCTTTCCTGACCCATGAATTGCTACTGCGGTGGCGGGGGATTGGAGAATGAGTGCTCTGCGTTCTCAGAAGCAGTCCGGTGACCATTCCCGTGGATTTTTACCCTTAGTTTGAGCCATAATAGCTAACACAAAGACACACAGAAGTCCCAAAATATATATAGTATATATTCGACTATTTCGGTTGTCCGTGTTCAGTGTGCATGTATATATATATCGTCGGAGCACGAAGTACTAGAGACTGCTACCAAGAAAGTTCTAAACGATAAAAACAAGACCATATCCTAACAGGCAACTTTAACTGACCAGGCATAGACTGGACGCAAATAATTGTAAAACCGGGTGCAGCTGACAGAGAAGTATAAGAAGCTTTACCCCAACTCTCCGTCAAACAAATGTAGACTCAAATTTGTACGTATACACAAACAACGCGTCAAAATACATTGTTGATCTATTATACACAAATAACCCGTCCATTGTTAAAAACCCCATCAGCGATCATGTTATAGTCGTGACTGACCTCTGCATACCTGTGGCCAGACTGAAACAACCGGAGCGGAACTTTAAAAAGGTTTGTAAGGAAATAGACTACACGCCAACAAATCTAAACAGTGTGGCGACTACAAAACACACCAAAAAAGAATGCATTCAATGCAAAAACAGAGTTCAAAGGAGTTGAAATCCACCACGTAAACAACACCGTTACAAAGGGCCTGAAAGGAACAAAAACTCCAAAGCATTGGAGAGACGCGACAACAACGGAAAATTAAGGTAATTCCCCAAAACCCGAGGACACCGAGAAAGCAAAGATAATATACGCCCTGCCACTAACTCACGCTGAATATGTCACTCTCACCGGTTTTCTGTGATAAAGTTACACAGGTTCCTAAATTTGTGATAAAGTTACCCAGGTTGGAGAGAATTGTGACAAAGTTACCCAGGTTTAACCAAGTACGTTAATCCAAAAATAAAGGTATATGGTTAAACAAATCTCACTCGATTTAAAAGTGACAGAGGGAAATATTGTTCAGTTTTGACAAGTAACAACCTCTACTAAGCATAAATTAAGACATATTAGTACTGCATAAGTTCGTCATTTTGATCGCAAAAATTAATAATTTGTTGCTGAACATGAAATGTTATTAACCAGGGTAACTTTATCACAATCCTCTCCAACCTGGGAAACTTTATAACAATTTCAGGAACCTGGGTAACTTTGACAACAGAAAACCGATGAGAGTGTCTATTCACCCTCCTAACTCACGGCCATATTGGATCCATCAGACCCGGTTATGTGGTTTTAGTGCTACCGGTCAAAGTTATGGAGTAGCATTTCCATATACGGAAGTCATGAATATTCAAAACCTCCATATATGTAAATGCTACTCAAGAACTCCGACCTGTATCAATAAAACCACGGAACCTGGGCTGGATGAATCTCTGAAAACATGGAACGGGACTGGATTAATCCAATACGGCCGCGACTCAGTGGTCTCGCTTGTTGGACCAATTCCAATCAGCCTTCACGGAAAATAACACCTCACTGCCCGAACTAGACCAAACAAAACCAGTCGACGCAATATTCAAACCTGAGATCAGTATCGTCGATGTAACTGCATTGCTACGAAACATCAAACCACATAAGGCCATGTGTCCTGATCTCATATATACCGAACCAGATATTTAAAACGTGTGCTGAAGAAATTTGCCTACCAGGCATAATCAACAAATAACTAAAGACAGAGTATCCAATGATGATCACCACAATCGGGAGGAATTCCTACCCAACGATCAATCAATCATAAAACTACAGCGTTGATTACTCCCTCAGTTATTGGTAGATGAATGGTAATTGTGTAACATCACTGGAGATATTTATAAACATGTTTACAAAGTATTTCCTCAAGTTTGCAGTTCGGATGGTGCATGCGGATATACCTTATTGTTGCATGCACATGATTCAAATTGTTTTATCCGCCCATTGCACTATAGAAATAAAAGCATAGCAGATAGTTATTTCTATTCAGGAGCACACATGGCATGACAGTGTGGATCAAAATCTGGAAAAGCCTGATCTGGTCCAAATTATAGCCCGGTCTGTATGCAACACAACAACTAATGTTGACTACATATGGAAAATACTTCGAAAAGATGAACTCTGCGGAACTACACCAAATACCATTTATTTGGAGACATTTATTGTTTAAAATGGGCTAGCAGACCGTCAACGTCTTCATCATTTCAGCAATCGAATGAGAAATTAAGTAGCCTTGATGTTTTCGGAACATATTGAGACGATTAACTATTATTGAAAAGGTCATCGGATACACATAAACTAAAAAGTGGTTGTCTGAAAATCACCAGCGAACAATCCAATTATCCCACAGTGTAAATACGAAATAAACGTTTCAGATGTAGCCGTGGTGGACTTTTCACCTTTAAAACGTTGCTGAACTTGTTAGTACTTAAAAATATAATACAGAGTAATACAAACATGTGCTGGTTCACAGATAATAACATGCTTCGTGCACTTATATGCTGATAGCATATAAGTTGCGGTGAGCGGAGGGGAATATTCGTCTTTATAGGCGATGTATATAGATCAATCATCAAATAAGAGTGAATATTCCCTCATTGGGACCATGTGAGTTGTAATTACCAATCCATGGGTCAGGAAAGACGGACATAATCCCCGCTCGAATAAACAGTGTTCTCTTGTTGCGAGGAGGGTACACTTGAATGGCCGGGAACACGATAGGTATATAGTCAGATCGAGTTTATATCCACAGCTACGTTTACAATACACTTATGGGTGAAGTGCCGCGTATGTTGCAAATAAACCAGCTAGAATTCAAAGTATATAAGCGGACGTGGGTGTTGTGTGACTCTTGTGTGAATTGTAATAGGAAATATTTCTCTCTTATGCTTGATTATATATCAGAATATGTTACCTGGTTTCAGCGTAGCATCATACCAGCTGGTATGTCATATCACGCATTTTTTGCGCTACACAATTTGCTGAATGAACCACTGGGACCATATGTTTACTGGCAATCGTTCGTCGATAATCATGTCTGCACGTAGCTATTGACATCTGTTTTTCGTACATATTTGAAAACAATTAAGCTCATCGCTCGCCATAATTGCAAAATGCCCTCTTAGTGTGTGACTATCAGGTTTGAATCTAACGAAGATACTGCTTTGTTTGAAAAATTGTTGTCCCGATAAATGGGAATCAATACGTTGGAAAATTGTACTGATGTTGATATCACTCAAATTTTGACAATTTTCGACGAACCATTTTGGTAGCCATCTTTGGTAGCCAGTTTTGCACTAACCGATTTGCCGAAGACACACGAGGAGGTCCGGAAAACTTCGGCGGTACCACCGAGCTAACAGGTGAAAAAATGATTTAAAGTGCGATAAAACCTGGAATAAATCAACGAATAGATGCTATGCTCGCGGTAAGATTGTAGATAAATGATTTTTCTAACGAAATATGCCGAAAACCCCGAGAATTATGCTTTTGTTGTTGAAATTCACGGGTCGAAGTGAAGAGTTTTGGGGGTACCTCGACAATCGGAGTTGCCATTCTTGACAAACTATATACCTAGAACTAAAAAAAAATCTAAAAAAATAGCATAACAGTCAGTGATTCCAACTTCTGTGCTTAATTCAGATCTTCTGGGTCAATAATAATGACAATATTAAAAACAAACTCTCAATTGGATCTTCGGTATCTGCTACAGGTACAGGATATAGTCCTGAAAAATTACCCATAATTCTGCTTTGGTTAAGTGGTCAATTACTTTGGGCATTACTGTATGTTACTCAATTGAGTAAACATGTCACTAACTAATGTTAATAGCAGGGCCGACTTCGTACGGGGCCGACTTCTCCGGGCCGACTTTGTTTTGGGCCGACTTCGCAGCGGGGCCGACTTCGTTTTGGGCCGACTTCTCCTGTATTCGTCCACAGTCCGTATATCATCGCAGTTTTCATGTTCAGGGTCACTTTCTGACGCGAAAATGTTCGAGAACATGCATTTTTTTTTTGGCAGGGGGGTATCCCATGTTGACGTCACGGAATTTTGGTGATTCCAACAAGATTCAATGTGGCACTCCTAGCGTTAATTTGATATTGGTGGCGACCCTAGCGTTCATTGGTTTAAGAATTGATCATTGGTTTGTAAACGGAAGTTATTAATTCGAGAAATGATCATTGGTTTGTAAACGGATGTTAATAATCTTCAATTATTATTCAGTGGTTTGATCGGAAATAGTAGATTTGTCTCTTATTGAATCCAGGAACGGCTATTGGTTTTGAAATAGATTCTATTGATTAAGAAAATATATCTATTAAAACGGAATTGTCTCTTACTGAATCCAAGAACGACTATTATTACCACTTTATAGGGCGTTCTCTAGGCCATTGATAATGATTTTGGGGGCGTTCCAAATAGCGTATTGTTACCAAAACAGCGGGCCGCGGGCCGATAACGAGAAGCCTAGTTCAATATCGGCCCGCCGCCCGGAAACTATAGATCTCGTTTATTATCGCGAGAGTTACGTCCCTTCAACTTCCGATGTGGCGTGTTTATTTCAAGAAAATAATGGGAAGATGTATCCGATTTCCTCGACACTATAGTGGTTTTATGATTGGAATTCACGCTATATGATTGAATTATTGTATCAAGCGTAAGTATGCATTGATAATTTTAGCTGTCAACCTCTCATTGGTTGTTACTCGTCTCCAACTCGTGGGTTTTCCCCTGTCCTATTTTCGAGACTCCGTCAGTCCGTGTCAGCTGACAAGTCAAATGGTATCAAATTTAAATGTTCTTGAAAATATTTCTCTTTTAATCTACTTCATTATTCCACTAAATCCTCAAATGGGTCAAATGTCCAAAACTTTTGTAATAATAGTAATAACATGATTTCATCGGGCATTATGGTTTATTAACGGCCCTCTGGAATGATTAACAGCCCTCGGGCCTATTAGCGTCCCTCGACTTCGTCTCGGGCCGCTAATAGGCCTTTGGGCTGTTAATCATTCCAGCCGGGCCGTTAATAAACCATAACGCCCTCAAAAATCATGTTATTGTTATATTAGTTTGAAAATGGAGACTATTGGATATTGAAATATCTTTATTGATTAAGAAAATATGGCCATTGAAACGGAATGTACGTTTATTGAATATGCGCGAATCTTACTAATTGTGTGTTATTAGATATTAGTTGAACAGTGAACGCTATTAAATTAAAATAGAACATTAATTTTGCATCGGTCAACATTGATTATGAATCTTTATCTATTAACACGGAACTGTCTCTTATTGAATCCAAGAACGATTATTGGTTTGAAAATAGAGACTACTTGGTTTGAATCTATATCTATTGAAACGAAATTATCTCTTATAGAATCCAAGAACGACCATTGGTTTGAAAATGGAGACTATTTGGTTTGAATCTATATCTATTGAAATGGAATTGTCTCTTATAGAATCCAAGAACGACCATTAGTTTGAAAATGGCCAAAGAGATAATAGCACGAAATGATTGTTCGATATCTGTTAAATAATACTCCTATTATAAAAACATGGGATTCACAAACAAAAGCAACCTCTAGCTTCCAATCGTAAGAAATTGATTTTCTGAATCGCCGACTCTAAAAATGCCCGTTTTTACCTGACAAAAATCGTGAAATCGGGTCCCAGCTCTCGGATTAACGGTCCACTCAATTTTCGAACCCCCAATTCACACATTAAATAAAATATATGCCATGTTATATACCATTTGAAAGAGCTCCAAAACATTGTATTTTCAACTTATTCGATCTAATAAACTGCGAACATATTGTTTTATGGAGAAACTGGCATCTGTTCTGCGATCGAGTTTATGCACAATGTCAATTAATTTCAATGGAAGCAGATGGAAGGGGAACAACTCTATATATTTAGATATAGAGTTATTCCACTATATATCTTTAGATATAGAGTTATTCCCCTTCCATTGAAAATACATAATTAGTTTGAAATCTGTTGCATTCTGGGAGCCAAAAGGGGGAGGGTGATTTTATGATTTCAGCTATTTTCTATTACTCCGTGAGCACCTTCTGAGACACAGAAGTTCCAAATGGTGATGAGTTATAGTATTTTAATCATATTTTATGGCATAGATTGTTATTAAAACCGTATATCGCGGCACTATAAAACAAATAATCAATGACTCGTAAATTAAGTGGGCCTTTAATAGTACTCGATTTCCAATGTCTGGTGATTTACAAGAAGTCGCATACACTGAATACATTGTTAGCTTTTTGTGCTGTATCAAGCTCTATACCTCATCTATGTATTAGTCTACTCTCTTAACACTTTATTAAACTGTAATTGGAATGGTATATCTCATTCATCAGGAGGGGTGTCCAGGAACGTTACGGAAATGACAAATAGATAATACAAGACAGTGCGGAAGAATTTATATTCATTAGTGGGAAATGTGCAGCTTAAAAGTTCAAAAAACATTTCCTTAGGGAACTACTTATCAATGGGCATTTTTAGATGATATTATGGTTTACAGTAGTGAAAGTTACTTCACTGTGTAATTTGCCAATTTGGAAATAACCGGACCTTGTCTTTGTCATCCACGATTGTTCAATTTTGGTACACATATCAAGTATGTGACCACACTCGTATACAGTTTATATAGTTAACCCGAAAAGGCTAAGACGTCTCCAGTGGGGACAGTACGATAGTCCGATGGTTCAATAGTCCGACGGTTCATTGGTCCTGGGGTTCATATAGCCTGAGTGCTCAATAGTCGGAAATACAAGTCTGTCACGGAGAAGCACCCCTCTTTGGAAATGATTGCGCCACCTGAATGATTTACGATCCAACGTAGAGCCATCGATCTGCATGGTGATGCAGTGGGGAGAGGGGACAAAGGCGAATAATGGAAACCATGATGAGGCACCTGAAACACGACTGCAACAATGGAACAAGAAAGCTCGTGGTATATTGGAACGCGGTAACTCATTTCATATATAGCCCATTATTGTTATATAGCTAACCTAGCTGAAACAGGCTCCCTGCGATCCCTTTGTGCGTTAGCAGACTGTGTCCCACGTGTGCGCTTCGCGCACATTGTAGACAGATCCTGTTCTTTTCTATATAGAGAGATATCTAATATTTATTATGCTACTTCAATATATCCTCGTGCAGATATGTTCATATTGGACATAATATTGACACTGCATGGTTCATATTGGATTCTGGAATTAGCCCATAGAGGGATTATGCCCGTTGTTCTGTTGGTCGGCTCGGGCCACAACGAAAACACATATATAAAGAACGTACATCTGGTTCTGCAACATAACCTCGTACAAATAGGTTCATATTGGACCTAAATATTAACATAGGTTCATATTGGACCTAAATATTAACATAGGTTCATATTGGACCTAAATATTAACATAGGTTCATATTGGACCTAAATATTAACATAGGTTCATATTGGACCTAAATATTAACATAGATTCATATTCGACCTAAATATTAACATAGGTTCATATTCGACCTAAATATTAACATAGGTCCATATTCGACCTAAATATTAACATAGGTTCATATTCCACCTAAATATTAACATAGGTTCATATTCGACCTAAATATGAACATAGGTTCATATTCGACTTAAATATGAACATAGATTCATATTGGACCTAAATATTAACATAGGTTCATATTGGACCTAAATATTAACAAAGGTTCATATTGGACCTAAATATTAACATAGGTTCATATTCGACCTAAATATGAACATAGATTCATATTGGACCTAAATATTAACATAGATTCATATTGACCTAAATATGAACATCGGTTCACATTGGACCTAAATATTAACATAGGTTCATATTGGACCTAAATATTAACATAGATTCATATTGGACCTAAATATTAACATAGGTTCATATGGACCTAAATATTAACATAGGTTCACACTGGACCTAAATATTAACATAGGTTCATATTGGACCTAAATATTAACATAGATTCATATTGGACCTAAATATGAACATAGGTTCATATTGGACCTAAATATTAACATAGGTTCATATTGGACCTAAATATTAACATAGATTCATATTGGACCTAAATATTAACATAGGTTCACATTGGACCTAAATATTAACATAGGTTCATATTGGACCTAAATATTAACATAGGTTCATATTGGACCTAAATATCAACATAGGTTCATATTGGACCTAAATATTAACATAGGTTCATACTATGAGATCCTACTCTATTTTAAACATCTTCTCAAGAACCACAAAACTGAGTGTGGATCGTCTGTATGCTACTAGAAATAAGTTTTGATAAAATTGTCCATTATTTTAAATACTATAGTCGGTGCCAGCAGGGATATTTCTCTCCCCAACTAATTCAGTTAAATGTTTACAACATCTTGGAAACCACCAACATATAGTTGGCTTCTGTGTACAGGTTGGGATTCAGATTTGTCAACACGGAATCAAGCGTTACAAATCGTCTCTGAAACTCCAATGCTGTCACACAGTTGTACACCTGCGGTCAGATGCTCGTAGCCCGTTTATATATAACCATGGGTATATGCCAGATATAACCGTACAAAAAAACCTACGTTCTTTTGACCGTGTATTTATCCATGGTGTATGTGCCTGTGGTTGTCCGTAACCTGGTGCCCGGTGTTATTGCTTTGAAATGTAATCATGTTCGACTGGTGTTAGATTGGTAATGAGATTAGCGGTTTCGATGTCTTGTCTGGTCATATTTACTGTTTTAACTTTGTATGAAATAGACGCACCTTTTGTACTAGAATTTGCGCAACAGGAGCGCAGGGAAATCACACGTCGAGTTGGTCTAAGGGTTTTTAGAAAAAGTATTTATATGATATAGAGAGGCCAACAGAACGATACCAAATACTATATGCCACTGCAGCTGGGTCTTTTCCTTTAAAATTGCTATATTATTTCAAACAGGGGATATCCCCGACGCAGGAGCTATACGATTCCCCAACAGGGGGGGGGGGGGCTTTATCTACCTGGTTGACCATTACAGATCTCACCGACGGGGGGTGGCTGTCCTTCCCCGACAGGGGTGGGGATGTAGCTCACTGACTCCTCCCCGGGTGCCACCCAACATAATTTAGTATCGATGATTTCTCGTCTTCAGTGAATGCAAGACCGCGCTCTTAGCATGGGGTGCCACTCAGGGACGTGTCATCAGGGGTGGTTATGCAGGGGTCTTACCCCCCAAAAAACTGTAGTCAAACCTAATGCAACATTATTTGGAAAATTCACACCAAATTTAGGTTGATATTGTTCTCGTAGTTTGATTTTCCAACAATTTCTTAGTGACGAATTTGTTGTTTTTGGACCAACATTTGCATATTTCCCTTTCATTTGCAAAATTCTGGACTGAAATGGTCATCAGTTGGCAATTTTCAAACCTAAGGGTGAGTGTCAGGTTAAAAAATGTCCCCGAATTGGAGCTTGAGGCCTGTCTAGATGCTAGGATTGTTAAATTTTCATGTTCTCACATCGGGCCTAACCATCGGCCGACCCGTTTGTTCTGTGCCCTTGCCAGTAGTTACTTGCTAAGTAATTTTTAAGAAAAAATAAATCGGGGGGTAAATTTGTCTGGCGTTATACCACTAGATGTTAGGAATTTTTAATAATCTCATACTGGGCCGAACCATCCTTTTCATCCCCCTGTATGACCAGTGGCCACAAGACTACTGGTCCATTTAGAATAGGCTACCATCTAGTAGTCTGTGAGGGAACATTTGGGGGGAATCAAAGCATCGGGGGTGTGCAAATTGAATTACGCAAACTTGTGAGTTTGTTGTGGTTCAATGGGGTGGGGTGCAGTTGGAAATTCTAAGGTGGAGACCACCACAACGAACACCCTCTATATATAGCCAAGTCCCGATTGCCAAATATCCCATACTCAACCATGCAGGTATGCTCCTCGCGACTTAGTTTCGGCTTAGGTCTATTTGTTTTTTATCCGAGAGTACACTGCACCCGCGGCAATATATTGACCATACTCTGAATGAAAACGCTTCCGTGGCGATCACACGGTAAGGTCGTGCTGCAAGTAAGACGATAATTGTGTTGTAGAAATGATACGGAAGACTGATTGTCAAAAACGCAACATAAAAATACACAGGGCAAGGCTTATCGGTCCAAACTGCGGAGTGTGTTTTCATTGTGTATTTCTCGCATATACCCATGGTTATATATAAACGGGGTACGAGCATCTGACCGCTGTTCTCTCAATTTTCTTATATATTTGTGTATTTATGAACCTTCATGTTGCTTGCATGTTTTGTATATGTCTGAGGTTCCATAACATGTTTCCACCAACTGGGCCGAAACACCGCTTGTCACGCAGCTTTGCAAACTTTGAGTGTCAGGTGCCAACGTTGAAACTGTTAAAGTACGATGAAATTTTTCTCAAACCACGAGTCCACGGAGTCCCAGTTGCTGATCATTCTAACATTGAACCACCGACCAAAATATCATGCATGACCTGTACGATACAACAAAACAAGGCAGCAATTGGGACTTTTCATTTGAAGAAAAAGACGCAGTGAAGACCCTTGTGAATTCCAGAGGCGAAACCCCGAGCTCCAAATCTTAAATTATTATTCATCTCGACAGTTTTAATTTTGATATTATCAGGCGATATTGAAATCAACCCTGGGCCTGCCTCCAGCGAAATCAACCACACACGTTCAATTGTCCTGTACAACATCAGAAGTATTCGAAATAAACTATAAAATATTGTTGATACCATTAACGATTTCGATGTTCTGTGTTTTAGAAAAACTCACCTGGACCTATCTTTCTGTTCGGATAGTCTAAAAATTCCGGCTTATCAAGACGGTGTTCGGAAAGATCGCGACTCTCATGGTGGAGGTATATGTGTTATGTTCGCGAACCACATCACATACAGGCGCAACCATGAATTGGAATTTGACGCATCAATGCTTTGGTTTGAACTCTTTTCCAAAAAAAATGTCATATCATACTAGGAATGTCATATATATATCAGAACAGTTCTGTGATCCATAATACTGGGCGTACCTATAAACACTTGACAAATCAGAAAATATTATTATCACGGGTGACTACAATTCCAATCTCCTAGATACATCCTCGAAGTTAAAAGAAATCACAGACCGATATAGCATCAAACATGTTACAATATTAGTTATCTCCGGCAACATCGTTGGGTACATGGAGATTTAATACCTGGATGTCGATTTTGAACATTTCAAAAAGAGAAATCCAGGTATTAAATCTCCATGTCCCCACAACAATAACCATGTCTCCTTAATATAAGGTGTTTCTTATAAGTTATCCGATTAATTCACACCAATAAGAATAATTCAGTATATATAGCTGGCATAAGGATCCGCGTAAAGTGACATCAACTTCGGCGTGCGAGAGCAACGTCACGATTGGCGGAAACTGCCAGTTCAAGGGTCATTCATATACCCCCGATGTTTTACGTGCTCATATACCCCCGATGTTTCACGTGCTCATATACCCCCGATGTTTCACGTGCTCATATATATACCCCCGATAAGTTTGGAGTTTGGGATGATCCCCGAGAAGATTCGGAAGGGCTGTCAGCCCTCTCCTACAAGCCACGTTTGTATGCTATAATGCCACTATCAGCCCTCTCCTACAAGCCACGTTTGTATGCTATAATGCCGCTGTCAGCCCTCTCCTACAAGCCGCGTTTGTATGCTATAATGCCGCTGTCAGCCCTCTCCTACACGCCACGTTTGTATGCTATAATGCCGCTGTCAGCCCTCTCCTACAAGCCACGTTTGTATGCTATAATGCCGCTGTCAGCCCTCTCCTACAAGCCACGTTTGTATGCTATAATGCCGCTGAAGAGCGTTTGTTGGGTTTGGTTTGTGAGTGTTTAATAGTGATTGGATGTATGCTTACTGCGTATGGGTTACATGCCACCGTAGCAGGAAGCAAAGCCCCCCCCCCCCAGTTCCAAAGGCGGACCGGCGATTCGTGTACCCCCCCCCGATGTTTGGCACACGTTCTCTTATACACCGCTGTCAAGGGTGACGGAGGACATGGTGATTTAAACGTGGCGTTGTAGCCAATCAGATTGCTAGTTACAACCGGATGTGGGGACAACATCCCCTATACAAGAATAAGATACTCATCGAGTACGCTATTGGATCATATTATTATCAGCAATTCGTTTCGCGTGCTAGAAGCCGAAGTAATATAAATCCAGGAGTCTATGACCATTTGAGTGTATATTATTAGTTATCTTCGGCAACGTACATCGGGGGTACATGAAGATTTAATACCTGGATGTCGAGGGGTTCAAAAAGAGACATCCTGGTATTAAATCTCCATGTACCCAACGATGTTGCCGGGGATAACGATGTTGCCGGGGATAACGATTTTGTCCCCACAACAATAACCATGTCTCCTTAATTTTTAAAAGTGTGTTTTTCATAGGTTATCCGATTAATTCACACCAATAAGAATAATCCAGTAGCTGACCTAATAATCCGGCGTCAGGTGACGTCAAATTCGGCGTGCGAGAGCAACGTCACGATTGGTGGAAACTGCCAGTTCAAGGGTCATTCATATACCCCCGATGTTTCACGTGCTCATATACCCCCGATGTTTGGCGCACGTTCTCTTATACCCCGCTGTCAAGGGTGACGGGGGACATGGTGATTTAAACGTGGCGTTGTAGCCAATCAGATTGCTAGTTAAAACCGGATGTGGGGACAAGTATGATTATCCAGGAGTCTCTGACCATGTGAGTGTATATGTGTGATTATCCAGTCCTGAGTGTCTGACCATTTGAGTGTATATGTGTGATTATCCAATGGGTCATGACATGAATACTAAACGATGGAAATCGGGCATTCATTCCATAAATAATCTTTTATTATTAATATATCATCAATTGTATTAAAAAAAAATATTATCACAGATACCACTCTCTGGGTGATGTTTATGGCACATACGAATATACAAAATACTTATCAAAATACTGTATCGATGCATTGAATTGCAAATCAATTCATCAGAAGAGATGTCTCGGGCATTATCCCTTTATTCACTAAATTGAATCTTCCATCCAGTTATAAATGTACACAATGTAATGGTCTATTATTCGTCTGGTGGATGATCAGGAAATATCAGCAGATGACACGCAAGACAAGTGCAGACGGATTCCTAACCTTTAGTGGAAAATGATTACATAATACGGTTCGACAAAAGGCCATATTCCAGTCACGGAAGTGTTAAAAGAAGTTTGACATGATTTTGTATGAACAACACAGCGCGCATATAAGATATATAACACGATGGGGAATCACGTGGTTTCGAGTTGATGAGAATCACCCATTCAAAATGGTCGAGCCTATCTAAAACGCGAACAGACGCGAGGCAAAAAGGTAATAAACTAAGATATGACATAGTCCATATTATTTTGACAGCTACGAACAGATGCTATACTATTTTACAAACAAGCTGATATACCTCATTTATGTCCAAATTCATATTTGTTTGCTCTAACATTCTTACCAAAGTTGTTAGTGGAAGGATTATCCAAGATATATGGACTCCACGCACCTCCGACTGGCAACCTGTTATAGAAAACCATTTCCGAACAAATAAGGTATCAACTTGTTTAAAAAATAAACTAGCATATGCTCGTAACAGTCAAACTGCTATTTTTTGTGTCAGTTCCTCATATATTATGTGTTTGTGCGTTTGCACATTTTGAATGCGTGGTACTCACCAACCTCTAAACCACGTGATTCCACACCGTGTATAAGGCGGCTTTAAGTTTATCGTGAGATTTCAAGATTCTTGGGTACTTTAACCCTTCCAGTGCCAAGTCCGATTTTTGTATCAACCCATATTTCCTTGATCATTTTTCAAATTTATTGATTATAATAATGTGATACATCGATGGAAAGAGCTCTTTCCATCAATGTATCACATTATTATAATCAATAAATTTGAAAAATGATCAAGGAAATATGGGTTATACAAAAATCGGACTTGGCACTGAAAGGGTTAAATATGTGAAGTAGACCCTGGGTACCCATATCAACGTTTTGAGATCGCTAACCCAGGGACATGCAAATAGTGGAACATTTCAGTAGTCGTCATCGCTTTCGTCACTGGATTCTTCTGGTTTCTCTCCGAAGATGTCTTCGCCCGCAGTATCATCAATCCTGGCAAGATCTCGACCAACCAGTTTAAGAATCACAACTTTAAGATTGTCATATAAACCTAAAACAATTAGTTGACCACCAAGTGCTACCTCACAACACTGCACATTTGTGTCTGGAGTAAAGGCGGACAGGAGACACCCAGTGTCAATGTCCCACAATGTCACAGTCCCAGCAAAAATTGCGGCACGAGATCCACCATTTACTATGAAGATCCTACTTTTGAGGTCAAAGTTCAAATGCGTGTTGCCTTTGATGCGCCGTACACCACCTCCCCGATCAGTGTCCCAAATTTTGAGTTCGTTGTTGGCCTTGCCGATTATCACACGACTGGCGTCGTTTGTTAACGCCACGGCAACGACGTTAGCTTCGTTTTTCAAACGTCTCTTTACTTCACCAGTCTTACAGTTCCACAAAGTCACATAACTCACTCTTTCAAAGTCGTCAAAGTTCGAATGGACGAAGAAATCACCCGTGTGCGTCAAAGCCGAGACAAATAAGTACATCATCGAACTGGGATTCTCCAGTGTGTTGGTGTGTTTTTCACCCGGTATATCGAATACGCAAATGTGATGCGCGAAAAATGACGCGACGATAACTAGCTCGTCTCCGCTCAACTTGAACTGCTCAACTGAATTATCTTTTTCTTTACGATAGTCATCTACGAGTCGTTTGTCTTGTTTCAGTTCAGTTTGTCTCCGTTTGTATCGCTCCTCCTCACTCTCTATCCTGCGTTCCCATGGAGTCATTTTAGCAGTAGTGTTCCTTTTACGAATAGGTTGCACACTTTCCCTTGATGCCGCCTTCTTATTGGCAACGCCCTCGAAGTCAAGTTTGATGCGGTTGATAACTTGTCCGTTCGTCAAGCTTGATATCGCGAACTGGTTTCGGCTGTCATTCAGCGCCATCACTCTGTCTTCGTCCAGCATGACGTATTCATGTGGCGGCGACGGCGTTATGGTGATACCTCTGATCCTCCGAAGATACCTCTTCGATCGTAGATCATACACAAATACTGTTTGAAAAATTGGTTTACTGTCTCTAAGCCCTCTATCGGTCATAATGATAAGACGAGAGTTCCTCACAAGTACAACGTCAGTATCCTCTTTGATCCCGCGCTCGATTCTCACAGGGCTTTGCCAAGATTTCCCCTTAGCAACGTTCCATATACTGACTGGGCCATTGTCGATTGCCTTAGCAACGACATACCGCGTGTTGCCAGACATTGGCAAAATTGCTTCAATTCCAAGCTCCTTGTTTAATTTTGGTGCATACTGGTTAACTTTTGAGGACAAATTCCAAATTCGGAGTGAATTTTCATTACGCGCAGCAGTGATTACATAACGGAAGTCGACGCATGCGCCCATTGTTGAGATTCCAGCGTGGCGTGCGATGTGTTTATGGTCTTCTGTTTCTATGTTCCATAGAGCAATATTCGACGTTTTCTTCGTTTCGGAACAACACAGGGCAACGGCATGCGACCCGACGCTATTAATGTATATCTCATCAACAAAATCGAAAGCACATCCACGAACACTGCGCATGTATTTGCCTTTCTTTAGTCCGAAAAGTTCGAGCTGGAATAGTTCCTGCGTTTTCATGTATTGTTGCCTACACAGAATGACGTAGTAGTCTTTTGCTATGCCTAATGCGACGACTGTGGATGTCTCGTTGTCACATTTAAGTTTATGCACCATTTTGCCAGACCTCGCATCGTGTGAAGTTGCTCCCTGTGAACTTCTAAATCCATGAAGAACAACATCTCCGTTGGAAGCAGACGCAACAACAATTGATCTGTCTTTGTGGACAATCTCATTCGGAAACGTTTTGTCTTGAATGAGAGACAAATTCTTGAGATTCCAAGTCCGCAGTTTATTTTCGCCGTCATATATGAGCACTAGTAAATCTTGAGAATAACCGGCGACTACCAAAGACGATGAATCTAAATACTTGTCTATAGTGAAAACACATTTCGAGGCGGAAATATCCCAAACTCGCACAACGTGTCCTTGGAGTGTAACAACAAGCTTGTCGTTCAAAGCCATTTTTATGCAGGAAACGGATGTTCCGATGTCTTCAACGGTTGTTAATACTTTCCCTGTTCGTAGCTCCCATATTTTCAGAGTGTTGTCTGCTGATGCAGTTATCGCCCTTGAGCCTTCAAAATCCGTTCCAATTGCTGTGAGTTGAGATTTGTGTCCTGCCAAAGCATCGTTAAAAATGCCACCAGGTGGCGTTAAGCACGTGATTGACGGTATGAGGACAGGCACGGAAGCTTTTAGTATCTGGTCGTACATCCTGTGGAGATACGGGTACTTTCGTGGGTCGTCTGCTGTCATGGGAACGTCACTCTGCAGGATTCCTGCCAATCGTCCTACGATCTGAGAGGCTAGTTGCACGGGGTCTCTGGCTAGCACATGCGTAGACAGGTGGATTGTTTCGTAAACAAGTTTCAGATCCTTATCAGAAGTATCAACCGCCATTGCTAAATCATATTCTTCCAGTAAACATTTGCAATATGTGCCCAACAATTTCGCAAACATCCACTCGAAGTTACAAAGACACTCAGCCTTTAGTTGCTCCATTTGTTGTGAATGTAATAGATGGTGTGGCAGTTCATTTATCTTTCTTGTGTTCAATCTCCTGGTTTTTTTAGGTAACGAGCCTTTAACGGAATCGTCATCGCTGTCTTCCTCTTCTTCCTTTACCTCATCGAGCTCCCAGTATAAATCCTGGCGCAGTATATATCTCTCTGCGCCTTTGTCATTACCAGGGTATGGTTTCTTCACATCAGCCCATTTTCCAGTGAAATACTCTGCCAACACCTTGTGATACGACGGCGCCTTATCTCGGCTCTTGAGATATCTTTCCTCTGCAGCCTCTCGGAACTGCAAATGCGCCCAAGTGTAAGTTGTGAAATTGTCAGCGCGAAATTCTTTCAGAAAGGGCGCGAGCTCAAGCCTAAGCTTGATCCATATAAGACTCGGTAGCCTTCGAACGGGTGGATGATATCTCATAGTGACGTCATCCATAACAACCTCGTCCAATGACAAGATGTCTTCCATCTCATTATTTGTGACACCATTCCTCGACGCAGTTATATAACCCAACGCCCGCCGGACCAATGGCTCTCCATGATCCGTCTCAAGTCGTCCAAATTTGAATGTCGCTGCCTGTCGGACTGTCCCAGCAAGCAACATGTCACGTGGTTTCGCATAAGATGGCCACCGCAATGATTCGGTAATGGTCGTTCGTAGGAACAATGGAGTAGCACACTTCTCAAACACTTCCAATACTTGATCGAACTGTTTATGTGTCAAGGTTCTGTTCGATTCGTTGAGGAAATGTTCCAGGATAGTGACAGCGTCCTGTGCAGGTAGATCTGGTATCGCTAAGAATGCATTCTCGTTATTTGCGAAAATGGTCTTTGCGTTGCCCAGTATCTCGTACTTCTCGTCCGGGTTCGTGGTCACTATCAGGTAAACATTATCTGCAACCTCACGTGGCAACCAAGACAACTTCCGTGCATTGTGTTCCCCTGAAAGAGAATAGGTAAAGATGAATAATCAATATAGATCTCGAACTACAACTGTTGCGTCAGAAAGTTAAATGTCGATTTCTCTTCTCATTCTAGTAGTCAGTGACAAGTACACTTGGGCGCTCATGATTTAACCTCACCACACTACATTTAAGAATTGCTATGTTCTCAACTTGTATGCAATGTCGACATAGACAATTGGATACTTTAAAAACATGGCGGCCATTTTGATTGTCATCATCCAAACTGATGTCTACCTGGCCATTTTTCTTTGACCTTAATATTGCTTAACAGCTGAGGGACATAATAAAGGAAATACGAGATTTAAATGAGTGGGAGTGTATGAGGTATATCCTATTAGCTATGCCTCATCGATGTCGATTGTGAATTCAAAGTGCAATATAAAACAAATTATCCGCGTCCACTTCTATCTTGTTTTGTCTCTTTTCTAATTTGTATCAACATGTTTAAAACTCACAAATGAACACGCTTCGACTTTCCATCAAATCGTACAGATCATTCACTCATCTTATGGACTAAAAAAGCCATCAGATGTTCGGAATAGAGAGTTACCGGATTATAGAGGTAATTTTAATGAGAATGCACTTGGTAGTATCATTTTGAACATGACATAAGTATGTATATAGATACTTGGAGGTTGGACGAGGATTTGGCAACACGCCTTAGATGTTTATATATAGAGCAATCTCCTCAGCTCAGTTTGACATGGCAGTGATTGCTTATTCAACGTAACAGACCAATCTATAATGACTGTCTAAAGGAAGTTTAGGGCAGTTTAGATGTTGAAGGTACTCAATCCGATCAGACGGTCCCCATATCATCAAGATACAACAACATTTCTTCAAAATACGCTTTAGTTATCAGAATCGATTTACTGGAACAAAATAATTCTAAACACTTTCAACTATGGTATCAAATTTCCCAAAACTTGTTATTTATCAACATTTTGCTCAACGAAATTTGTGCGTATTACCACTTGAAAATCCATCTCATCCGCAGCCGTTTGACCACGTTTCTGGGCCACAATTAATTGCACATCTCGAGAAATGACAAACTTCAAAAATCGATATCTGATCTTTGATGGGTGGGTTCCTTGACTCGAACAAATATTTGTATACCCCTGAAGCCAAAGAAATAGTAATTTATGAGCGTTAATTCGGATTGACTACCTTTAAAAATTGCATTATCTGTAAGTTGCAAAGCCAAAAATAGTTAAAAAGAATGGAAGAAATTTTTAATGAGCTGCGGAATTTTAATTTTTGTTTTGTTTTTTGTTTTGCCCTCTTGACCACCCACCACCCGCTCATACATGCTCGGAAAAATGTTTTACCTCCCACCTATGACGTCAAATTCTTTTTCGTGGAATATACGGCCTATAGATGGATACTCGTTATATTTATCGACATTAAAATTGTCTTTTATTCCTCCATCCAAATTACGTTGAAATAATTTGGAGATTCAAATAAGGCATGTTCGTTTTATTTTAACTATATATTGAACATTGGAGTTTTGATGAACACCTACCATCTAACTGGTCCAGTCCATCTATGATGATGACTAATGGTAACACTTAACACCTACCATCTAACTGGTCCAGTCCATCTATGATGATGACTAATGGTAACACTTAACACCTACCATCTAACTGGTCCAGTCCATCTATGATGATGACTAATGGCAACACTTAATACCTACCATCTAACTGGTCCAGTCCATCTATGATGATGACTAATGGTAACACTTAACACCTACCATCTAACTGGTCCAGTCCATCTATGAGGATGACTAATGGTAACACGTGACACCTACCATCTAACTGGTCCAGTCCATCTATGATGATGACTAATGGTAACACTTAACACCTACCATCTAACTGGTCCAGTCCATCTATGATGATGACTAATGGTAACACTTAACACCTACCATCTAACTGGTCCAGTCCATCTATGATGATGACTAATGGCAACACTTAATACCTACCATCTAACTGGTCCAGTCCATCTATGATGATGACTAATGGTGATTCTTGTGTTGCCTGATTTGTTCTGTATGAGAAGTCGTTTACCAGATCTTTGTATTCCTGAGAAATAAATGTCATATAGATTAGTTAACACAATCTATACTAAATTCTCATTGACGAGTAGTTTCCTTAGAGAATGTTCAGATAATAACTTCAACAAACGCTTGTTGAACTTATTATCTTAAAGCCACATGGCGGTTTGCGCTCCAAAATACACATAATATTATTCACTTTTGAATTTTTCTCAGTATCGAAATAGGTCGATAAATATTTGAACTACATTTTAACGAGCATTATGTAACCAAAAAAGACGCATTGAAGTAATGAAAAATACAACCGTGAATACGGTGTTTGGGTCCCATCTGCACGACATGGAACAGAAAAGAGCGTTCCGTGGTAATCTATTCCTGATATGGTAGCAATAAAGAGCATTTATCTGACTCTGGCGAAAAGTTGAAAACGGCTGGAAAATGTCTCTGACTTTGGCTATTGTGTTTTTCAGAGCATATGGAGCCGGTATATCAATAGTTCGTTTATTTGTCGACCTATCGTATCCGTCGCTCAAAATTATGTAGAAAAAAAGGTGGAGGTTCGAATGAGCCATGTTTGTTTAACTTTTCCCACCTATGAATATGAATCATTTTGCTCTTGTATTTCTGTTTTTCTGTCGGTCGTCTGTTTTAATAGATGGACCCCATCTAAAGGAATAATAGACCGTTCCAGTGTATACTGCTATATCTGAGTTGCATAGTCCATTTAGTATAAATGGTTAAAGGATGGGTAATGGTCATCGTTATACGTTCACCTTTGGATTTACAACTATACACCATCACGGGTTGACACAGATCAAATCCCCAAACGGAGTAGTGTCCATTTTTAACCCTCATTTGAGTTATCTTGGAAGATTACAATCATTATACATATGGCAGAAAATGAACCACCATCTGTGACCTACACATGTACATTTTTCAGAAATGGGTCAACTCTTTGTCTAAACGGAACATATACTTTACACAAAAGTTTGGCTATTTAGATGTTAGCTGACATCTGGGATTGTGGTATTCGCGCCTTGTCTTCCGGATAATATGACTTCCATGTTGGAATTTGGTTTCATTTGAGACAATAACGTATATCTATATTGTACCAACGAACTCTTACCGATGAGGTATCGCTGAGGTCTGTCTTGAATATCTCACACATCTGAAGACATATTCCCCTCAGTAAGGTCCTGATGTTTGTAGAATCTTGAGTTATACCAACGATTCTCAAGATCACATTCGGAGTTTCACTTAAAGAAAATGACGTTGTGTATTGAATATAACCGTACTATATAACATATCATACCAAACTTGAAAAAGTATTGCGACAGTCAAACTAGATGGAATATAAGGTTAAAGCGTCATTCAAGTTATAAATAAAGCATAGTAAGTGCAGGCAATTACCACTGATTATTAAATAAGCCCGTTGTGGACCTATACCCGTCATTCCGTTTTATAGCGCGGGCCACAGTGAAAACACATTATAAAGAGCATTAATCGATTAAGTCGTGAGTTGGTTTATTTGCGTTATTTTCCAGCTTGTTCTATTGAAAATAAGCACAATGTGGGCTTATTAGATATTGAAATATATATAGTCATGTATAGGGCTGTATTAATAGCCAGCGTGTATGTCCATACATGGATCATTTCACATCTAAATAATGCCAAAATGATCTTATTTCAGTCCCATCAAATACGTTCAATATGAGCTTATTTCCGCGAGAACAGTATTACGCTTCGAAAAAAATACCGGGAGTCGATTTATCTTGTTGATTTTCGGACGATATCTCTCTTACTCTAGTCATCCTCTGATCCCGGGTCATATAATTTCCGAAATATAAGTATTTCATGAATATGCCAACATATTTATCTTGTGAACAGAATATGATAAAAACGTGCAATTGTAATTTGTGTAGTTTAAAGCTACTTGGCAGTTTGCGCTCCATATCTAATAGTGTTCGCTTTTGAATTTGTCCAGGTATCGAAATAGGTCGATCAATTTGCACGGCATGGAACAGAAAAGAGTGTTGCGTGTTAGTCCATTACTGATATGGTAGATATAAAGAGCGTTCGTTTCACTTCTGAGCGAACAATTGAAACGGCGGGAAAAATGGCTGTGACCATAGAAAGTATATTTGTCAACCTGTCTTAAACCTCCTTCCAAATTACGTAGACATAACGTAGACGGTGAACTAATTACCGGTCTCAGAGATTCCTTCCTTGACCGTGTGATCACGCGGTATATGGTATTTTCTTCTGTATCTATCATAGCACAGAATAATCCTAGTTCTTCCCCCCTGCTGAATGTTCTAAAACCTGACTTTTTTGCTGATTTTTTGTATGAGGGGTGACACAATCTTACACAATACAGCACCTATCACAAAGGATGACATAATTGGCTTATGAACATATGCCCTGAACATTTCCACAAATTTCCAGAATATTTCTGAGATCTCTCGTCCAAGCAATATTGAATTATCACCCATTAAGAGGGCAAAACAATTGAAAATCAAAATTGTTTTGTCTATTTTCACAATAAATCTCAGACATTTTGCCATCTATCAACGAAATCATGGCGTTACCATACTTGATATCTATAAGTATGTAGACTGCTATATCTTAGCAGGAAGATATCCCAAATTCTCTGAATTTTTCTTTCGTTCTGCCGAATTTCCCCAAAACAGTGACTTTTTGCTTATTTTTGGGGTGAGGGGTGAAACAATCTTACATAACACATCACTTATTGAATATGTTGACATAATCAACATGTTGTCATATGCGGAATATATCTCCGCAGTTTTCTACACTATATTGAAGATCGCAGGTCAAAAGAACATTGAACTATTCCTGATTAAGTGGGCCAAACAAAATGAAAATTAGCGTTTTTTTGGTCTATTTTTACAATAAATCTAAAAACAATCTTCGTTATATCAGAGAAATCGTAACACAATCGTAGTAAATATCTTGAGGTATGTAGACTACAATATTTTAGCGCAAAATGTTCGCGTTTCTATACTTTTATTTCTCATTTTGCCGCATTTTACAAAAACAGGGATTTTTGCTGAATTTTGGCACTTAATCCGCTAAAAATCATCTTTTGCATCATTTGTATATTTCACACCGGGTCCTACCCGCTGCGGAATGTCATAACCTTCAAAATGATGTATAACAAGCTTGTGTGTGGTCCCGATGGACTAAACTTTCTGAAATCGGTTCCGTCCGCTCCACTAATAAAGATGTCACCGTGCAGATGATCAAATATTTCCAAAATACTCACCCTAGGAACCACTTCTTGATTTCTCGAGCCACTTTGGAAACCAATGCAGTTTTGCCACACCCCGCCTTTCCATGGATCACAAGTGGCACATTGCATGTAGATTTGAGGTAGGATTTGACAACTTGGAGGGTTTCCTTTCGACCTTGGAATTCCTTGGCCCTGAAGGAACACAAATTTCGCAACGAGTTATAGTTATGTTAAACCCGAACATATTTGAACCGTTTAAACTCCAAACTTCTCTCCTGTCTGCAATGATTTTTAGTTCAACGCGTGATTCAATTGTTAGCAAATCAGCTATGATAAATGTGACCCGCCATATCAAATCCAGTCGTAAGTCGGGATTTGTTTACCCTGTACCAATGCATTCTCTTATATATGCGAGTCGTCCATAGGTCGCCTCGCATATATAAGAGAATGCATTGGCCTAACAATTTTTTATCATTTTTTTTAAATAAATGTTTCTTACAATTTTTAGGACATAAAATAAAAACATCAATTACCCTGCAGGGAGCCCCACACATATATAGAAGCATATAGAAGAGTGTCGTCTGCTCATGTTTGTCTGGGGCTCTGTATGGTGAAATTATAAAATTGTTAAAGAATACAAGAATTTTTTTTTTAAATTGTAAAAAATTGTTAGGCCAATGCATTCTCTTATATATGCGAGGCGACCTATGGTCGACTCGCATATATAAGAGAATGCATTGGCACAGGGTAAAAAAAATCCCGACTTACGACTGGATTTGATATGACGGGTCACAAATGAAACAGGTCTATGCATTTATAATTTTTATAATTATAAAACTAATGACTGCATAAAATCAGCAACATCGTTCGTTGACCAGAATCAGAACGTGTATAGGTTTAAGGGGCACTGTTAACTAAATATGGCCATTTATGGGACCATCTCCTTTATACTCAACAGAATATATGCAACACATGAACGAATTTGAGCAATTCATAAAATCATAATCATTATAATTACCATGTCCTTTGTATCGTTCATAGAGCACATGAGTGTATTTTGCACTAATCCATTGCTCAAATTCATTCATTTGTTGCATATGTTCTGTTGCGTATAAAAGGAGATGGTGCCACACATGGTCGGATTTAGAGTACAGTACCCCTTTAATTGATGACATTATTTGTGAAGGCATCTTAAATTATTTAATGTTTTTGCTTTGTTTAGTTTGTCTATTTGTCTGTTCGTCGGTTTCTTTGTCTGTTTGTATTTGGGAACCAACATGAATGTTCGTGCGCTCACTTTTCTTGCCCGGTGGTCACGTGATATGATATCTCCTCGTACAGCAGAGTTCTGACAGATGTGTCGTCTGCTTCTCCCGGAAGCATCTGATCCAGTCTCGTATGCAGGCTCTCCGTGACCTCTTTACACATTCGCTCCAGGTACCTCTCAATAGGTCGGCTGGTGCTGGCGTGGATTCCTTCAGGGACCCACTCAACATCGAACTCTTTGTGATCCTCCCTGAATACCTTGAAAAACAGGAACGGAAAATACTAGCATATATATGCATATCTAAAAAAAAATTCGGGCACAATGCAAATGTTTCTTTCCATCCTGGGCCAAGTTTTTCCAGGAAAACTCCAGATAGGTAAAAGGGCTGGTGTCACACCCCCTCCAACTGCTATCAAAATGTTTTTTTGCCTGAAACAATTTAACAATTGGAAATTGGACAGTGATGTACGTCCATGGTCCCGAAGACCGTAACCACTAGATGATGTCACTGGCTGATGTTATAATTAGTGTACAGTAGACACACCAATTCCGCTACGATGCAGTCTGCTTTAAACCAACTTGGCTTTTGCACTCCAAAATACACCTGATAATATTCGCTTTTGAAATTTTCCCGGTATCGAAGTAGGTCGATAGATACTTGAACTACTTTTCTACGAACATTAGATGTCCCAGAAAGACGCATTGAAGTAATAACAAATACAACTGTGAACACGATGTTTGGGTCCGAAAAATACAGCCATTTGCACGGCATGAAACAGAAAAGAGCGTTCCGCGTTAGTCTATTCCTGATATGGTAGCAATAAAGAGCGTTTATTTCACTTCTGTGCGATAAATTGAAAACATTTGGAAAATGCATGACTCTGACCATGGAAAGTAGTTTTCAGAGCATATACCGCCGGTATATCAATAGATCGTATGTTTGTCAACCTAGCTTATTCTTGCAGCCAAATTACGTATATGTAGAATCTGGAAGCTCGAATGAGCCATGTCCGTTTAAAGATTGGAGTTAGAAATTCGAAGGTTGGCAGTCGTAAGTCGGGATTTTTTTTACCCTGTGCCAATGCATTCTCTTATATATGCGAGTCGACCATAGGTCGCCTCGCATATATAAGAGAATGCATTGGCCTAACAATTTTTTACAATTTTAATAATTTTTTCTTGTATTCTTTAACAATTTTATAATTTCACCCATACAGAGCCCCAGACAAACATGAGCAGACGACACTCTTCCATATGCTTCTATATATGTGTGGGGCTCCCTGCAGGGTAATGGATGTTTTTTATTTTATGTCCTAAAAATTGTAAGAAACATTTATTTAAAATAAATGATAAAAAATTGTTAGGCCAATGCATTCTCTTATATATGCGAGGCGACCTATGGTCGACTCGCATATATAAGAGAATGTATTGGCACAGGGTAAAAAAAAAAAATCTAGCCGCGTTACCTTATTGTGAATGTCTCCAAGAAAAGTCTGTATCCACGTCCTCTTTTTGAGATCCACTCTGTCGTTGCTTCCCACATCTATATAATCCTTGGATGTGGAGTAGACGGGAATCTGGTTCTCGAGGTGTGGTATAACTCTCGTTACGAATAGACACTGGCTTGGTGGATTATCTTGATCGTTCAGTATGGTCTCCAGTTCATCAGCCAACACTGCAAAGACGAATCGACTAATCACGTGGTTTGATAAACATGCTATTTTATTTAACAGTATTCATAGCAAGCTCCATACATAGTTCAGACCCCTATACGCAGCACGTACCGCTGCTCGCAACTACACGTAATGTGGAGAAATGTCACATTTATTTATTCATGACTTTTTATAGTTTACAATTCATTCTACATTATTCAGAGAAACTGAACTGTCCATATTCATTTGAAAATCGTCTAGATCAAGCCAGAATGAATTGTAACTGACAAAACACTTCAATAAAAAAGTTTAGATTTAATTAAGAAAATACACATGCCAGCAGCGTTCAGACATAGCGTAGCGAGGGGACTGAACCCTGTTTTGCAGCTCGTATTCATAGATGTACCAACTACGAGGTTAAAGACATATCGTGGATTTTCCGAAAGAATACAATTACAACAAACTTATCGTTTCAGAAAACACAATGTCTAAACTGCGACACCTGTAAAAATGCAACATGTCCTCGCGAAAATACGCACATAATCGACCTATAATGTGAAATAGGTACATAATGTGGTTACCTGATTCTCAAATAAGCAGATACTGGAGTGAGCCGTTATTTCTTTTTATTGCGCGGGCCACAGTGAACACACATGTTAAGGAGCGTACACATGAAAAATCGTGAGTTAGCTTATTTGTGTCATTGTCCGCACATAATCTGCCTAGAATTATGAGTCGATAATGTGACTAATATGATCTCATTTCAGCACTTTATCGGCTCAAAATGAGGCGATTCTAGCAGATTATCTACATAAAATTATTTCTTTTCTAGGCAGATAAGGTTCGAGTTTTTCGGGAGGAAGCATCCAAGGGCAGGGGGGGGTGCAGAGGCCGCAGAGCCTACAAAAAGGGCACTTTTCCGCAAAAAGGGCATTTTCTCCCCAAACTCGGGAAAATAACCATAAATTCATTGTGGCAAAAATCCATATTTTAATGGTATTTGTCGGTTTTTATGGCCGTTTTGTGATAAAATTGACAAAAAATTAATATTCCTTGTGAAATTGGTGGTATTTGGACCAAAAAAGTTACATTTTGCTATAAAAACACGAGATTAAACACACAAAAAGCATTTTCTGTCTCCAGAAAAAGTCCTGCCCCCGCTCGCCCCCCTTGGTCAAGGGCAGGGGTCAGCTGCACCCTCTGCCCCCTCTTCCGGCGCCCCTGGAGAACAGGCTGATCAAGCGCAAATAAACAAATGTGAATGAAGTCTTACGTGATGTATAGTACTTACGTGATGTATAGTACTTACGTGATGTATAGTACTTCTTGGATGCTAGTTCGTCCAGTCCGGCTTTCCCAGCGTACTCTTGGAGCATGTTTAATAACTTTTTCTCTACGCTCGCCCATGTTGCTCTCACGGCTAGACGTCTCGACGAGTCCTTACTCCACATATCGGGAAACTGTGTCCTGGCGAAAGAACGGGAGGATAATTAGTTCATTTGATATCTTAACAATTATTGAATGTGTGTTAACCCTTTACCCAACAGAACGGCCCTGTGCCAATGCATTCTCTTATATATGCGAGTCGACCATAGGTCGCCTCACATATATAAGAGAATGCATTGGCTTAACACATATTAAAAATGATAAAATTGTCAAAGAATGTAGAAAAATATTATAAAAATTGTTAAAGAATGTAAGACAAAATGGTAAAAAGTGTTAAAAAATATTTTTTTAGGCCAATGCATTCTCTTATATATGCGAGGCGACCTATGGTCGACTCGCATACATATAAGAGAATGCATTGGCACAGGGCATAACTGTAACCATCACAATGTGGTCAATGAACCGGTTCCAATGATATCCATATATGTATGGTGTTATTGAGACAGACGGAAGATATTTTAGGCTGTTGAAGCTTTATTTGGGTGTTTTTGGCCGTTTTGTTGGGTAAATGGTTAAAGCCTTTCCTGAAGATGTTACAGTTCTTATACTCAGATTACCAAATATGTCTCATAATTAGTGATATCCAAAATAGAAGGCGCAGATACACAACAAAATATTACACAAACAACCATTGTTTGGTTCAATATCCGATTCACAGAATCGAGTTCTTTAGATAATTATATCTTATTTGGTGTAGTGACTGGACCATGCGAGATATAGGCAAATAGATTTTAGTAACTGATTTTACAGTTTTATAGACTAACTCGTACACACTTTCCCATAACTAAGTCAATTCATACCCCGAATCACTGATTTTACAATTTCATGGTCAATTCCATGAATTCACCGATATTATATACTGAACCATCTCTTACCTGGTATGCTGGTATATACACGTGTCTGGGGGGTTTGGTGTGGTCCAAATAAATGCGGAGGATATGATATGACTCAGGAGACTACGAGTTGACCCAGCTACAGGTTACAAGTTGCCTCCTAATCGGGTATGATTTGACTTTTTGAGGATACGGGCTGGTCATGGTACTACCACCATTTATGCTTGCACCGGAAAGTTGCAGCAGGGATGAATGCTAAATCATGAACTAACTGTTTCAAACGTTGGGACTGTTATGTCCGAAAAAATATAATTGGCGTTTTCAGACTCAACAAAATGTTCAGATAATTCAATTTTTGGGCGATTGACAATTCCGAACCAAGGAAGGTGTTGCAAAATTGGTCTAATCCACTGGCCAGTCTGCACATTGAACGAACATTCACTGATAGCAAAAATGATGTATTGTGTGCCAGAATGTATACAGACAAAGAATAACAAGAAAACTAAGATGCATGCATCAGGTCGGCCGTGAACTATCTACCATAGAATTGTTGTAGCTATCGATTATACATTTTGAAACACCTGTCTGTATGTATGTATGTATGTGTGTATGCGTGAATGCATGTGTGTATGTGTTATAGACTCTAACACTGCTCGAATTTGGTATTTAACGTGTCAACTTGACCTCGCTCATAGGCATGTTTCTGGACCTTGACCGATCCGACTAAAAATTTGTGTGTAGGACTACTTCGATCCCGGGAGCAATATGGACGGGTCCAATTTCACGTTGGACCATGTTCTCGAACGTGCTGATATAGGCATGTTTCTGGACCAATTGAACAATAGTTTGGCCAGACGCTGTATATACTGGGTACTGTCCAGATGGAGGCGATCACAAAAAAAATCCCTAACTAGCCCGAACGAAGTCGAGTACATCAGCTAGTTTAATATATATTTTGGACATTTGTCTGTCTGTTTGTCTGTTAGCTATGGCCGGGAAAACTGCCGGACAGATTTAACGAAATTTGATACCTAGGGGAAATTATTTCCAGGGAGTATTTTGGACGGGTCAAATCTTGATCCCGACCTGACTTTGACATTCAAAAAGTTCAATTCAAGGTCAAATCTGGTAAAACGGAAGTATTTCAACGAAATTTGATACCTACTGTTACTTTTGTCCCAGGAGTGTTTCGGGTGGGTCAAATCATGACCCTGACCTGATCTTGACATTCAAAATTGTCAATTCAAGGTCAAATCGGGTATAAAGCCGGGCGGATTTCGACGGGTACTTTTGTCGTGACTTTTGTCCGGGGAGTGTTTTGGACGGGTCAAATCGTGACCCCGACATGACCTTCACCTTTAAAATAGTCAATTCAAGGTTAAATCGCGCATTTCTCCGAAAATCAGAGGGGAACATCCCGGACGAAGTGGGGTCCACGAGCTACTATTATATATTTCTAGATTTAGTTACAAACTAAATACCTGTATATTGTACAAAGAAATGTTTGACAAATATATCTGTATCAATATTACCATACGGGTCATTAAAATAGATACGACGAAACAAATTTTGAAGGGTGCATGTATCAGGTAAATTTTTATATTTCAAATGATGACAGGAATGCAGAAAGTTGAAGTACCTACGTAATACTGGCTATCCGCATGAAGAGATATACATGTATATAAAAACCAGATGAGGGATGTGTCTGTACAGTTGCTAAACAATTCAGTCATGCAAAAGAGGATCAAAGAGTAAGATACCAAATTGCTGCCTGTGGTAATGTTTTTTAACGAAATTCGGGAAAATTAGATTACTCTCACCCTGGTTATCCAGAAGATAATTGTGGAATCTGATGACGATCGGACAAGGGTGTCGTCTGTAGGATCAACCAAATTATTTAGCCATAAAAATAGTAAAATTGAAGATCACCGCTGGCAGTGATGTCTTCACAAGGACAGTTTGAGAACAAAATATGGCTCACATCTAGCGGTGACCCAAAATATCCACATAAGAAAAAGTTCTCCAATAAAAGCTGGCTGCAGGTTGCGCCAATTGATTCAAATTCGAAATTTAGCAGGGTGTACTGCTTGTGGCCATGTTTTCCCCGCAAATTTTATAGACTGATGGACAAAACCACTGAATCCGTTGAATCAATATACATGTATACATGGATTAATTTATATTATTTATTGTTATACACAGTACTGGTATATAAAGGTACTGAAAATAACTATATTACTAGTATACACAAAATAAACCATATATCATGGCTATGGGTTCTAATATCCGAACATGACAGCTGAGAACTTGGTGTGAATTAAAGAGTGGTGGTTTCTCAAGCATATCTAACCCTCCACGTTAGAAACATGCCATTAAATGTCATAAGTATAATCTAGCTTGAGGACAGAAGTGATCCATAAAACCCCCTTAATTCAACCAGGTCCTCGCGCGATGTATGATCGATCACATGATGATCTAGGGGGATTAGAATTGATGTATAAAAACAGCACTGCATGTAAATATAAAATAAAATAGTGCTACATCTTATTACAGATTATTGCCATATATAATCAGTGATTATACAGACAGTCTATCCGAAGAGGGGAATAATTTCATCTGTTACAGTCAATGGAGCAATTATGAATCTGGAAAGGTGAAATTTCTAAGTAATACTAGATATCGACATGACGCGATAAAATATAACGTAAATGCAATATGGCCGCTGGCGACCATTTTTTCCTATGAAATTAAAAAAATATTTGATAGCTCTCATCTGATAGATCAATATCAAGATAAATATGAAGTTTGGTGATGA
This sequence comes from Siphonodentalium dalli, assembly GCA_032622095.1. Classification (NCBI taxonomy): domain Eukaryota; kingdom Metazoa; phylum Mollusca; class Scaphopoda; order Gadilida; family Siphonodentaliidae; genus Siphonodentalium; species Siphonodentalium dalli. The sequence goes on from CP136067.1 coordinate 182,633,692, forward strand.
TCGGATGAGTGAAGTGGACTGTGGTCTGTGCTAAACGGTTTAGTAATGCTTAAAAAGATTCTTACCTTAATATTTTTATGTTCACTTTATAAACTTCACTGAGTCATCTTTGTCATGTATTGAGTTTGATATCTTTTGTTAACAGTTTATAAATCATGTATGTCTCATGTTTGTTATTTTAATTTATGTGTTTATTATCATTAAATAAAGTTGCATTCCTTAAAAAGATTCTTACCTCAATGTTTTTATGTTCACTTTATAAACTCCACTGAGTCATCTTTGTCATGTATTGAATTTGATATCTTTTGTTAACAGTTTATAAATTATGTATGTCTCGTGTTCGTTATTATATTATATACACTTTATAGTGTGTTTTCAGAACGAAAAAAAATTGAATAAAATCAACAAATTTGTAAATTAAAAAACAATTCAAACGTTGTTGTATTCCATGTCCCAGCCCGGACATATACACCAAATTTCAATAATATTCATTGAGAAACAACGGACCAAACGCTATATAACACCCGTATACATCTTTTATTCCGTATCGGACTCGGGTACATGTTATAGTAGGTACCGAATTGACACACATCGACTGGGCGAGTTGGCCATGGGGCGATTAGGCCGATTCCGGCACATTCTATAATTTACCGTATGTATCCGTTTACGCGTAGTTTACTTTAGAAAGTTCCGCAATTAATACCGTAAATAGAGCGACCTTATTTGACAGAGAATGCCTCTGTTATTGATTATCAAGTTGCTGTACATTAAAAACGACAAATTCACATGCTCGTTCAAGCGCAGTAGTCTATTTTCCCCATGTTAAAGGACATCCACAAATACTAAATAACGCTAACCTACTGCCGAATGTTTGACACGACAACTGTTAACATATTTGGGCTGAATTCATCTGACGCGGTATTATTCCTCAAAATAAACAACAAAACCATCGTTACTTGGAAATGTAGTTTGGGCTAACATTTACATAAATCCTCCAGATCAATTATCCGACACACACGTCAGATGAAAAAGTCACATGAAGTAACCGGCCAAATTGGCCGAAACAATTGTCTCGAGGCGAATGTGCGTCGGGTTACGTATACTATATATTTTTGAGTCTGTATGAAGCGGGGTGTGTGTGGAGTTAGTAACTTATGTACTCACGTGATATTTTTGAGTCTGTATGAAGCGGGGTGTGCGTCGGGTTACGTACTCACGTGATATTTTTGAGTCTGTAGGAAGCGGGGTGTGCGTGGAGTTACGTACTCACGTGATATTTTTGAGTCTGTAGGAAGCGGGGTGTGCGTGGAGTTACGTACTCACGTGATATTTTTGAGTCTGTATGAAGCGGGGTGTGCGTGGAGTTACGTACTCACGTGATATATTTGAGTCTGTATGATGCGGGGTGTGCGCCGGGTGAGGTACTCACGTGATAGTTTTGAGTCTGTATGAAGCGGGGTGTGCGTGGAGTTACGTACTCACGTGATATTTTTGAGTCTGTATGATGCGGGGTGTGCGTCGGGTGAGGTACTCACGTGATATTTTTGAGTATGTATGAAGCGGTGTGTGTGTCGGATTACGTACTCACGTGATATTTTTGAGTCTGTATGAAGCGGGGATTGTATTTTCATCCAGCTCGTACCACTTGTCGAAGAGACTGGGATCTCCGTCGGGTTACGTACTCACGTGATATTTTTCAGTCTGTATGAAGCGGGGGTCGGGTTAGGTACTCACGTGATATTTTTGAGTCTGTATGAAGCGGGGTGTGTGTCGGGTTAGGTACTCACGTGATATTTTTGAGTCTGTATGATGCGGGGTGTGCGTCGGGTGAGGTACTCACGTGATATTTTTGAGTCTGTATGAAGCGGGGCGTGTGTCGGATTACGTACTCACGTGATATTTTTGAGTCTGTATGAAGCGGGGTGTGCGTGGAGTTACGTACTCACGTGATATTTTTGAGTCTGTATGAAGCGGGTGTGCGTGGAGTTACGTACTCACGTGATATTTTTGAGTCTGTATGATGCGGGGATTGTATTTTCATCCAGCTCGTACCACTTATCGAATAGACTGGGATCTACCAGTGATTCTTCCGATTCTTTGAGTGATTTCAACATAACTGACTGTTTCCTAGCAAACGAGTTCCGCTTCTTCCTTTCCACAATTGTTTTCTGGTCCGGTTCCTCTTCCACTTCTGCGGGATCCGGAGCCTTTCTTCGTGGAGATTCGTTGTTCTCCGGTGTCCCTTTTCGTTCATGTTCGGTCGCTGTCGGTACATCGTGTGTGGCAGTCGATGAAGGGTCCTCGCCAACCTCTGCTATATCGTGTTGCTGGGAGACCCGTTCAGATCGCTTGGTCTCTATCTCTTCAATCTTTCTTGAGATGAACTTGGTGCTTCTCAAACGCTCCAATCTAGCCATGTGAACTACCTCCTCAAACTCTTCTTTTGGAATCAAACTGGGTAAGATGTAATCCCCGTAACACTCGCCAACAATTGCCTGCCAACAGAACAATCATAATAACAGCATTTGAAGTAGGTGTGTAACATTTTTATTTACGACCATTATAGAATACAGGGGCGGTGGAGCAAGGGATCCACCCGTTGCCCTTGCCTGACTCCTGTACAAATGTGTATTTTTTACGTTGGGAAAAGAACCCTTATGTAGCTAATGCGCCCGCCTTTGCCTGTAAGTTCTTCCACCACCCCTGATAACAAGCAAAAACACTGATTGAAACGAGTGTCAGAATTTCATAAAACTGGACACCATTAACTGAGGGATGCCCACCATTCCAGACTTGTAAACAAGTCATTCTGGCAGATTGTTTCTATCATAACACATGGTTAATTTAGATGGATCGCATGTTTCTATCATAACACATGGTTAATTTAGATGGATCGCCAGAAAGTAAGTGTAAATAGATATTTTTCTGATAAAATGATTTTTCAATCAGTATTTAATGTGAAATGTTTGTTGTTTCTGAACCAGAAGTCGAACATTTTCATATACTTTACGTCAATTTTGTTGTACTAAAATGGCCATGGGGTTCAATGGCCCAAGGGGCGCACATTACAATGCAAGTGTAGCACAATGGTACTATGTGTGTACATGGTGAGATGAATATTTCTAGAGAGTTGGAATTTTTTTTATACCACGTTCCAAATTTAAAAGAGACGTATCAGAAGATATAATAAGCAGCCACCTGGATAATGTTATTTGTAAAAAGCCTACATTGTTTCGACTGTTAGCCGTTCATAGATGAAAACTGTTAGCATAAGAATTGTTAAATGAATCTAACTCATTTAAGCTATTTTGTCTGAAGAATACAACTACATCATCAGTCTTTTTTATATCAACATTTCTAGTATATACCACAAATGAACGATTGTTTACTTTATTACCACTTAGGCTATGGGAAAACCTAAATAACAAACTAGTACAAACTAGTAACACCAACGCACGCTGTCACATGAGCTCAGAGTCGGAATATTATTATCAATGTTTGGAGTGTGCAGGAAGACGACCTGTAGGTCATGTCATCTCCCAGTAGTATTATACTGTGTTTCGTTTGAGTTTTGTATCATACGTTATCATGTGTTTGTTATATATTTCTAAATAAAAATTGAATTGAACTTAAAAATTTAGTTGATATACCATGGCGTTGATTCTTTGTTCTTGACGTAGACAGTGTTGCATCATCTCTTTGCAGACGGCGACCGTACTGTGGTCATCCGAGCTGACGTCCGGCATCCCCCAGTGAAGATCGTGGATCTGAAGATCTCTCCCTCTCGCCAGACAGAATGCCTTCAGTTTGGGGAACACGTGCTTAATTAATGCAGTTCTCTCCCCCGACGTATCTAGAAATTTGAAGAAAGTGTGTGTATATATATCGTTGGCCTGTATCTTATCTCCATTTCTTTTTCGCGTGCATGGATTCTTTTCAATTGAGTAGCTAGAAACCTGTGTCATGCAAATTGCGTATTTCTATTTACTTTAAGACATTTTCGCGGCGTATCTGCAAGTTGGATGGACTAGGACGTACTGGTACAATGTATATATATTAGGAAGCATCAATAATCATTGGACATTTCGATTGCAACAATGGGATTGTGATCTAATATTAGAAACTGAGTTCCGGGCACGACTCATATACTAATGCCTATACAATCAGAACCACACATATAATGTATTGTTTTATATAATATTATAGTCATACCATAAATACACCATTGAATAAATGAGGTTTAAAAGGCTGAATCAGAGAAAACATGGGTATTTGACAATGGCTTATTTTCTGGCGTCACAGCCAATATATGATTGCATACTATAATGATCAAGATATGTAAGGAGTTGGTTGCCTTGACAACAGGACATACCGATGAAACCGGAGGCGACATATAGATTGATGAACCGGTTGTCTGGGGTACACTTCCTGTGGACCTGCCCCTCCATCACGCGCGTCATCCTCTCGCTGTCATCTAGATACGTCTGCTCCCTTGTCGGCGGTCGAAATACACAAGGCGTTTGTACTGGGCTGATTTCCAAGTCTCTGAAGTTGTCTGTATTCTCGATAACTTCTTCATGTGACACAGATTGGGCCGGAGTGTCTCCGTTGCCACGATCACCATATACCGTAGTCGCTCCCATGGAAACACGTTTCTGTGGCGATCCAATTCGCCTGCTTGACATGCTGCTTTTTCTAACACTGAGTTTTGATAGAGTGATTGAGCTCCCAGATTGTAAACCTGTATCTGTAGACAGCACTGGAACATCGGACGAAACCAATTCTTGCTTGTATTGCTGTTCACTGCTCGGCTCGGATTCCTCGCTTGTGCGTGAGTCCGGTGTGCCATTTCGGATTTTCTTCTTTACCTTTTCTCCAACTTCGTTGTATTTGTCGAATATGTCAATAATGGTGGGCTGTGGGATCAAACGGTCTATGTTAGAAGTACATCGACATTTCATACACATGCATAGTACAGAAAGCGTGGTTACTGCAGCATATTGCATCGGTCACAGATAACTGTTTGTTTGAATTTTACTTAAAGGTACTCAACCCGATAAAACTCCTCTCAATTACTATTTCAATGGCTTCGGGGGTAAAAAATATTTGATTCGAGTCGAGGAAGTCACCCATCAAAGCTCAGATTTGTTAGATATCGATTTTAGAAATCTATTATTTTTCATTATCGGGAATACTATCTGGCCCAGAACTCAGTCAAAATTACGTTAAAATTACCACTTGATTTTAGAGTTATCCATCCTTGTCTGTTTGAATAGATTTGGAGAACACGTCCAGAGCAGATTACGGCAGTTAGTAGTACGCATCTCGAGTTTATAACAAATTTCAAAAATCAATATCTAATAACTCTGAGCTTTGTTTGATGGGTTCCTCGACTCGAATCAAATATTTTTTACCCCCAAAGCCAAAGAAATAGTAATATAGGACCCTCCGATCGGATTGTTGTTGTTGGAATCTGTTGAGATGGGGACCCTCTTTACGGGTTGAGTACCTTTAAACATATTTTAATTATAATAGTGCATATAACAATGTATTCTGGGTATATCATGTTTCGGTATGACGGGTAGAAAATATATAACTGAGATTACTTGAGGAGCCTTAACGAGTCTATTATAATTCTGAGGGTGGGTGGGGATAAGGGCTATGTACATATGCACATAAATGCATAGTACGTGTATATGGGAACTGACAGAATATATGTATAGATGGTGCGAAAGGGGCGATTGCTGTTGTCGCTTTCAAATATTAGCTATATTATTATATTAACATGGTGGACAAAGCGTTAATTTAATTGCATTTGTCTACATGCGATGTAGTTCCCCCATATGGTCGGATTATTCAAACGAATTCCTATACTTGTTTTTAACTTTCAATTTTCAATGACGCTTGTAGTTTAACAATTGCATGGATTTCAATTTAATCAAGTGTACTATTTCTTTAACTGAGTTGAGTATGTATATCTATATATATTTAAATAAGTAGGATATGTCTGTCTGTCCGGATTTTCCCCCAGACTGCTGGTCCGATTTCAACCAAATTTGGCGAGGTGACTCGTGGTACCCTGGCAGATGTCATAACAAAATTGAATTAAATAAATACAAAATAAATAAATTAAGCTCACTATGGGCCTAGTTCAGAATCAAAGAGTCCAGTTTTAATCCAGTTGCACGAGCATATGTTCAGCACCAGATGAACGCTCTTTATATATGTGTTTTCACTGTGGCCCGCGCCAATCAACGGAATAACGGGTATAATCCACTATGGGCTTATTCCAGAATCAAATAGGTCCAATATGAACCAATGTCAATATTTAGGTGTAATATGAACCTATCTGCACGAGGACATTTGAAGTAGCAAAATAAATATTATCTCTATATACAAAAGAATAGGATTTGTCTGTCGTGTTCGCGAAGCGCACACAGGGGCCGCATTCTGCTAACGCACAAGGGCCGTATAGGGCCCTCCAACGCCGAATATAGGCCCCCGACGGGAGGCAGTTTCAGCTGGTGTAACAAATGTCTTCAATAAATATCACATCTCATAACCCTGTTGTCAAGTAGTGTGCGGTAACATACCCCGATACCGACTGAAATCTCCAAACCTTCATCAAAAGGTGTTTGTCATATAATTTAATACCTGTTCAGTAAAGCTAGTCTTATTGGCGCTGGAAACACTAATCATAAATCATAAAATTTATTGTCCACCATTAAGCCGTATATGTTGCGTATATCCCAAATTGTTGGTATTTTAATTGTGCAATATATTTTCACCGCGCGCGTACTTATATTGAATTTGCCTTGGTATTCATTGACTATAAATTATTGTATGTAATGCGTGTTAGCATTTCAGACCACTCCTGTCGTTTTTAAAGTCCGCATTCAAACTATCGCGTGTCAAAGGTGTCAGACCGATTTTCCGAAGACCTATTACTACGAAGGCCCACAACTCCGAAGATCCGATTCTCCGACGGCCCATAACTCCGAAGATCCGATTCTTCGACGGCCCATAACTCCGAAGATCCGATTCTCCGACGGCCCATAACTCCGAAGATCCGATTCTCCGAAAGCCCATAACTCCGAAGGGCCGATTTTCCGAAGACCTATAACTCCGAAGACCTATAACTCCGAAGGGCCGATTCTCCGAAGATCTATAACTCCGAAGACCCGATTCTCCGACGGCCCATAACTCCGAAGGTCCGATTCTCCGAAGATTTTGTTTTATCGGGGTATTATCGTTTACTAAATAGTGTACAGTCCAGTGGCGAAGCCAAGGGGTCCCAAAATTCCTACTGCCCCCATTAAACCTACTTGCTATTTCAGACAATATGGGCCCCTACCAAAACATGTCCAATGTCACGTAAACGCCCGGAAATCGTTCATGGGGCATCAAAATATTCAAACTTTTCCTACTGCCCCCACCTAAATGGGAATCCTGACCCGCCACTGACTATACACCAGATACTATAACGTTACGTTGGCACATGAGATGCCAGAGTAAAATGTACAGGGGTGAACGGGGAAGAACTTGTCCTTTTTCATATATAAAATGAACTTGATTGTATTTTCAGTCGCCAGAAAAAGGGCGAGTTCTTCCCCTTTGGCCCCCGTTCGCCCCTGTGCATGTTAGGCTACTCTGACATTCTTGCAACGTTTCGTTATAATATACCCGGTGCACACCAGTGGCGGACTCCCGGCGGAGCCAGGGTTCCCATTTAGGGGTGCACATTAATTAGCATATATGTGGGGGATATGTGGTGGATATATCATGCATATGATATGCCGAAAGCATATCACGAAGGCCTGATTTGGGGAGCGCATGCATGGGAGGGGTCGCACCCAATCGTTGGTCCGGGGGCTCCCCTGGGCAGGAATACTGTGAATATTTGAATGCCTAGGAGAGATTTCCGGACGTTTACATGACATTTGACATGTTTTTTGGGGGCGGTCTTCCCTAGGGCCCCATTGACTCCGCCAATGGACTGTACACTATTTAATAAGCGATAAAACATGATCTTCGGAGAATCGGACCTTCGGAGAATCGGACCTTCGGAGTTATAGACCTTCGGAGTTATGGGCGTTCGGAGTTATAGGCCTTCGGAGTTATGGGCGTTCGGAGTTATAGGCCTTCGGAGTTATGGGCTTTCGGAGTTATGGGTCTTCGGAGTTATGGGATTTCGGAGAATCGGGACTTCGGAGTTATGGGCTTTCGGAGAATCGGGGCGTCGGAGAATCTGACCTTCGGAGAATCGGACCTTCGGAGTTATGGGTCTTCGGAAAAACGCTACGTAACCGTGTCAAATGCTATTATAATCAAGGGCCGTATATTTTAAAATTGCTCCTTCCTATTTGGAAGTTAATATAGTGATATAACTGTCTGAATCAAGACATTATATATCACTGGGAAGAATTGCACCAGACGATACTATCGATATATATATATACTATATATTATCTCCATTAAGGTCATCGGGGTCATTGTCACATTCAAGCCAGCCTGTTCTCGTGAAATAAGCACAGTACTGGCTTATTTTATAATTGCGCGAAATAAGCTCATATTGGCATTATTTGATAACTAAAATACGCTCTGTATGGGCATAAACGCTGGTTATTACAACAGCCCTGTATGGGACTATATTTTTTTTTACCCAGGTTCGCAAAATGGGATTTTTTGTACACAGTTTTGCTGAAATATGCATTATTTAAACAGGTTGGACAAAAATCGTTTAGTCGGTGTGATTTCAAAATTGTCCTTTGGTTACTGAATTTTGAGACAATGGTTGCCTTGAAATTGACAGATATTTGTTGCTTTGTTTATATTTGTGGGCGTTGAAGCTGGTGAAACGCCATTTCGCTACGGGCTTTGTGCGCAGCACACTAAACCATATAATCATTTATTAAAGGTACTCACTCTGATTCGATGGTCCCCATATAATCAGATTCCAACAACAACAGCAACAACATTTTTTGAAATGCCGCTTCAGTTATCAGAATCGATTAATTGCCTAAAAATAATGCTAACCACTGCCAACTATAATATAAAATTGCCCGAAACGTGTTATTTATCAACATGTTGTTCGACGAAATTTGACCTTATTATCAACATAAAGCCTCTTGATCTATGAGTTATCCATCTTCATCAGCAATTTAGTCCGAGAACGTCGGATCGTCGACTGTTTACTGGGCCATTATTAATTGTCGATGGTGATAAATAAAGATTTTAAAAATCGATATCTAATAACTCTGAGCTTTGATAGGTGGGTTCCTCGACTCGAATCAAATATATTTTTACCCCAAATCCAAAGAAATAGTTTTTTTTTTTTTTTTTTTTTTTTTTATTGCGACAAAATATATAGTCTTACAAAACATAACGTTGACATTACACATGGTAGATTTGTATCAATAGAAATTCAGGAACATTGTATTGTGTAATATAATTTAACTTGTCATTTTCCCCCCATAATTTTGAACCCGGGGTGGGGAAGGGGGGGGGGGGGGCAAAAGAAACCGACCAATGTTTTATTCACTATTCTATATATAACGATGTACATGTATATACTATAAGTTATTGTTCAAGTTTGTATTGTATATTGCTGTTATTTGGAATCTAATATGAATCCAAATATACAGCATATACATATACAGCGATCAGTAATTTCCATCAATTTAAATAAAAAATCAGTCGTGCATTGAAGGGGGAGGGTTGGGGAGTGGACATTAAATATAATTGACCTTCCAATCATAATCATGATGGGCATGGTAAATGCAGTTTTCAACCATCGCCCAAAAAAGGTATTATCAACTTGAAAACGAAAATCCATAATTTATGCAAATTAAAATACTTCACATGTACACAAGACTTTGTGTGGGTCCATGCAGTCTGTCCCACCCACAATTATATATTAAGATATTAGCAAACAGTTATCCCGCATGGAATAGAAATTGATGGGCGCTTAATCGGATAATGCATCTTTAACCAAACGAAAGCTTTTAAATGACACCGACAAAACGAAATTTGCCCAATCTGTGTAAATAAAAATGTCAATTTCCATTTTGCGAACCTGGTTATAAAGTTTTACAGAAGCTATGGGTTAACGACTAATTCAGCGCAAATAATGGATGCAATGTGAGTGTGACATGTTATATAGTCTGAACATTGATATGAATACAATGTCAGACTTGGAAATTATTTTTCACTTTGAAATGATATTATATTCAGCCTGTTCTCGTCAACACAATGTAGCGTTTTAGGTTCATATATGACTTATTTGATACGCTCTATATATGGGCGTAAAATGTGTCGTTCAAAATAATCCCATATGGAGCTTATTTCCATACGAAATAATATCTATTTAATCTACTTTTTTCATCGACACGACTTACCAAATTAACGCTCATTCTAATGTGTGTTCACTGCGGCCCGCGCCATTCAACGGAATAACGGGAAGAAGTTCTATTTGTGCTTATTTCAGAATCAAATAAGTCCAATATGAACGTATGTGCAAGCCTTGAAATAGTGTCTGTCATTTGCAGAATGAGGTCCCCATAGGGTGAATTTAGTTATGCTACCCCGCATAGCGGGCTAGCATCACCAAATTCACCCTCTGGGGACCTCATTCTGTTTACACCTCAGCAGAATGAGGTTCCCAGAGGGTGAATTTGGTGATGCTAGCCCGCTATGCGGGGTAGCATAACTAAATTCACCCTCTGGGGACCTCATTCTGCAAATGACAGACACCCTATTTCAAGGCTTGCGTATGTGATCATTTAGGTCCAATATAAACCTATTTGCAGGATGATTTGTTGCAGAATTACCTCCCTTCTTGGAAATCTTCGCACTGGGATTTCCCCGTGATCCGTATCTGATTTGGTCGACGAGGCGTCTGATGAGTCTAAACTCTGTAATTCATCCGGCCTCCTTCCAAGTCTCCTCGTCAAATTTTTCTAGAAGAAATGTGTGAGCTTATTAAAACAGCAAGGCGGATGGTCGACTCGCATATATGTAAGATAATGCATATATAGGCACAGGGTCTTTAATGTTACGCCAGCGCAGCTCCCGTCATGAAAGGGTTGATGGGTTAGAGACAATTCCTGCAGGTATTACATGTATAATATCTCTCTGGGCAAAGCATAATCGAAAGTCGATTAAGAATAGCAATTTGCACAAATTTGAGGCAAATAAATTATCATGAGACCAAACGAACATATTATCCACCAGTTGCAGGTTATGCATGCACACAGCAGTGTCCAAGAGAAATAAAGTTGGATTTTTCTGTCTCAAGGGGTATGTTACCAATTTGTTTTGCCATTGATGCTGATGACTTTTTGGGAAACACTGATAGTTTCATTGACAATATTTTCTTGGTCATTTCCTTTATCGGGATACAATTCAACGGGATTACTGATTGATACTGTCATATTTCAATTTGTGGATCTCCGTGGTCCAGTGGTTAGCGTGTCTGACTTGTGTTCGCTGTGAACAACGATATGGGTTCGCAACGCGTCGGATCTCCGTGGTCCAGCGGTTAGCGTGTGTGACTTGTGTTCGCTGTAAACAACGATATGGGTTCGCAACGCGTCGCTGTTCTATTGTGAGTCTTCACACACCAGTGGTTGGCCGCTTTGAGCGATTTGCAATTGTCCGATTGCTCGCTGTTTCAAAACCCGCGCCAAGTTGTAATCCTTGAGCAAGGTCGCTCGTACTGTGTCGGCTTCACCGCACCCCTTCGTTAAACAAGTACCAGTCAGCTTGTCATACTGATGTTCTGATCAAACTAGAGCAGCGCCTGCAATAACTGCGGCCGGTTCATTGGTTGGCTTGTACAAATGACTGGGGTGATATTGTTTTTAAAATGTTTAAATGTTAGAGAAAGTAATTGGTTAACCCTTTACCCAACAGAACATCCCTGTGCCAATGCATTCTCTTATATATGCGAGTCGACCATAGGTCGCCTCGCATATATAAGAGAATGCAATGGCTTAACACATATTAAAAATGAAAAAAATTGTCAAAGAATGTAGAAAAATATTACAAAAAATGTTAAAAAATGTAAGAAAAATTTATAATTTTTTTTAAAGAATGTAAGAAAAAATGGTAAAAAGTGTAAAAAAATAATTTTGTTATGGCAATGCATTGGTCGACTCGCATATATAAGAGAATCCATTGGCACAGGGCATAACTGTAACCATCACAATGTGGTCATTGAACCGGTTCCAATGATATCCATATTTGTATGGTGTTAGTGAGGCAGACCGAAGATATTTTAGGCTGTTGAAGCTTTATTTGGGCGTTTTTGGCCGCTTTGTTGGGTAAAGGGTTAATCGCTATATAACACTGTCATTATTATATTAGTTTGCCAATCTGAAGATGACTATGAAGCTTCAAGCCACTCTCCGTCAATGTTGTGTTGTTTCCCACCTAGTATATTCTATATACCATCAAGAACCATTATAGTCAGCAGTTTATAATACTTGGCAGAAGAAGATATTTCACAAAGCAAACTTTTATTGACGACGACAATAGGGTAGTCGGAGAATGTTATTCAAAAAAATAAGCCGCTATTGAACTTTTACAAGAACTCGAGGAACGATTGACAACCGCTGAATAGAACATATATAATAGCCTGGCATGTCGTGATCCCGCATGACAATTATCATGCACTTCCAATTGTCTTTGAAGCGCGTAACTTGAAATTCGTTTCAATATCGCTCTAACAAATGCGACTATTATAGGATCAATAAATAGAACTCAACACACACAATCGTCCCCCTTGACGCCACCTCCAATATAATTGTGTCTCCAACCCCTTAAAAGATAAGAGTTCTGAATGAAGGCTGTTTGGGCACACGGTTTGAAAGGGACACATTCGACCCAAGGTACTCGCAGTGGGTAAATGTGCATCATAAAAACACCACCACTAAGAACATGGAGAAATAGAACAAATTTGTTCTTATATTTATTATTCATACAAGTTGTTCTCCAATAAATAAATTTCGCGTGTTTAAACCATTATGTAAACACAAAAATGTTACAGTGATTTGTCAACCAAACATTCTCTAACCATGTTCAAATATGTTTCAATGCTTTGACCGTTTCCAATGTTTACTGTTTATTAACCCTTTACCCAACAAACCGGCCAAAACCGGCCAAATAAAGCTTCAACAGCCTAAAATATCTTCGGTCTGTCTCAATAGAAGCATACAAATATGGATATCATTGGAACCGGCTCCTTGACCACATTGTGATAGTTACAGTTATGCCCTGTGCCAATGCATTATCTTATATATATGCGAGTCGACCATAGGTCGCCTCGCATATATAAGAGAATGCATTGGCCTAAACAAAATCTTTTTTTAAACACTTTTTACCATTTTTTCTTACATTCTTTAACAATTTTATAATTTTTAATGTGTTAAGCCAATGCATTCTCTTATATATGCGAGGCGACCTATGGTCGACTCGCATATATAAGAGAATGCATTGGCACCGGGCCCTTCTGTTGGGTAAAGGGTTAAGTATTGATTAAACTTTGGTATCTTATTGGTCTAACTGGACTTTTATCGGTGCTTTTACGTTGACAGTAATGTTTACATATACACGGTTTTGATCTGCTCAATCTCATTATTGTGGAGAGTTATTATAATAATGAAACTAAGAAACAGGGAGCCTCACATATATAAGAGAATGCATTGGCCTAACAATATGTACATTGACCTTGTAAGCCAATGCATTATATTATATATGCGAGGCTCCCTATATATAGGAAACTCGTGTAAATAAGAGAATGCATTGGCTCGGGATCTTTAACGTCTACACTAGCGGGACTCCCGCCATGAAAGGGTTAAAAAAACTTATTTATTACCACTTGATTTTAGAGTTATCCATCTTCATCCGGAAGACCGCCCGTTTGACCACGTGTATCTGGGCCACTTATTACTGCAGATCTCGAGAAATAACAAACTTCAAAAATCGATATCTGATCACTCTGAGCTTTGATGGGTGTGTTCCTCTACTCGAATCAAATATTGTTTAGCCCTGAAGCCAAAGAAATAGTAATTTAGGAGCGTCTGATCGGATTGAGTACCTTTAAAGATGCAAAATCCGAAATAACGCTGCCAAATTACTATTTCCTTGGCTTCGGGTGAAAACAATATTTGTTTCGAGTCGAGGAACCGTCCCGCCAAAGCTCAGAGTGATCAGATATCGATTTTTGTAATGTATTATTTTTCACCACCGATAATATTTTTAGTGGCCCAGTAAACAGTCGACGGGAAGAGAGTCTCGGACCAAATTGCGGGTGAAGATAGATAACTCTAAAATCAAGTAGCTTTTTGTGTCAGATATTTGACAAACCGGCAAAATTTCGTTGAACAAAATGTTGATAAATAACAGGTTTTGGGCAATTGTATACTATAGTTGACTATACTATATAGCATTATTTTTGGGAAATTAATCGATTCTGATAACTGAAGCGGCATTTAAAAATGTTGTTGTTGTTGTTTTTGTTGTTGTTGTTGTTGGAATCAGATGATATGGGGACCATCGAATCGGATTGAGTACATTTAAACTAAAAAGTGTCTCATCAAAAACGACTATCATGCAGAGTCGCATACGACATTGGATGAGATCCGAATCCGAACTTCCATTCTCACGCGAACGTCTGGTTGAAGGCCCACTTAATTTTCGAACCCCCAGATAATTTTATATAAAATATATGCCATATTATATATCATTTGAAAGAGGAAGCTCCAAAACATTGTATTATCAACTTATTGTTCGATGTAATAAACTGTGAACATGTTGTTTTTGTTGAGATACCGGCTTGTGTGTTCAGTGCTCAAGCTCATTATTTTCAATGGAAGGGAATAACTTCTATATCTTAAGATATAGTTATTTCCCTTCCAATGAAAATAGACATTTCTAGATTGAATTATGTTGCATTCTGGGAGCCAAAAACGGGGGGAATATTTCTGTGATTTCAGCTGTTTTCTATTTCTCTATTGGCATCTTCTGAGACAAAGTCGTTCCAAATGGTGATGAATTATAGTATTTTAATCATATTTTAAGGCATATATTGTTATTAAATCCGCATATCAAGGCACTATAAAATTAATCGGTGACTCGAAAATTAAATTGACCTTTAAGTACTTACTCTGAGGTGGGCGATGATCTGTTGTTCAGACTCCCACGTGACATCTCGGTATTCCTTGTGCCAGTGATTCTCTGCAGCCTAAATTAAAATGGTTAAAAATCGGTTAGGTACAGTAATGCTCTAAGTAATCGACTTCTTACCCACAGCAGTCGTCGTCATTCTACTGTTTGGAACGCTGATATACAGTAATGCTCTAAGTAATCGACTTCTTAACCACAGCAGAATTATGGGTAACTTTTCAGGATTTAGTCGGAAATATGGCTTGTTGCCATTCATCGGAAAGCTATCCCCGAGAGCTTTCCTATGAATGGCAACAAGCCATATTTCCGACTAAATCCTGAAAAGTTACCCATAATTCTGCTGTGGTTAAGAAGTCGATTACTTAGAGCATTACTGTATATCAGCGTTCCAAACAGTAGAATGACGACGACTACAATATAGAGCCACCGATTGCACAATTATACCCCGAAAGTCCAATACAAACCACAATATACTCCTTTGACATTTTAATAACGAGATGCTTTTTGGCAACCTGAACCCGATATCTCGAAGGGCCGAATTTGTATTCAATGCCGGATGAAGAGTCGTTAATCGCCTATCTACACACTAAGTTCTAGCTGAGTACTGACTATGAGCCACCGGGCATGTCTGGCATTGTATCGTTATTGGTTAAATTGGGACCGATTTCCTAACTTGATCTGAGTTGAATGACATCTCAGAGGCAATCCGATTGTAACAATGCCATCTCGATTAAAAATGAGAATTTGTTCTCGCACATATGAATTAGTGAACACATACTGAGCCATGCACTACCTCGCAGAATGAAACATAAATGTTACCGGTTTTGGTATGACGTGATTTGGTGGTGTACGTATGGTTACTTCGCGGCACTGACAAGTATAATGGTTGCAGTAACCATTGGCGAATTACTTTACAGGTGGTAGTGACACAATTTTATCCACTATTCAACCCACTATACACTGTCAGCAAATCCCGTACATATTACGGGTAAATCACCGTGAAAGTCTAAATTGTTTGCGCGGCCATTACGGTGGAATTTACTGTGATCCGAGAAGAAATCACCAGATAGCCAGTCAAATTCTCCTATCATAAACTTAATAACTCAACTAAAGCCAATTTTTATTTCTAGTGAAGACTATAGGCAGCGAACCACACTAAACTAAACTTAACCGACTCAGAGCTCCATTTTAAGAATTACATCCCCTACCTTTGGAATTAATTTACTGATACTACATATATAACAAACAAAAATAATAATAATGATAATAATGAAATTTCTTCAGCTTTTTGACCAATATGTCTACACAACTCATCTTGAGCCCCAAATGAAATGAATCAGTATTATCCGTTCACATAAGGAATAGGAGCTTCCATAAGTTATGTAACTTGTGTTCCGATCCCTTTATCGCCTCTCATCCATGTCATCAACTATTATCTTTATTTGTATTTTGTTTATTGACTGAGGGATAATAAAATATGTTTAACCCTTTACCCAACAAACCGGCCAAAACCGGCCAAATAAAGCTTCAACAGCCTAAAATATCTTCGGTCTGTCTCAATAGAACCATACAAATATGGATATCATTGGAACCGGCTCCTTGACCACATTGTGATAGTTACAGTTATGCCCTGTGCCAATGCATTCTCTTATATATGCGAGTCGACCATAGGTCGCCTCGCATATATAAGAGAATGCATTGGCCTAAAAAAAATCTTTTTTTAACACTTTTTACCATTTTTTCTTACATTCTTTAACAATTTTATAATTTTTAATGTGTTAAGCCAATGCATTCTCTTATATATGCGAGGCGACCTATGGTCGACTCGCATATATAAGAGAATGCATTGGCACAGGGCCATTCTGTTGGGTAAAGGGTTAAATCAAGAAACCACCACAATGTAAGCGCCACAGACTCGATCCAACAGACGATAGCTCGCGCAGAAGCTGCTGTTAGTTTTAGATTTGATTATCTGTGCTTTGTGTATTTGCACTATTGTCCAGCTTACTTACCTCCCAAGGGGCACACGGAAGGGTTGTAGTTTTCTTTGGTGCTCTGAGTATACTGGGCTCCCTGATCAGCGGTGGTAATGAACCTCTAGCTTGCTTGCGACCAGTCGATGCTCCCTGTAACGACAAAAGAAAACTTGAGCCACCTCAGCTAAGACTAACAACCACCCGAAGAACCTTTTGCATTTTCTCAGAGTGTAACGGGCACGCGAAAGGAGTGTAGTTGTCATGGCACAGGAGAATCCTGCCTAGGCGTTTTTGATCATGCAGTGATGGCAATGAACATCTAGTTGCTCCCTGTAACGATATTGTCAGCATCCTTAGGTCACAGTCACAATAAATCGTAACGAATCCTTTGGGGGTTTAATTAATATTCTGGCTTAACCCTTTCTATACTAAATACTCATTGGCGAATATTTCCCTTAGGTAATGTTAAGATAATTAGGCATGTTGAACTTATTATCTGAACATTTCCACCAAAGAATATGAATACTTGTATTATCTTTTCATCATACTGGTGTCTGCTCATTTTTCCTGTACACCTCCAAATGAATAATATGCCATTCTAATATTTACTTTTATAACTGGGTTGGAGATTCCATTTGGTATAAAAAGGGGTGGACGTCCCGTTTCAGTCGATATCACCCGGAGTTCCATTCGCGGAAGAAGGATCACATTCAGGAACATTGCATTTGGGAAAACAATGCCCAGCTATCATGAACAATAAGAAATAAGGCCACAATGTTCCACCAGTTCCAGACAGCAATTTAACTGATTTAAAAAATATTTGTGAAAAAAATAGTCTATGTTTCCACTTATGGAAGCCATTTTAGTGACATTCTTGAATGGAGAATTCGAATTAATTTTATCTGAAAAAGTTGGCGTTATACCTTAGCTTCACCAATATATACAGATTATCTGTCTAAAATCCAGATGAAACAGAATATCAGTGTCTCTGAAAAACGGCGGGCATGTTTGATACCATCTCGTGTGGTGTCTACGCGGCCACTTTTTCAAGTTAAGATTGCTTGAAAGTCGAGGGAGATAATACGGGAAAAATAAAGTTAACCCCCGGATGTGCAGGGGATGTGCAGCCCCCATACTAGATTGGTCACCTGAATAGCACAGTTTCATTAGCTTGTGCCGCACCGTGCTTTTTTTATATGGTCAGATATGAAATCTCGTATTTTGCATTAATTAATATTGACTTACATGAATTGATCTGTCTTTAACGTGTGACGTAACGCATACATATCTGTTCGTATAATATTATGTTTTTAAAGGTGTTGTTTTTGAGTTCTTTTAATTATTTTTTTAATTCTGAGTAACAAATAAAGTTTAAAACAAATATTTTAGTCATCAACGGTGAACCACCCAGAAAATGAGGATTTAATTTTGCCAAACTTGGCAAAACATTTTTCGGTCCCGCGCGAACACTGCTTATAAGTGCGAACCCACCCGGGTCGCTATGGGATTTGTTATGCAATATCTCATTACCTTAGACTATGTACCATTGATATAAAGCTTTCTAAAGGTCTCAAATTAGTTATCCCAACTCGTATATCCTCGTCAAGTAAAAACTAATAGAATCTACAGCTTTCTTATCCACGGACACGCAATCGTAGTCAGCGCGCGATATTATACACACCAATAAGTGGTTCGTGGTCCGTTGATATAAAGAGCTATTATTCCGCGATACATAATCTCGTTCACGGGGTGTATATCTAATATCGAGGGTATTCAAACATAAGTACGAGAGCAAATATGAACGATGTAAATTAGTTGTCGTATCTATATAGGTATTGAATATCAGTGTGTAAACTGTATGAACCGTTTGCCCCGACACACGTCATTGCAGCACTTAATTCCGGGTGCAATTTTATATTTTCCGGGTCGCACATGCATGGACGAGAGGTGCGGGTGGCAATGCTATAGAATGTGAGACCAACAGACAGACGGCCATAGTATGGCTCGAGGTGTCAGGTTACTACGTTTTCAGATTTGAGCAGTTTTGCTCCAGGAACCAGACCATCCAACAAGCAACATGGGTGAGCGCAAATAAACAGACATGAGCGTCACAAAAACAATGACAGACGACAGATAGATACAAATTTTCATTCACTAAAGCAACTATATCAACTTTAAGACGAAATTTGCTATTAAGATGTACATTTCATCCATGAATTAGAAACTTAGACACTGTTGTTGCCGAATTTCGCACATTAGACTGGTCCTCGCCCCGATCGAACCAGTCGTCCGATTCGTAGTAACCGGACCCTTTCTCTCATATTATGTCAGGGTTAATATACGAGCGATGGACATTCTGAAACTGGAAGGTCGAGTCCCCTAAGGCCTATATAAATACGAATCATGAAATAGTCCACCAACTAACCACATCTTGCATTATTTCGGACCAAATAAATTTTGGTCCCGTTCCCTCAAATCGATTAATTGTGTTTTATTAACGCCACCGGTGTATACTGTTGGCCAAATATTAGAAAGACGTGGGCCAATGTAGGTTTTATAAATAGATTGGGTCGCTTTAAAAGCTGTAGTGCTACCCCGAATGTGGTTATTTCGGGACGCGTTAAAGTTGTACTGCGACCCCGAGTCCGGTAAAAGCTGTAGTTGGAATGTCCAAGTTCGTGAAAGTTCTAATGACTATGCCGATGATTTGAGAAGCTTTATTGTTTTAGGATATTGTGGAAAGGCTAATCTGTACCGTACATGTTAGATGGTAAAGGGTTTAGAGTCAGAATTGGTTTGATGCAGAAACTAAACAAAGCTTATCACAGAATCAATTGGCTTCCTATATATATATGTATATACTCAGTGTGAGTGTCCATTGCTACAAATACGGTTGCTTCAGTGACCGCTAACAAATTCTCATTTCATATTGAAATGGCCCATATATCGATCTGAATGGCACATTGAGATGTCCCTCAACTCAGATCAAGATTGAAAAGCTATATCCAAATCATTGTGGCTACACAAATGCGGCACTCAAATGGTCGAAGAAGCTAGACAATGACAATGTCTTGTAATCCATACAAGGACGGTGGGGGTGTGGTGATTTACTTTCAAATCGGAAAGAAATATCGGAACACGGACCTGTAATTGTTTTCAGACCCCACCCATGCGGTAGGGGAAAACGGTCCTGTATTTCACGCATCTTGATTCTATGTGATTAAAATTGATTTAGGGTAGAAACTGAACAAACTTATCACACAGTCAATCGGCTTTCTGTGTATATACACATAGCAAGCAAAGCGAATTCTATACCCAAAGCATTGTGGCTACACGAATGCGCTACTCAAATGATCGAAGACCCAGTCACACAATGACAATATGTCGGCTATAGTCGATACACATGTCATTGTTAGGCCCCGAAGCACCTACATCCGGGTCCTGTGTACCGATCGGTATACTCTTGGGCCGTGACTGATGATCATTAGAAATCTTCATCGCGCCGGTAAATAGCGAGCAGATTCGTGCAAATTTTGTAATTAGAGACTTTGAAGCATAAAATTCGCCACTTAAAATGGATCGATGGAATCAGTGTGGATAGTGTTTACAGCAGATTGCATGTCACGATGATAATCCGAGTTATATAAGCCATGTATACTTATGGTGTACACTCAATTCTACACATGTTTAACACCCCGGGATACACATAGCCAGTTATATAGCCGTGTATACTTATGGTATACACTTAATTCTACACATGTTTACCACCCCGGGATACATGTCCGTACAGTCAGTTATATCGCCATGTATACTTATGGTATACACTTAATTCTACACATGTTTAACACCCCGGGATACACATAGCCAGTTATATAGCCATGTATACTTATGGTATACACTTAATTCTACACATGTTTAACACCCCGGGATACATAGCCAGTTATATAACCATGCATACTTATGGTATACACTTAATTCTACACATGTTTAACACCCCGGGATACACATAGCCAGTTATATAGCCATGTATACTTATGGTATACACTCAATTCTACACATGTTTACCACCCCGGGATACATGTCCGTACAGTCAGTTATATAACCATGCATACTTATGGTATACACTTAATTCTACACATGTTTAACACCCCGGGATACACATAGCCAGTTATATAGCCGTGTATACTTATGGTATACACTTAATTCTACAAATGTTTAACACCCCGGGATACACATAGCCAGTTATATAGCCATGTATACTTATGGTATACACTTAATTCTACACATGTTTAACACCCCGGGATACACGTAGATTCAGGTCTGACAATATGGTGCCGGACATTTGCAGAATGAGCCCACCCCCCACCCCCCCCCACCCAGAGGGTGAATGCTATACCACAGTACGCTGGCATAACTAAATTCACACTATGTGCACCCCTTGGCACCTCGATTAGGTGTTGTATAATGTGTTGTCTGCCAATTTGGGGATATACAGAAACTAAAAAATAAAACGAATATTTGTGAAGAATTTTCTAAAGATACAAAAAAAAATTGTTAAATTGATACTTACTTTAAAAGATACTTTCCAGATAAGATGAGGCCTAAACAGAATGAATTCCACATGCAGAGGGTGAATTTAGTTATTGTAGTCCGCTGTACTGGGTAGTGTCACTAAATTCACCATCTGGGGACCTCATTCTGCAATTGCCAGGTACCATTCTCAGGCCTGCATACAGTTCGTAAAGAGTGTGCTATAAGAGAAACTCGTAACCCCGGTGGAACGCTGTGTACCACAGGGATTCACGGTGGTCTTCTTGGTGGTAATCCGCGGTGATCTTGCGTTTAGCGGATTAGTATGAATCAACAGAAATCCTAGAAACAGTCCATGCAGGGCTCAGCAACACTCACGGCGAACAACTGAGAATCGCCACAAAACACCAACAGCTACTTAGAATATTACCGAGAATAACAGGGAATCACCGCAAAACACCGACAGCTATTCAGAACCGTTCACGCCATTTCTATTTATTTTATAACAGTCGATTATTTATAACTAAATGTTGATAATTGTCTTGTCTTGACTTGTTCAAACTTTTAATAACCGCGATAATGAAAGAATTTACAGCAACAGAAAGTACAAATGCCAGGAAGGATGATGCTAAAAGTTTCAAGGATCTCTGCAGAAAAATTTATATAAAAGACCCACAAGAAATTAAAATGAAACAGTTAGTGAGGTTGGGAAAGGAGACCGACGAACAAGACAGAACACGCCCCTTGAGAATAACATTTGATGATGAAGCTGCAAAGGATAACATACTTAGAACTGGGCCTAAGTTGAAAGAAAAAGGATTAAAAATCACCTTTGCAAATGATCTATAAAGGAAAGACAGAGAACAAAGGAAGAAGCTAATAGATGAATCAAAGAAGACAGAAGAAACAAGTGGGGAGAGGCTCTATCAGATTCGGGGCCCTCCATTGACTCTAAAGATCGTAAAGAAGAAAGAAGCAAAGTAGACCTCAAAAAGAAGAGGAAATCAATTGTAAATACGTTAACAGATGCACCAAAAACAATTGCACCAGGTGGAGGGACTGCACATTTTATCACTCAATGCAGACAGACTGTCAAATTAAATACATGAGCTCAGACACTTAGCGGGAGAATAGAGGTACGACATATCTGCATTGCAGAGATTAAGCCGAAGAAAAGCAAAAGGCATCCTACCTGAGTTATCCACATTATACGGTAACAGTATGATTCACAATAATTCAACCAGTAACAAAGGAAGAGGGGTCTTGATGTATGTAAAGGTGAATATCTCAATAGAGGAGCAAATTATAATTGAAGAACTACGTGAAGCTGTATTGGAGATTTTAACGATCCATCCATTGCTTGGAAGACTCAGACAGCTACAAACAAGAAATGAGAAGACTTCATCAATGCTGTAAACGAAAGCTTCTTAACACAACAGATCCTGGAGCCAACAAGAATAAGATTAGGATAGAGGGCAAGTACTCTAGATCTGGTACTAACAAATGAAGAAAACATGATAACTAATATCAAAATTTGGAGTCCACTAGGAAAAAGTGACCACGCCATGATCGATTTCGACTTCAAGTGATATACACAAATCAGTAATTTATAAAAACAAAAACAAAACAAAGTTGGAAGGTTGGAAATTTTCGAGAAGCAATACGGAACAACAACAGATACAGAGAAAGCGGAATTATTTTCTAAAAGGAGCCACAAGGATAGGTTCCACATATTGAAGACCTACCAATAGAACATGAAATAGAAGACCTGGAAGTGTTAGCAGAAAGAATCCAGATCAGACTATCAAAGCTGAATCAAATCTCTAGGGCTAGACGGGATGTATCCAATAATACTGAAGGAGCTATCTCATAAATTAAGCAAGCCACTATCAATAATCTACAATAACAGCCTCAGAATGGAACAATTACCAAATGAATGGAAGGATATGGAGTATTTGTGGGGGTGGGCTAACCCCGGGCGCAAGGACGCAACTATATCAGCAAAATATAAGAAAGGAGGAGGCTCTAAAGCAAACAACTATCGGCCAACCATCCTCACTAGTGTATTCTGCAAAGTATTATAATCAATTACAAGAGACAATATCATGGACCATATGAGAAATAATAAACTGTTCAAGAACAAACAATTCGGTTACATCAAAGGACGCTCGACAACATTACAATTACTAAATACACTTGAAGGATGGACCTATATATGAGCGCCTGCGGCGCATAAGATACTATGGGTGGCGGGATGGGGTGGTGTGTGGGTACTATATACGAGCCGCCTGCGGCGCATAATATACTATGGGTGGCGGGATGGGGTGGTGGGTTGGTACTACCTATATATACGAGCGCCTGCGGTGCATAAGATACTATGGGTGGCGGGATGGGGTGGTGGGTGGGTACTACCTATATACGAGCGCCTGCTGCGCATAAGATACTATGGGTGGCGGGATGGGGTGATGGGTGGGTACTACCTATATACGATAGACTGAATCATTTCAAAAATCAACGAGACGAAAATATTGGAAAGAACAGGAGGTGATGCTTGATTATAAAGCTATACTAGGGGTGACAAGTTCACAGACGAGTCGGGCGTTGGCTGGAATCGGACATATAGGGCCTGAATTTGGTGAATTCGGTGAACCAGACACAGAAGACGTGGACATAGTGGCACAAGCCAGCGTCCACTAATGGCATGATGTTTCATAATTTAAGATGCAATATGATTCGCGGTGATTGCCGGTGAGCCATGGTGTGTCGCGGTGATTCGTGGTTGATTATATAGTGAGGTGAGTTTTTGATAAAACTGCCACCAACATTTTGATTACATCATGGCGCTCGCTAACCCTCACCATTCAAGCCATCGGTGTCGAGTATGTCACAGCGAATCACTCTAGATTTGTTCTGGTATGCTTAGAACAGAAACACCAGGCGCATTCGGAGCGTAGCAATGGGAAGAACTTTATCTTGTTAGCACTCTCCATCATGACAATTTACTAATTGTACAAACGAACGCATTAGCTAGGTTCGGCTACACACACGTAAACAGCAGAAAATCCGAACCGGCTATCATCGCCTTGTAGGGCACTTAAGTTTAGTTTTTTATTTCACTTTGCCTCTCGTGTGCACATGCATATCTGTTTCCCATCGACGGCCTCGATTACACAGAAAATGAACATATTTAGAATGGTAAAGTATATTTTTGGTAGATGGCTGTGTATGTGTTGTCTATGTGTACACAACAGCGGGCGTTGGCATGCCATTGATTAAATCAATGTGCTATAGACTTTGTACCATTCCAATTTGCATTACAATTTTTTTTTCAATGTGCTCTGAGTCTATTATGATTAGAATCAGATCCCACAGACTGTTTTTATAAAATCATTTAATCGAAGCCCTCCGTGGGAGATTTTCGTCGCTGATACAGACATATTTGAACCTTTGGGAACATGCAAACACTCTATATGCAAATTTTCCTATTGCAATGAGTAACTCCAGTGATAACGTGGTCTATAAACAATACGTACATCCAGATGTATAAAGTTCGTTATATCTGGTCTCGGTTGGTCACCATCGTGAGCGTTGTCACATAAGACCTTACGTTATACGGATCTTCTGTCATCAGGAATTTATTTTTGGTTTAATTAACTAATTAATCTCTTTTCTTATCACATATCAATTCGTATATGTGTGGCACCATATGTTTTCGTGAATTGTCCGAAGATACTAAGATAAAGCCCCTGATCGTATCGATATTACTTCAGAAACGTGGTGGAAATACATTGTTCTATGAGTGTAAATTACGTCTTACAAGTTGTTGTCTTGTTATTTCGTCACCCCGGTCTATTAAACTTGTGGTTTCAACATATATTTGCTCATACATACATACAAAATGTGTATACAACGTACATACGACAAAAAGGATGGGAAGACAAGTGCTAAACACTTAGAGTTCCCCTTCTCTAACACAGAACAGTAGAATAACAAAAATACATATGGACGATGAACAAACATATAAAGAGTAAATATCATATATTACAATATATATCGAAGAACAGAGAGATATGTGGCATGAATTTCGGGATGCATTGGTGAATAGGTACATGTATCGGAGTTCAGTAGCAACGTGGTTATATGGTTTTGATGTATCAATCACTGATCCCACACAAGTAGACACCACAATTTCAACAACACACTCAATAATTAATCAATCAGTTTTCAATCATTAACATGCAGTTAATGTTACAACGAAAGCAATTTAAGAGGGGTGGTGTTAAAGTTGTAGCTGGTGCGTCTAAAATTCCACAACAACTGTATCTATATTTTACAGTCAATCTGTTAAACCAAGGCTAGCATTTGGCCTGTTTACTAAAACTTATAAAGTCCTAGCAAAGCGATCGGTATCATAGATGTACGCATGAACCGCCTTGAAAATTTCACCATTTTCAAAACACGACAGTAAAGTGTCACCAAAAAGTAGCTTTTTATCCAGGTGAATGTTATAGCATATTGGAAATCCTGGTTTCGGCATAGAGGTAACATTAGGCAAAAAAAGTTATTTGCATTTTCTTCGTTTCCACATGGGTATGCTTTAGTATCGGAAATATGATTATGCAATTTGTCTGACTGAAAGCCACTGAATGTCACCTACCAAATGTGAAATAGTTCGGCGGTATCGGAATTGCATCACGGTTTAATTTTTAAGGTGCTTCACGAACTCATCATTAGGTAACTTCTGAGTTGCCAGTTCCAGTCCTTTGTACACACTGGGGAAAATGTGCATCCTAATCTGGAGTCACATCAAAATGTCATAAAATCAGTAGCCTATTTTGATTCACGGTCGGTCCTATCTTTAACACGTTCAGTTAGAAGGTTTGTTGAGTATTCAGGGGCCTTTTTTAACCCTTTACCCAACAGAACGGCCCTGTGTCAATGCATTCTCTTTTAGGCCAATGCATTCTCTTATATACATGTATGCGAGGCGACCTATTTGTATGGTTCTATTGAGACAGAGCCAAGATAATTTAGGCTGTTGCAGCTTTATTTGGCCGGGTTTGGTCGGTTTGTTGAGTATTCAGGGGCCTTTTTAAATAACTATCTTATGCAGGGTGGACAGGCGTTGAACTATTCAATGGGCTTCTAAGCTCTCCCAATCCACATCGGTCGCTAAAGGTCCACTTAATTTTCGAATCCCCAGACCACATTATATAAAATATATGCCATATTATATACCATTTGAAAGAGGAAGCTACAAAGCATTGTATTTTCAATTTATTCGATGTAATAAACTGTGAACATGTTGTTTTTATTGAGAAACCTTCGTCTGATCTGTGCTGAATTTCTACACAAAGTCTATTATTTTCAATGATAGGGGAATAACTATAACTTTTGTCTGAATTATGTCGCATTCTGGGAGCCAAAACCGGGGAAATGATTTTATGCTATGAGCTATTTTCTATTACTATATGGGCAGCTTCTGATACACAGACGTTACAAATGTTGATGAATTATAGCATTTTAGTCATATTTTATGGCATAGATTGTTATTAAAACCATATATCAAGGCACTATAAAAACATAATCGGCGACTCGAAAATTAAGTGGGCCTTTATTCGGTATATAGACACAGAGCGGGTGATATCGGTAACAATCCTAGCTGTGTCCACCTGAATGTCAATCTAATTTCTTAACCCTTTACCCAACAGAACAGAACGGCCCTGTGCCAATGCATTCTCTTATATATGCGAGTCGACCATAGGTCGCCTCGCATATATAAGAGAATGCATTGGCTTAACACATTAAAAATGATAAAATTGTCAAAGAATGTAGAAAAATATTATAAAAATTGTTAAAAAATGTAAGAAAAAATAATAAAATTGTTAAAGAATGTAAGAAAAATGGTAAAAGGTGTTAAAAAAGAATTTTTTTAGGCCAATGCATTCTCTTATATATGCGAGGCGACCTATGGTCGACTCGCATATATAAGAGAATGCATTGGCACAGGGCATAACTGTAACCATCACAATGTGGTCAATGAACCGGTTCCAATGATATCCATATCTGTATGGTGTTATTGAGACAGACCGAAGATATTTTAGGCTGTTGAAGCTTTATTTGGGCGTTTTTGGCCGTTTTGTTGGATAAAGGGTTAATTAAGAGATTAATCCCACAGGGAGCCTCACACAGATGGAAGCATGCACTGCAGAGTGTCGTCTGCTCCAGTCTATGTGGGGCTCTATAACGGTAAAGGGTTAAGGAGTTATTTAGAGGCTCCAAATCAAACTGAGTTCGCATATTCTGAAAGAGGTCTGACATATGACAACTACATCAATTCTAAAGTGTTCCTGTTAAGTGTGAATTTAAGTTTCCTAATTTGAGATAGTCTCGCTTACACATAATGCCAATGGACATATTCTAAGCAAGGTTACTCTGAAGTTCTATTCCAAGGTGGTTATGGTTTTCATAATACTGCACAATTTCGCCATTAACTTTGTTTAGAGGCCTGTCGACGTCGGGGGACTTCCAAATAACATCAACTTTGTTTTGGGGGATTAAACTTATATTTGTTAGCCCGTTCACTTAATTTTACCATATCGCTATTCAGTGTCGTGTTCAGTGTGATATAACCATAGCTACTATTCATCAAACAGGTATCATCTGCACATTCCAGTACTGCGTATTTTGGAGACACGAATTCACCAACTCTTTGCTGGCGGTTGACGAGGTTAAATCAAGAGAGCAAATTACCTTGAATTCCATCATATGGGACCTTCGTACCAGACTTTATCAAGTGCTTGAGCATATGTCGCAAAAGACCGCACCCGGTTTACGTTCAAACTCAAGGGCATCATATATTCTCATTTTAAAATTAATGCTAATTGCAATGCAGAACATGGCAAGTAATGGCAATACGCACATGGCTCATTCGAATTGTTTTCTACGTAATTTGTAGCGACTGATACGATATAGGTCGGTAAATAAACGAACTATTGTACCGGTTTCATATGCTCTGAAAAACACTTGCCAAAGTAACAGCCATTTTTTAGCCGTTTTTAACTTTTATTGCTACCACATCAGTAATAGACAACCACGGAATGCTCTTTTCTGTTCCATGTCGTGCAAATGGATGTTTTGTGTTTGGGACCCAAACACCTTATTCACAGTTGTATTTTTCATTACTTCAATGTGTCTTTTTGGGTAGCACAATGCTCGTATGTAGGTAGTTCAGATATTTATCGACCTATTTCGATACTGAGAAAAATTCAAAAGCGAATAACATTATATGTATTTCGGAGCGCAAACCGCCACGTGGCTGTACGTAATGGACCTATCCCTACTACATGTATAAACAATTGAAGTAGAAAATGTATCGTCTAATTCACGTCAACGGAAAGTTTGTGAATATCTCAAGTTTCGTTTTCGTCTGATAAGAATCGATTCACGTGACCGATTTCAAACGCTCTTTCCAATAATATATACTACTCATTATCTTCACAGTGTGAAATTCGAGTATTATATATTGGTTTAATAACCACCATTTCCCCCGAGAAAAATGAAACAACCTGGATCTTATCCTTTTCTTAAATTTTTGAGTTCCGAACCCATGTATACATCTTTGACTACTTTAACCACCTAAACTTGTATATCCTTTTCTGATCAGCACTACCATCTCTTTACTATATCCTCATGAGCGCTTATGAATACGGGGAGAGGATCATCAATAAGTTGCATAACTTGTACTCCAATCCCCTGTTGCCACATCACATGTACAAATATATCTAATTTGTAATTTAAGCCAATATATTCATGGCACAATAAATATGTTACTACTATATTGGTTTAACCCTTTACCCAACAGAACGGCCCTGTGCCAATGCATTATCTTATATATGCGAGTCGACCATAGGTCGCCTCGCATATATAAGAGAATGCATTAGCTTAACACATATTTAAAATGATAAAATTGTCAAAGAATGTAGAAAAATATTATAAAAATTGTGTCGTCTGCTCATGTTTGTCTGGGGCTCTGTATGGGTGAAATTATAAAATTGTTAAAGAATACAAGAAAATTATTAAAATTGTAAAACATTGTTAGGCCAATGCATTCTCTTATATATGCGAGGCGACCTATGGTCGACTCGCATATATAAGAGAATGCTTTGGCACAGGGCATAACTGTAACCATCACAATGTGATCAATGAACCGGTTCCAATGATATCCATATTTGTATGGTGTTATTGAGACAGACTGAAGATATTTTAGGCTATTGAAGCTTTATTTGGGCGTTTTTGTCCGTTTTGTTGGGTAAAGGGTTAAATGACCGCGGATTACTCACCTTTATTAATTGGGCGATTTTCCTATTAACCTTAGCTGAACCGGAAACTAGCCTGGTCCGCCGTTTGAGGGACGGGAATCGGACTGAGTCCTGGCGTCCGGGTGGACTCACAGCAACACTAGCCGGCATATCTACCCCACTTCCCGCGTGTCCTATACCGGTGTATGTTTCTTTAGCTTCTAAATTAAAAGTGGTTCCATACCACCCATTCCTTGTCGTGCGAATACGAATACACGATATCAGAAACGTCAGACATTTGTTACAAAGAGAATATTATATCAACCAATATGTATAGTGTAACACTCAGAATCCTATCTAACTATCGATTGTAAGAAAAGTCATCGAAAGTTTGAAGTTCAATTCGATTTCTCAATAACCATGTAAGTCATATTTCGATTCACCACACCATAGTGTTATAGTCCGCAGTCATTTCTAGAAAATAATCCATCATTTCTTTTCAAAGTAAACTCTATGATAGCGATCGAACTGTATAATCCAAAATCATCTAGACCCCACGCTTGTTATTTCAAATATCCACTTCAGGTCTATATAGTTCAATTAAAACACACCGAACAATAGGTCGTCCCATGCTACCCTATAGTAAATATGTGCAAAGAAAAAATCGTTTATATATCATTGGAGAGTTCTATACCATTGTATAGTGGCGCATAAAGATCGCTCTTCGTTTCTTTATTGACAGTACGGTTGGCATGACTAGACTCGGCTACTATAACACGTTACAACATGGTCGAGGTCTCTAGCGTGTCGTTTTCTCTAACGAGCTTAATGAGATGAAAGCACTATACCCACAGGCAGAAAAATTATCGATAGAGAAACTTTAAATATTAAACATCCCGACCTTTGCTTTGAGTGTGGAATGAAATACGTTTTAAGTGGATAGAGTCAATTCTATTCAGTTTATGGGCGGTGTATATTTAAAAAAAAACCTCGGGTGGAATGCCGACTATGAAAGATTTCAGAATCTCGATTAAAATTCTTCAGGTAGGTTCCACCATCTGTCAAATGGTTCATTAGCGCTTTACAGGGTGTCCCTCTATAAATCGTCCGCTGATTAATTATTGAAATTATATCCACTAGGCTCTAAATCGGTTTAGGGTGGATTATATTAGCGAGTTTGCTATTTCAAACCGGTACGGGTATGGGTACCGGTAGCTACCCGTACCGCAGTGTTCGCGCTGGACCGAAAAAAACTTTAGCCAAAAGTTTAGCCAAATGAAAATTATATTAGCCAAATGAAAAAAACTTTAGCCAAATGTTTTTTGGTCAAATTAAAAAAAACTATGGCCAAATTAAATCATCGTTTTCTGGTCGGTTTACAATTAATGACTAAAACGTCAAATCTAACAGACACATGTAACATACACAATAATTTAACTGATTTTGAACTAAAAAAATATATATATATATCATTTATTAAACATTTATTAATCTTTATGTGAAAGAACGATTTGGGAGGGGGGGGGGGGGGGGGGTAACCCGGGATTGTCCCTTTTAATGTCATTATTTTTTTGTTACCGGTACGGCGTACCGGTACACGTTTTGTAATCGCAAACTGTTTTACGGGTAGAATTAAGCACATCGACTGCAACAAAATTGATATATGATATAGAGAAAGTGTTATTCGCATTCGCTTTATTGGCCAACGTTATGATTTCCGTTATGGCTATATGATGGACCTCTGTATAATGATTTTTTTTTACCCTGTGCCAATGCATTCTCTTATATATGCGAGTCGACCATAGGTCGCCTCGCATATATAAGAGAATGCATTGGCCTAACAATTTTTTACAATTTTAATAATTTGTTCTTGTATTCTTTAACAATTTTATAATTTCACCCATACAGAGCCCCAGACAAACATGAGCAGACGACACTCTACTATATGCTTCTATATATGTGTGGGGCTCCCCGCAGGGTAATGGATGTTTTTTATTTTATGTCCTAAAAATTGTAAGAAACATTTATTTTAAAAAAAATGATAAAAAATTGTTAGGCCAATGCATTCTCTTATATATGCGAGGCGACCTATGGTCGACTCGCATATATAAGAGAATGCATTGGCACAGGGTAAAATGATGATTTGCATTCACCAGGGACGAGGCGACAGTGGGAAGGGGTTGGTGTCTTTCTTTGACTCATTTTGGTAACATTTTCAACAATTGGATTTCATAAATAATTTCACAGACTGTTCGAGTTTTGACTAAAAAAGTTCGAATTTGGAGTCTAAGGAACATATGATATGATAGTTCAAAAATAGAATTACGCTGATTAAATTTTCCAACCAATATTCGGTGCAAAGTGTGTTTTTTAAACCCAGAGTCCAAGAATGTCCTACAAGTACTTTTAGTCAGATATAATACCGAAATTGACCCTTATATTAGTTGGGAATATTTAGTCATATTAATTGAAAATGGGTTGGAATCTTTCAACAGATCGATAGGTCGAGTCAAGGGAATATTTATCCCAAGAATTGGGATATTTGTCTGGGTCTAAACCCGGAGGTAGGTAGAAAAGTTAAACTTGTTAACGACAAAGGGCGTTTAATGGTAGACTAATGGTTGAATAAAGAGAGTTTGCTTCACTTCTATGCGAAACAAAGAAAACAGTTGAAAGTCGCTCTGACGATGGTAAGATTGTGCAGAATATAAGCAATGAATATCGGTATTTCGTGTCATTATCGACCTATATGTATACAACAGTCTTGAGGTTCAAATGCTCCATGTTCGTTCAAATGGTAAATATCTATATTAAAATGAGAAATCAGTCACCACCCACATACGATAAAATAATTAAACGGTTGTATTGAAACGTGTAATACATTCACGATATGCTTATGCCCATGTGTAAAGGGTCTAAACAGCGAATATACAGTGACGAGATGGGTTGTGGTGTCTCACCCCAACTTTTGTCAAATTGTTCAACAGTTGGAAATTTGAAATACCTAACACATCAGTTAGAAATTTCGCACCAGAAATAAGTTGAAATTATTCTGGCAGTTTGATTTTCCAAAAATTTATTAGTGGAGAATTTTTATTGTTTTAAACCAACATTTGCATATTTTCCTACTTTTGGTAAACATTCGGACTGTGGTGGCCAACAGTTGGAAATTTTCAAACTTAGGTTGGAACTAACCAACAAATGTAATTGATGCTAGGATTGATCAATTTTCATGGGCAGTGGCTACTCGCCACCCGGGTGGCGAATAGTCATATAACATAGAAATAGCTATTCGCCACCCGGGTGGCGAATAGCGTTTATATATTTTCTTTATTTGCTCCACATACAGAGAGTATGGTGATCTCGAGCATCGGGAATAATGATTGTCAGTCCTCAAAATTATGTGATCTTATGACAGGAGGAGATGGGGGAGGGGAGGAGGGGATGGGGTGTTGCATAACTGATTGAGGATTTTAGGGGGTGGGGGAAGGTGTACCGTTTTTTGGTAAAACAAATTGTGTCAGATTATTTGTTGTGCATTATATGTAAGGATTTGTGTACTACCTTAAGCGTTCATTTCAAGGTTTAGAAGTACATTTCGGACAAATATTTGTCATCGGAATTTGAGATAGGGGTGGCGAATAAAAGTATTCTTAAATCTCGGATGTCAGTTAGATTTCTTCATTTGTGCATTGGATTAGCCGATCCCTTAATCATAAACAATCATTTTCTAGAACTGGTAGTGTGGAATTGCGAAAACAAATTTGTGACCTGAATAGGTTGGGGGAGGGGGTGGGTGGCGAATAACTTTAATCTCAAAACTTGGATGTCAGATGAGTTTCTTGTTCTTTGTATTAGATTAGACGATCCTTTAATCATAAACAATCATTTCATAGAACTGGATTGGAATTGCGAACAAAATTCTGCGTTCTGAATTGCTTGGTTGTGGGGGGGGGGGGGGGGTGGTGGCGAATAACTTTATACTTAAAACTTGGATGTCAGATGAGCAGATCATGAGCTTCTTATTTCGTGCATTAGATGAGATGATTCTTCAACCATAAACAATCATTTTAAAGAACTGGAAGTGGAATAGCGATCAATAAATATAAAATATGCGATCTGAATTGGTTGGTTGGGGGGGGGGGGGGGGGGGGTGGCGAATAACTTTAACATGGCGTTATGTAGACCACTAGATGTTATGGTTTTGCAATTTCCAGGTTCAGTTCTACAAATGTTCTCGTACTGGTCGGCCTAGTGGACCCCCCCCCCCACCACATGACTTCTGGTAAGAAGACTACTGATCCATTTAGAACATACTACAATTCAGGCCCGCGAAGGAACTGTTGGGGGAAATCGAAGCCCAACGGGGTGCACAATTGGAATTACGCACAAACGTCTGAGTTTGGTGCGGTTCAAGGGGATGTATAGTTGGGAATTTGAACGTGGACACCCCATCTCAATGCGGATACCCTCTATATTCACGTGCTTGGGTCGAGACTGTGTATAGCACCATCAACACACTCTCTTAATCACAACCGATCATTACTGGATTGAAGACAGTTGTTAGTGAACAAATTGGCGTTCCGTAGTTATCTAAGTGCTAGAAGCCGCCTCGATACTTTGAACATAAAAATGGCTTAAATGACAAATTTATCAATGAGATTTGGCCATGAAATCTTGCAATAAGTAAATTAATGCTTAGCTGACTGCTATTTCATATAATTCGTGTACTTTTGAGTGAGAAAACTTTAGTGGAAGATTACCGGTCAATGGGATACATTTACCCGTTCAAAATCCCTATCGCTGTATGCGCTGCATTGAAAGTACGCAAGTGACCGTGACGAATTTCACTGATTTACCGGTACCCGTACCCGTCGACGGGTATCGCAAACTCGCTATTGTTAAATCTCACGCAGGTGGTATGTCGAAGAAAAGCTTCGATTTTCAGGATCTCGACGGATTTCTTCGGGCGTTTTATGGAGAAAATCATTGTCCACAATTGTGAAGAAAATGCACTATTAAAATATTTAATCAATGTTGATTTAATATGATGTTAAATATATATAGAAGCGCATATTGCCTTTAAAATGTTGTCTTCGGATTGCAACAATCTATTATGGAAATCTATTCTAGAACTAAATATTCAATTTTCAGACTCTTGATTGCTTCGGGCGAGTTCGCTGGTAAATCTAGCTACTCATATACTGATTGATTGGCTGAGGGTTTAATGTCGTTTTAGACGCTAGGCCATATCACGACCAATAACATAATCAGGTATCGCAGCGAAGCAATTTGTATTAGACAGTGGATTAGATTAAAATATGTACAAGTAAAAGCACACAAAAGGAAATGTTTCCGCTTAGAGTCAGGAATATGAATTCGTGAACTGGCTAGTGTGCAAGCACAATATAAAACGCATAACAGTGGTACAATAATAAATAGCAAATATATAACATATTACCAACGCTGCACATCGAATTATATAAAGTCATTTATAACATCAGATTTTGCATTGACAAGGTATCTATAATATTTAATGAATCGCACATGAACCTATATCAATGCGTTTAGCTGACGGTCGGGTGTGTGAGACAGAATGGCATCTTTCACCCAATCGACAGCGTCCACACACAAACACTGTTTGGTGTCTTTTATAATTAACCGTTTCTCGTCAAGCATCTGTTCCAACTTTGAAAATTCAAATTCCAACTTTGAAAATTCAAATATGAACATCTATTTCTGAGAGTCGAAAGGTTTGAGTGATTTTAGCGATTGTTGTTTTGAAGCAACATGATCAACACGAATCTGTTGTGCTGCAGTAACTGGCGCAACTTGAGTGGATTTTTTTTTGGAACATCTGTTGCAACATCGGTAGATATTTCTATGGCCTGTATCACAGGTTCGGGAACCAGAGTGATATCGCGGTCTGGTCGATTTGTATTGCTTACGATACACACATGATGTTGGTATGATTTTATTGTTTGTCTGAGCGCTGGCATCAGCACATATTTTTTAGAACGGCAGCAGAGTCATTGTTTGAATTGATGGTCGAGCACCAATTATTTTCTGTGCATCGAAATAGGATAGATATTTTTCAGCCTTACACCTTTGATTATGAATTCATAATCCCATATGGCACATGAACGATTCATTGCAACATGTGAACATTGGCAGAAATTGTTTTT
Organism: Siphonodentalium dalli; assembly: GCA_032622095.1. Lineage (NCBI taxonomy): Eukaryota > Metazoa > Mollusca > Scaphopoda > Gadilida > Siphonodentaliidae > Siphonodentalium > Siphonodentalium dalli. Next base: position 182,669,869 of record CP136067.1, read on the forward strand.
GGTTTTGTGCAAACCTTATGGTCATGTTACTCATGTAAAGCATCAGAACATTGTGCACATGTGGTTTATTTGCTTTTACATCGTTCCTGGCAAGACCATGGCCCTGACAGTTAACACACCGTAAAGGATTCGGAATAAGTACTTACATCTACATGCATGTACCCAACCTTAAATGTCGGTGGAACGTTTTATCCATCAACTGTATTTGAAAATCTACGGACGTCAGTAACTCCCTGTGGTGCCAACTCAGCCAATATCTCTGACTTAGAGGAATCAGCTATATCGCGAGGTCTCAACAAGCTCTGCTACTTTTCAATGTCTTGTGAGGAGTAATCAACACTCGTGTTTGTGCAATATAGTTGTTACATTGCTTAAGAGCGTCAGCTTGAATTTTTCTTGAACATTCGATCAGAAGATAGCCACTTAGTGGCCCTGCCCTGATCGGTTTGACATATTTTAATTGTCCGGCTATGTTTTGTAGCGTTTAATCAATCACAAATACAGAATGTCTCTTGATATTATAGGATCGAAACCAAGTACTGATAGACCTCAGCATCAGTGGAACTTAGCGAGTTTTCATTCTTACATTTTTGTTTGTTTTGAGTTGCCATATAAAAAGCAAATAATCGACAACTAGCCGGGCTACCCTACGAAATATGGTCGGACGGTGTGACCGTTTAGCCACCCGGTACCTCGCCACAGTGAGATAGGCGTGAACATTACAATAGTGAAACATTAAAACATTCATGATGTCGAAATGCAAAGAGACATGACACGAAAGAAACAACATACATTAAACCAGTACACACAACTAGACACTAGAAACAAAATACAACATATGTCAGAAATGTAATCTGGAACACTATGGTGATGCGTGACTACCCGATTGATTGAGCCGGGTCAACTCAATTCAATCACTTGTCTTGGAGAGATTTACATGTAGGCCCGAGGACCATGAGCTAAGCTATATCCACAGGTCGGTGCCTCGTGTGATACGGCCGCCCTATAGTCATCCAGGACTCCTACACCACACCTCACGGGATGCACCCCACGGCAAACAGGGTGCCACATTAGGGGATTCTTTCTCCTCGCAGTGGGGCGGTAGGCATATTGTACCCCGGGCTCACACGGGGTCAATCATACTGAATCCGTGCTTCCATACATCTGATATATATATATATACGAGATAAGAATTTCAAAACAAAAACTGACATCCTTAGTATATAGGGGCCGATACACGTGGTTTAGCGGTTGTGAATCGTTAATTTCGTAGCATATATGGTCATAGTATTATTAAAAGATTGATTATCTGTATTTATCAACTTTTTATGATAATAATTTTAAGTTGTCTGCGGTCGTTAATTACCATTTACAGCGTATAATATCATGTTACTGTGCCAGTTACTTAGTAAATTTCGTATATGAAAAACTCTATGCGTGAGCTTTATTTCACCAAAACTGATGACGTACTGACGTCGTAATATAGCCTATATCTAAACGACACTAAAAGCTAAAACAAAACCCACGATTGACAACTGGCAAGTCGTTTCTGATGGCAAAAATTAATATCCGTCCTTTAAGTGAATAGACAATGCGCTAACAGGACATCGAAGCAATTGTCTTGTATTCGATCGAACTCGCGACGCGATACCTTACTAGGTAATGTGGAAATCCGCTGTCCCTTGTTAATGTCAGGTATTAATGTAAAGAGATACGAAGGGCATTGTCAATGTCGTCAGCATTTTAAAAAAGTTCAATTTGTAGCCAGGACGCTGTGCAATAACATAAATTTGGGTCAATAATGTTCGTGGTTCAACGAAATGGTCAATACACGAAGCCATTGTTCTTATAAGGTTTACACAAAGCGGCGATAACGAATCAATCGACGAGTGATCATCAAAATACCCCACAACCACCTATGTCACGTGGGCTATTCTTTAAAGGCACACTTGGTGCTCGAGCACCCAGCTATTACTTTTTCTTAGTTTAAACATATATTATTAGCCAAATAGCTAAATGGATTGGGGCACAAGCTGTTGCTAACTTATTGACGCCCCTTTCAAACAAACAAATGAATACACTATTCTACAAAGGTTATATTCAAGAACAAATATATGATTTATAAATGAAGGTAAAGTGTGGATGAAGTTTAAACCTTTCGTGATGGGAGCTGCGCTGGCGCAACATTAAAGACAATGTGCCAACGCATACGTGTATGTATGCGAGTCGACCATAGGTCGCCTCGCATATATAAGAGAATGCATTGGCCTAAAAAACAAATTATCAATTTTTCTAACATTCTTTAACAATTTTTATCATTTTTTTAAATCATTTTTTCTTATATTCTTTAACAATTGTTATAATTTTTTATCATTTTGTCTTACATTCTATAACAATTTTTATCATTTTTTCTTATATTCTTTAACAATTTTAAACTTTTTCTTTCAATCTTTAACAATTTTATCATTTTGTATCATTTATTCTTACATTCTTTATCAATTTTAATCATTTTTTTTTACATTCTTTAACAATTTTTATAAAAAAAATTATCAGTATTTCTTACATTCTTTAACAATTTCTTAGTTTTTCTTACAATTTTTAACAATTATGAAAAATAATATAAAATTTGTTAGGCCAATGTATTCTCTTATATATGCGAGGCGACCTATGGTCGACTCGTATATATAACAGAATGCATTGGCACAGGGTTTTCGCAACAATTCAGGAAGCTCCCGTCATGAAAGGGTTAAGATGTCAAAGAAACCGCGTATTATTTGCGTTAGAATCGAATGAGATTGAGAACCGTCGATCGGTGATGTGATAATTGCTTTCTTAAATTATGTATTATTCGCTAGATTTGATATACTACGGTAGAGTGTATTAGCGATTTTTTCACGACTGCCCAGACAAAGGTTCCATTTTTTATATGTTGTACATATGTATGCACACGGCGTAATCGATCCGAGGATTCGTTAATATGAGCTCGGAGAAAAATGTGGTAACTTATACAAAGAGGTTCACTGCTTGATAATAAACATGTAATGCTAACATTTGGTCGTTTGGCAATTGGGGAGACCCTTCCCATACATGTATATGACATCGAATTGGTGTAGATGGCTCCATGTATGTAGATATTATGTTCACTAGTCTCGCTAGTCAGTTACTGTCAACAACAAAACCTATGGGAAGCCAAATTGACATTTAATAAATAATTGAGCTTAAACGCAATAAGAGCCTTTTCTTTTCAACCCATGAATACCACTGAGAACAGAAGGTAATTATCTTACCGATGATGATTGGGCGTTAGTTTTTGTAAACAGACCTATTTCGGCGTTCCATGACAAAAATCCACTCAAAGTTTCCTATTGTATCTTATACAGAAGAGAAAACAGTATAGTATCATCTAAAAAGCGGACGACATCCACTATGCTGTTTGAAATTTAAAAAAAAGGAAGTACGGAAGGCATAACATTGTCACTTTTTAATGTGTGACACCAATTATAATTTGCGACTAAAATTCGAAAGACTTATTCCGAGAATTGATGATGCTGAAGGTGTCCTATCGAAGCACCCCTTCTTCGGATAGAGAAAACCAAGTCTGCTCGTACTAAACCAACTAAGATATTTGGGATAGCGAACTGCTAGTTTCTCGCATTTCGTTATCCCAATATCGTTTTACTACGAGCATATTTGGACTACAGATAGAGGAACATGCGCAGTAGTTAATGCCATGATGCTAGTAAGGCCTCGGAGGATATGGAAATATGGTGGACGTACATTTTGTGACAATCGCTGATGTGTTTGTGGAATCGATCGGGTAAATGTTGACTCTGAATGTCGATGATCGCTGAGGAAAACTATCTTTCAAAGCCCCCACTCGAGGCCCTGGACGTGTTACAACATGCTATTCGGAGGGCGATATATACATGCAGCAAATAGGGCCTATATACAGCCACGAAATTTGAAGATCGTAACCCTTTACCCAACAGAAGGGCCATGTGCCAATGCATTCTCTTATATATGCGAGTCGACCATAGGTCGCCTCGCATATAAGAGAATGCATTGGCTTAACACATTAAAAAAATTGTTAAAGAATGTAAGACAAAATGTTAAAAAAATCATTTTTTAGGCCAATGCATTCTCTTATATATGCGAGGCGACCTATGGTCGACTCGCATATATAAGAGAATGCATTGGCACAGGGCATAACTGTAACTATCACAATGTGGTCAAGGAGCCGGTTCCAATGATATCCATATTTGTATGGTTCTATTGAGACAGACCGAAGATATTTTAGGCTGTTGAAGCTTTATTTGGCCGGTTTTGGCCGGTTTGTTGGGTAAAGGGTTAATGGCTTTATTAGCATGAATCAACCAGGTGAATGTTTGTCTGGCCGACTGCTTACTCATTCAAACAAAGTTTGATGAAATCGTGTCAACGTCGGCGATACACATATAAAATGTATCTTATCAACAATCACGAACAGGCTTAACACAATGGGGCTGGTTATTTACAGTATGGGGTCTCATTCTATATGGCCTCATTTGCTATGGGAGACCTAGACGTACAGTTAAGTTCATGGTAAAGATGGTGATGTGTACCCATTGAGCACCTCGATTTTGCATTGTGCCGTCTGCCAATTTGAGGATCGATTTGAGAAACTAAACTAAAAAAGAATTTTTTTATAAAGAAGTTTTTAGAGAAACAAATAAACTTTTTAATTTGATAATAAAGATGCTTTCCAGAGAAGCTTAGATGGCGCCCAAGCAGAATAGGGTCCACAAAGTGTGAATTTAATAGCGTCACTAAAATCCCCCCTGTGGACCTCATTCTGCAGATGTCGAGCTCAATATTTTGACGCCTGATCACGGAGAAGCCGATATCCTCATTCTGTTACATGTTAATCGTGCATACAATGTCATGCGGACATCTTGCATTTACAGATTACCTTCACTGCGAAATTTGGATTAATTCAGAGGAACAGAAGCCCATCATATCAAATCACCATATATGAAATTGCTAGATGACAACAAAGTATAAATCCGCCAATTTAACGGACATGGCTCATTCGATCTTCCCAAATTCTGTCTACGTATTTTGTAAGGAGGTATAAAATAAGTTGACAAATACACGAAATATTGATATATCGGCTTCATATATATATGCTCTGAGAAATACTTGTCATGGTCACAGCCATTTTCCAGCTTTTTTTCAATTTTTTTTCAACAGAAGTGAAAGAAACGCTCCAAAATACACGTAATAATATTCGCTTTTAATATTCTCCCGGTACCGGTATGGAATCTGTTGAGATGGGGACCCTCTTTACGGGTTGAGTACCTTTAATATTCTCCCGGTACCGGTATGGAATCTGTTGAGATGGGGACCCTCTTTACGGGTTGAGTACCTTTAATATTCTCCCGGTACCGGTATGGAATCTGTTGAGATGGGGACCCTCTTTACGGGTTGAGTACCTTTAATATTCTCCCGGTACCGGTATGGAATCTGTTGAGATGGGGACCCTCTTTACGGGTTGAGTACCTTTAATATTCTCCCGGTACCGGTATGGAATCTGTTGAGATGGGGACCCTCTTTACGGGTTGAGTACCTTTAATATTCTCCCGGTACCGGTATGGAATCTGTTGAGATGGGGACCCTCTTTACGGGTTGAGTACCTTTAATATTCTCCCGGTACCGGTATGGAATCTGTTGAGATGGGGACCCTCTTTACGGGTTGAGTACCTTTAATATTCTCCCGGTACCGGTATGGAATCTGTTGAGATGGGGACCCTCTTTACGGGTTGAGTACCTTTAATATTCTCCCGGTACCGGTATGGAATCTGTTGAGATGGGGACCCTCTTTACGGGTTGAGTACCTTTAATATTCTCCCGGTACCGGTATGGAATCTGTTGAGATGGGGACCCTCTTTACGGGTTGAGTACCTTTAATATTCTCCCGGTACCGGTATGGAATCTGTTGAGATGGGGACCCTCTTTACGGGTTGAGTACCTTTAATATTCTCCCGGTACCGGTATGCTTTTAATATTCTCCCGGTACCGGTATGAAATCTGTTGAGATGGGGACCCTCTTTACGGGTTGAGTACCTTTAATATTCTCCCGGTACCGGTATGGAATCTGTTGAGATGGGGACCCTCTTTACGGGTTGAGTACCTTTAATATTCTCCCGGTACCGGTATGGAATCTGTTGAGATGGGGACCCTCTTTACGGGTTGAGTACCTTTAATATTCTCCCGGTCGGTATGGAAATAGGTCGACAAATAGTTGAACTTCCTTTCTACGAGCATTAAAATATGTTCCAGAAAGACGCATTGTGTAGTCATACAATATACAACCTTGAAGACGATGTTTGGGTCCCAAACATAAATCAGCCATTTGCACGGCGGCATGGAACAGAAACGAGCGTTTCGTGTTAGTCTATTCCTGATATGGTAGAAATAAAGAGCGTTTATTTCGCTTCTTTACGAAAAATTGAAAACAGCTGAAAAATGGTTGTGACTTTGGCAAGTATTTTTCAAAGCATATGAAGTCGGTATATCGATATTTAGTTTATGTGTCAGCCTATATATATTATACCTCCTTCCAAATTACGTAGACAAAATTTGGAAGCTCGAATGAGCCATTTCGGTGTAACCAACAACCTCACTCGTTGTTCTAATATTTTGTTCTACCTATATAAATGGTTTTGGAGTGTCAAGATTTACCGGTAAAGAGTTCTGAGTAAAAAAAGGCTCCAATTAAAAGATGCATAATCCGATTAACCCTTTACCCAACAGAAGGGCCCTGTGCCAATGCATTCTCTTATATATGCGAGTCGACCATAGGTCGCCTCGCATATATAAGAGAATGCATTGGCTTAACACATTAAAAATTATAAAATTGTTAAAGAATGTAAGAAAAAATGGTAAAAAGTGTTAAAAAAAGATTTTTTTAGGCCAATGCATTCTCTTATATATGCGAGGCGACCTATGGTCGACTCGCATATATAAGAGAATGCATTGGCACAGGGCATAACTGTAACTATCACAATGTGGTCAAGGAGCCGGTTCCAATGATATCCATATTTGTATGGTTCTATTGAGACAGACCGAAGATATTTTAGGCTGTTGAAGCTTTATTTGGCCGGTTTTGGCCGGTTTTGGCCGGTTTGTTGGGTAAAGGGTTAAGCGCACCTCAATTACTATTTATTTTGATTTCAGGGGCAAAAAATATTTGATTCGAGTCGAGAACACATATCAAAGCTCAAGAGTTATTAGATATCGATTTTTGAAATCTATTATTTTTCACCATCGAGAATTATTAGTGGCCCAGTAAACAGCCGACGGTCTCGGACCAAACTCTAAAATCAAGAGGCTTTCTGTTGATAATAAGGCCACATTTCGTCGAACAACATGACAAATAACATGTTTCGGGCAATTTTATACTATACCCAGACATTGGTTAGCATTATTTTCTGGTCAATTAATCGATTCCGAAAACTGAAGCGGCATTTCTAAAAATTATTGTTGTTGTTATTTGTTGTTGTTGTTGGAATCTGATTATATGGGGACCATCGAATCCGATGGAGTACCTTTAATCACATAATGGAGTCAAACGATTGGAAATGGAACCTTGTCCAAAACTATCCATTTCGTGCATACGGTTGGTGTGCAGATGGGCATTCACCATTAAGATGGTTAAACCTGATGTAAACGCCCTGTCGTTAACTCGCGGCCATATTGGAGACACCAGGCCCGGTTCCGTGGTTTTAGTGATACAGGTAAACGTTCTAGAGTAGCATTTCCATATTTGAATTATTCATGATTTCCATATATGGAGTGCTACTCCAGAACTTGTACCACTAAAACCACGGAACCGGGCCTGGTGGATCCAATATGGCCGTGAGTTAGTGACAGGGCGTATAGCACATCACATATTACATCAGTATTATCGTTGGAAGAATCTCTGAAACCACGGAAAGGAGCTGGATGATTCCAATACGACCGCGACCCAGTGACTCGCTTTTAAGTCCCATTTCATCTGGATAATATATATGTGCAAAGGTAATCAGTACACTGAATCACGTGGTGATGCCTCTCGTGATAACTTCAGGAATAATTTATAACACAGTTGCTATGTGATGGGTGTTTGATGCCAACAGCTAAAAGGGATTGTGTTGAATTTGGGTTGCCCGTTTCCTCACAAGCGTGAGTCCTGTGGCTTTAGTCGATTATAGAGTAAATGCCATCCGATAAAAAAAAAACTTAAGACACACATCTGAGTAAATATTTAACGAGCTATCAAGACAACATTATGTCATTGTACTATTTTCCATGGATCCAAACGAGAAGAGCTGACGTTTGATCAAGTAGTCTCAAAGAGGACACACCACGTAACTGGGTGCAAGAGAAACAAAGGGCGAATAAAGCTACAACTTCAGTTCAGCTCTTCGCCACAATCGGTCGAGAAGAATCAGTTTGTGACAAAGCTATTGCATGCCTTAAAATCAATAGCCATATAATATTATACCCTGTTCTCCTGAAAATAAGCTCATATTGAGCTTATTTCAGAAACAATGTTTTTGAAATAAGTTCAATATGAGCCTATTTTCAAATAAGCCCATTACATATCGGCAATTATTTGAATCTGAATTACGCTCTACATGTATATGAACCAAATCGACCTAAAGTTTGCATAATTTGGTTTTACAGACTCTAATTAATTGGAAAAAAATAGTCACTGTAAACCACTTCGGCTCACTATTTCTGGTGCAGCAGGTTATGCGAAATATATCGTAAAACCAATTCGCCTTATTTTTAATATGAATGAACTTGTAGGAAGTGGTGCCAACTTTATTTCTGGTGTTACTCTTCATTAATTTTTAAATACCCACCGCCCTCTTCGATGTCAAAAATAGAACATCCTGCATGATGTAGCTGTAGATTTAACACTTTCCTATATATTTTATTTGATGGAAATGTTCAGATAAGTATTGACTGAACATTCAGCCTGTTCTCCCGAACATGCGCACATTATCTGCGTATAAATAGCTTGTCTTATGTAGATAATCTGCTTAGAATCGCCTCATTTTGAGTATAATGTGCTGAAAATGAGAGCATTTTAGTCACATTATTGACTCATAATTGGGGCTATTCTATAAGCAGATTATATGCGGACAGTGACACAAACAAGCCAACCCATTTTTCAGGTGTGCGTTCTTTAACATGTCTTTTCATTGTGGCCCACGCCAGAAAACGAAATAACGGCTATGACTCCATTATTTGATTATTTCAGAACCAAATAATCACATTATGTACCTATTACACGCTTTAGGTCAATTATGTGCGTATTTGTGCGAGGATATGTTGGAACATTTCCTAAGGAATAACTACTCGTCAATGAGTATTTAGTATATAAAGGGTTAAAGCCCCTCCTATATCGTGTGCAAATCTGCCATATTAGAATACACATAGGGCACATCGAGCGTTCGCTGGAGTCGTGTGAATCTGCCATATTAGGACACGTATAGGACACATCGGGCGTTCGCATACAGCGAACGAATCGTGCGATTCTTCAGCGACACCACCGCCAACTTAACACTTTCTATACTATATGGATTCTCCCATCAGTTATAAAAGTATACACTGGAAGTTCTGGAATGGTCTATTATTAATTGGGAGGGGGGCTCAAGAGTAATCAGGACAACTTAATTAGCTGACGAGTCAGACGAAAAGAGAATGCCAATGCAGGAGGATTTATATTCATTTGTCGAACACCAAACGACATATATTTGTAGAACTTATTATCTGAACATTTCCTAATGGAACTGCTCATCGATCTCTATTTAGTAAAGAAAGGCGTTAACCCTTTACCCAACAAAACGGCCAAAACCGGCCAAATAAAGCTTCAACAGCCTAAAATATATTCGGTCTGTCTCAATAGAACCATACAAATATGGATATCATTGGAACCGGCTCATTGACCACATTGTGATAGTTACAGTTATGCCCTGTGCCAATGCATTCTCTTATATATGCGAGTCGACCATAGGTCGCCTCGCATATATAAGAGAATGCATTGGCCTAAAAAAAAAAAATAATAACACTTTTTACCATTTTTTCTTACATTCTTTAACAATTTTATAATTTTGACTGTGTTAAGCCAATGCATTCTCTTATATATGCGAGGCGACCTATGGTCGACTCGCATATATAAGAGAATGCATTGGCACAGGGCCCTTCTGTTGGGTAAAGGGTTAAGGGCTACTATTGTAGGCGATGTAGCCGGAGAATCGCTCGACCAGTTCGAAAGTGAATGATATGGGACGAGGAATTTTATCGCGATATACGATAACTTATGTTTATCGATATGGCGATCGCGATACGATATATATCTCGATATGGCACTCACCGTTATCAGTATACTTAAATAAAATGTAGAGTAATATTGGCATCTACACATGTGATATCAGAAACTGTTGATCGATGGCGATATCACGTATTGCTTCCCTATATATGATGTATGCAGTTTTTTCTTCAATGTATCATGTTATGTGATATGACACGTTTTACAAATTGTAATATAAAGAATTGAATATTGTGTTTAATGTTATTCAGGGTTCAGTTTCACGTTGTCAAATTATCAATATTATAACCAAATTTCAATTCGATAGCTCCACCCGTTTCCGAGGTAACCTTATAATTTACATAATTCAGCAACCGTAAGTATAGGCTCCTATTCTTGTTTCCAATTGTAATCAGTAATAAGACCTACATTGCGTGAGATAACAACCAAACGTCTGCGGTATGAGTATCGATAAACACTTGGTCCGTTTCTATTATGTCATTATTTGAGATTTTAAGAAAGTTCCGGACCTGTGCATTTTATTGATAACGGTCTGCAGTCTAAACACCCCATGATTTCACCATTTATTCTGGTTCAAATAGTGATGAAGCGGCGAAAATTTACTTTTTCTGATAATTATTTTTAATTCGCCCTACCGAACTCGGAACAAGTCGTAGACTAATAAGTGCGCATGGCAAACCAACAGAAACAAATAGAGACCTCCGGAAAAGTGTTCGTCGGTACTATAACGATGCGCCAAATGTGATGCAGTAATCAGTAGCCTGTTTCATGAAAGTAACGACACATGCAGTTTGGTCCTAAGATATAAGCTCAGTCATAAGAGCGTTTCACGAACATGGTCACAACCACATGGGCCTGCAACGCGCTCCGCTGCCCACCCCCTTTGCACTGGCCCATATACACCAAAACTATATACGCGCCTGCTTTACGTTAATAGAATCATATATAGGATACTATAGAAGCTTATATAGTTTTGGCGTATATGGAGTGCAAATGGGGGTAGCAGCGGAGCGCGTTACATGCCCCTGTGTCACAACTAAAAGGCATAGGCTGCGGACACACGTACCACAGTATAGCGATGGCATTGTAGGTGTGACAATTTATTATGGTGACAATTGGTCGTCATATTTCTGTGCCATAGCTTGCCATGTTGCGCGCTGAGTTTCCGCACAATGAGTCGACTCGACCAATTAACCCATTGCGTTTCACCATGCAAGGTTGATCTATACTCATTACGTTTTACTACATTGTATTCTCTACGATATATATAATTGCACGATCAATCGTCCAGAGTTGTGTTTGATCGTGGCAATCCCTCATTCACTCACATATCATGCATGCAGTACGTTTTGTTGATATGATCTCAATTCATGTTTATCCACTTATATAAATTTCATGAGTATTAAGACGGTGTCAGACCGGTTTTCCGAAGACCTATTACTACGAAGGCCCACAACTCCGAAGACCCGATTCTCCGACGGCCCACAACTCCGAAGACCCGATTCTCCGACGGCCCATAACTCCGAAGACCCGATTCTCCGACGGCCCATAACTCCGAAGATCCGATTCTCCGAAAGCCCATAACTCCGAAGGGCCGATTCTCCGAAGACCTATAACTCCGAAGACCTATAACTCCGAAGGGCCGATTCTCCGAAGACCTATAACTCCGAAGGTCCGATTCTCCGAAGGTCCGATTCTCCGAAGATTTTGTTTTATCGGGGTATTATCGTTTACTAAATAGTGTACATTCCAGTGGCGAAGCCAAGGGGTCCCACAATTCCCACTGCCCCCATTAAACCTCTACTTGCTATTTCAGACAATATGGGCCCCCACCAAAACATGTCCAATGTCATGTAAACGCCCGGAAATCGTTCATGGGGCATCAAAATATTCAAACTTTTCCTACTGCCCCCACCTAAATGGGAATCCTGGCCCACCACTGACTATACACCAGATACTATAACATTACGTTGGCCCATGATATGCCAGAGTAAAAAGTACAGGGGTGAACGGGGAAGAACTTGTCGCCCCTGTGCATGTTAGGCTACTCTGACATTCTTGCAGCGTTTCGTTATAATATACGGTGCACACCGGTGGCGGGGCCAGGATTCCCATTTAGGGGTGCACATTAATTAGCATATGTGGGGGATATATCATGCATATGATATGCCGAAAGCATATCACGAAGGCCTGATTTGGGGAGCGCATACATGGGAGGGGTCGCCCCCAATCGTTGGTCCGGGGGCTCCCCTGGACAGGAACACTGTGAATATTTGAATGCCTAGGAGGGATTTCCTGACGTTTACATGACATTTAACAAGTTTTTTGGGGGCGGTCTTCCCTAGGGCCCCATTGACCCCGCCACTGGACTGTACACTATTTAATAAGCGATAAAACATGATCTTCGGAGAATCGAACCTTCGGAGAATCGGCCCTTCGGAGTTATAGACCTTCGGAGTTATGGGCGTTCGGAGTTATAGGCCTTCGGAGTTATGGGCTTTCGGAGTTATGGGATTTCGGAGAATCGGGACTTCGGAGTTATGGGCTTTCGGAGAATCGGGGCGTCGGAGAATCTGACCTTCGGAGAATCTGACCTTCGGAGTTATGGGTCTTCGGAAAAACGCTACGTAACCATTAAGACAGTTCCCCAATTACGGTTTTTATTTAACGACGTTAGTTCTCCGCATAATTCCGCTAATAGTAGCATGTGGGTCAATGAAGCTATGTCGGAACTGTTGGGTGAAATGCAGCTGCGATAAAGTATCTGGAATAAACAAAGCGAACTATACAAGGACAAAAAAAAAAAAAAAATGCTGATTATAACGAACTTTGGAGGACTCATTGTGCGAATATGCAGCGGGCGACATAGCTAGCTATGGCATATTAATTTTGACAACCAATTGTCACCAAACTCCACCATATATAATTGTCACACAGACAGTGTTATATGTTACGACTCAGACAGTGTTATATGTTACGACTCAGACAGTGTTATATGTTACGACTCAGACAGTATCATTAAACTATTATTGTCGAAAAATTCAACAGCGATGACTGTATATGCCCTGTCGTAAAAAAAATGTAAATAAATATTCCATCAGTCGTCCCGACCAAATCGCCGATAAACAAACGAGAATGATTTCGCGAACGAGTGTCATTTATATTTTATATATCACGTGATAGAATTATGTTGTGTGCTGGTAATTTTGATACAAAATTAATTTTAAATACCTGCTTTGAGCAAGTTAATTCGATGTGCGCCCCAGTTAGTGGAGTGTTTCACATCACCTTAATGTGGTATTAACGTTGAACTTAAAAAATTTACAGTAACACATGTGCAAATAGTCCAAGTCTTCTTGTACTAAAACCAGCTAAGATATTGGTATGGCGATTTTAAACACCAGCAAATCGCCATACCAATATCTTAGCTGGTTTTAGTACAAGAAGACTTGGACTAATGTGCAAAATGATGTCATAGGAAAAATGATATTAAGACCTATATATACGGTGCTGCCCAGCTTTGGTCAGAATAGCAATACACACAAGAGAACCATAGTCAGAAATGGTAACGCGCTCAAGATCATATATTATATACCCATGATTGTAATTATAGAATATAAAATATATTGGTTTCGCGAATGACCAACTCAGAATTTTGTTAAAATAACAATAACAACCAGCACATAATTAACGAACCGGTGGCCGACTCGACCGTCTCCGACCACAACCCCATGGGCTGCAGAACGAAACATATCTATAAAAGTTGAAATATAAGACTTACAAATTATCTTTTAAATTTCTTTTATTGGTAATTGACATAGCTTGTCACAAACCAAAAATCAACATTATTGACATAATAATGTAAAGGACAAAAAACGAAATTGAAATCCCAACTACAACTTTTACCGAACTCGGCCTCCTGGTCGCGCTGACTCGCGCTGACTCGCGCAGTTCGACTTTTAAAGACATATTATGTACTTGTTCGGGTGCGTTAAACTGATAAGTAAGTATTCAGGTGCTATGCCAACTGGAGGAATGTAATATTCTACTAACATAACCAACAATCTCAAGCAAATCGACCGTACCACTCCATAGAAACATTGTCTGAACTACGCTAATTTGTAAATATTTACTACTCGAATCGGGACGCTTCTATCGGCTATAAACTAACGAAAGCGATTTCGCCATCGACAGTCACTGCATTTAATTAATATATAAGAATGACGGTGTGTGTTGTCACTTTAGATATAATATTTGCAAAAATAACTAGTTTGAACAAGATTATTCTCCGCTTCTATTTGATCACCCTACCGGAGTGTTTCACATCACTTTAAACCGGAAAAAAAAACAATTATCTATAAATAAAATGCCCATAGGACCACAGCTATCAAAAAAAATGGAGAACAGTATACACGCGGTGCGCGCTAATAACCGTCTGACACGCTCGACATGGATATAGTCGGGGGGGGGGGGGTGATACTTAAATACCGCGAACCTGTACAGGGTGGTGATAACCAATTTATCATATAATTCATTCAACAGAATATCGAATAAAAGGTAATTTGACACTTTACTTTGTCGTTTCGCATGTGAAATAACACACCACATAGTTGATGTGGTTGTGCGTCACTGCCAAGTATTATTGCGTCATCAACGATTCACTCTGTCAAAATATATATAGGTCCGGTTGTACATATGCCTTGAATCAAAACATTAAGCTGTTTTCGCCGAATGTTACCATGCACCGGAAATATATCAGTTGATTTGAAATGTCATATGTCGGATGCTGTAAAGATAAAAGAAATTATGTATGCCAATAGCCGGTGTACATTAATGGGGGGGGGGGGGGGGGGGGGGGGGTAGAAGCGAGTTCCCCACAACTCACTATTCACGGAATCGGAAACCGCCTATATAGTCGTTTCTCCGTGCATTTCAGGAAAAAGAAGCTATATGATTGTAAGATCAAATTGTATATTATATCCAAGTTGTGTTCATTCACGATTTTAAAGACAGTCCAAACACACTAAAGTTTCATCAGTAAAAGAATCCGTTTCGGCGACGATCTAATTCAGTAATGTAATGTAAGATTAAGAATTAAGAATTGATCAAAACGTAGACATGTATGAGGGTATCACCCCCCCTCCCCCCTGAATCCTGAATACCAGTTAATTTTGGGGGGTGAATCCTGAATACCAGTTAATTTTGGGGGGTGAATCCTGAATACATGTTAAGAAATAATATGCGATAAATGACATACAAATTGATGCCGTTCACGTTATGGGCGTTATGAGGCCGTTATGATACGATTAATGATACGTTATGATGGCATAGTGGTCGAATATTCCCAAGAAGCTATTCTACGCACTCATTCATACAGATAACTAGCACAAAAATATTATTTTGCGCCATCAAAACCTGCGTCCAATGCTTGAACCTGAATACCAGTTAATTCGGGGGTATGAATCCCGCGTACGGCTTCAAAACACCCTGAATCCCGCGTACCGAAGGGGTGTGGGGGTGATACCCTCATGTATAGAACCCCTGAACAGCCATTCATTTAAAGTGTCAGTTGAGCCCATACTCGATTCTGAATAAATGAGTTTTCGAAATGCTGAGAGATCATAAGTCGATCTGAGGTGCAAGTCTGGTCACTCCCGATAATATTGCTACCGCGCATTCCTGATTTGCGTCGATGAACATATCGACGATTCTTTATAGGTTTAGGCTAGTAGCTTTAGTAGATAAACAATAAACAATTTCCAACGATTGGATATATAGGCAGCATGTTCGAATGGACATACCACTCGTATTATTATATACAGCCAATTTCATATAATTGATTATATTTATTTACCCTTGAGTGAAGCGGTTCTCACTAAATGTGCCCCAACGACCACAGCATCGTACCCAAACCACACCCACTACATCCATCTTCATTACAGCCAAGGGGAGGGAGTCGGAACGAAAATTTGATTCTTTAAAATCACTTCTTGAGAGAAAAAACGCTTTTAAAAAAAAGGCTCTTAGAAAGAAAATCGGAATATCTCCGTTATTTAGTCAATTTAAATTTCTTCGAAGAAAAAAAAAAACGCCCTTAAAAAGAATCGATTTTATATAAATGTTTTTGATT
This sequence comes from Siphonodentalium dalli, assembly GCA_032622095.1. Lineage (NCBI taxonomy): Eukaryota > Metazoa > Mollusca > Scaphopoda > Gadilida > Siphonodentaliidae > Siphonodentalium > Siphonodentalium dalli. Next base: position 182,686,359 of record CP136067.1, read on the forward strand.
TTGTGTTTCGGGCGGACCTGGACTGACATTTATATATACACTGGGTATTTATTAATTTTACAACAAGAAACAACCAACGGGTATTTTTGTGTTAAAATTGAATCATCTTTTATAAAGAGAAAAAATGGTTGAAAATTTTAGAGGAAAAATGTTTTTGTGTTCTCTCTTGACCACCAACCCATTTTTTTTTACCCCCCCCCCGGTTACATCTGAAATGTCTTACACGCGACAAACAAGCTGCTCACTCACCTTGGAATATTTGCCAGCACTGGAACTCGAAAACAAACTCAATCCAGAAAAGCTCATGTTTAATCCATTAAAGTTTGACCATTTATTTGTAGTCGTGGAGCAACACCTTTCTGATATATCTATACTACATATATTCTAACGAAGGGCATGATATAGACACGATAGTTTTGCTACCGGACCGCTGCATTCGGTCACTCAGGATAGCAAACCTATGTGGAAAAACCATAAATCCCTATACAATAACAAGGAAATGTGCAGATTATTATATGTATGCACATTCACTCCTTGAATATATAATAGGATATCGGTTAGCGGATTATATACGAAAATACTGAAATAATGAGAATTATGATTTTTCAATTAACCAGACCTGCTTAACAGAGGCTTATGTCAAGTAATTATAATATTACCCTATAATTAGTGCTCTTTTACGCTCTATTGGAATAAAAAAAAATTCTGTTCGCATGCAATTCCTAAATCCTTTTATAAAACATGTCAGCTATAGACGCATGCACTATATGCTGTGAAAGGATTAGAAAGGTGATTAGATGTTGAGTAAGAGACTTTGTCAATATACATTATTTTGTCATCCACTATACAACCAGATAATGGACGAGGCATGAGCTAATGGACGAGGCCAGATGAAAATGTTCACGATTTTAGCATCTATTGTCAAGTAAAACCATTACCATAATTTCAAAGTACTATTGTTCACATGTCATGAATCTCTACTCTGTAGAGATCATATTCCACCAGTACAAAACGTAGGAACTTTTTTTTTATGTCTGACCCGGTTCTGGCTGGGAAGTTTATAACTTTGAACAAACAAGGTAGGGCATATATTTCTTTGTTAATACTTTTCCCCCATGATCGCAGCTCGAGATTGCATGATTTTCTCTGTCTTTTGTGAGCCTATATCGCAATAAACATTGAATTAATTCCCCGAACAAAATTCCATAGTTGTAAGCGAGGAAAAGCAAAATCGCTCACAAAGTCTCTTAAATCGTTCAATTTCGAGTTGGGTCCTTCACCCACATTGAAATACATTATTAAGGAACAGGTAATAACTAAGAAATATATTCCCCGCATTATTTTTTCGATTTTATAAGAACACAAGCGCCTTCTCTGACCAAATGACAGGTTTACTCGTTGAAGCTGACTTTGGGGATCACCCCGAATATAGTAAATTGGATACAAGTTTATGTTGGTGTCATTTGACACAGAAAAGCCTCCGGAACAACATATTCAAAACCGCAAAAATCCGCTTTGGGGAAACTTTGCTATCCAAGATGGCGTCCAACATGGTTGTCTATGTTACGTCAGTTCTCGAAATAAGTCAATATACGATAAATTATGACATCGGAATTACGCATGCAGTTCTACGAGTGTGTGTGAAATTAGAGTACGGGAACGAATATATTCTGAAGGATTTATCGGTCACTGGAACGCAAGTCAAACCCCAATGATTTACGTCATTAAAGTTTGGGGTTTCAGCTTATCCAACATCCAACTGTCGGGCCAAAACTAATAATTTCGGGCAAGCAACACACGAAGTAATGTTTTGCCACACAGTGCATGGTAGTTTCATTCGACAGGATGATTAATTTTTGAATGTAACACCGAAACTGAAGTGCATATACCTGCGGTGTAAATTACAATTACATTTCTGGAATTCTCAACTGCGTGATAATAAACCATACTCATACGTCGAAATGCTTATAATACTGCAAAGAAACACTCATATCTTCAAAAGATTAGCACTCCATCTCACCAGATCAAAGAGACGGTACATCATACAGTTTATTTAAGACTACTTTTCATGCTGCTACCAAACCAGTTTCTAAGCAGACATTTTGTTCAATTACTTGCGTCGCCACTTTACATTACAACTGTAATATGCAACCACGTAATACACACTATTAGTGTTGAGCATTCGCGCAATGTTGTTATTTGTGGTTGTGTGTGCAGCAGCTATGTGTAACATTAGGGAGAAGGGGTAAAAGCGGTGATGCGGTGCAGAAGTTATATTACGTTTCGCGTACATGTGGCCTTTGTAAATACAACAAAATATAATTTCCAGGTAAGAACATAGTCTCTGTCACTTAGTATGTAGGCAATTTTTTGTCAAGTTTAAAATTGATTGAAGATAGTCTATGGTACTCCATATAGTATACCACCATGCATTCTTGAGATAAAGGCAAAAGATTCACTTGATCGAAGGCAACTATGACTACTATTTTGAGACACGGACAATATGATCTATACATTTTACCCATTACTAGATGAACATATCTCATACTGTTCTATATCAGTGAATTTTGAAAGGTTTGATGTTGTAGATATACAAATAAATAAAAGACCGCTCGGCCAGAGTCCCCCCGATACGGTGGACTCATTTGGAGCAGAGGCTTTATATAAATACTAGAAGGTGACCCGACTTCGTCCGGGCTATTAAAAAACCAAATTTCAAGTCGATTGCTCCACCCGTTTCCTAGATCTGGTCTGCGCATGCGCGAAGCTGGTGTCGCACGTGCTCGGCGACCCGATAAAATTCGTATCCGGGGCAAGATACATTCACATACCAAATTTAAAGTCAATATCTCAACCCGTTTCCGAGATCTCGTCTGCGCATGCGCGAAGCTGGCGTCGCACGTGCTCGGCGACCCGATAAAATTCGTATCCGGGGCAAGATACATTCACATACCAAATTTCAAGTCGATAGCTACACCCGTTTCCGTGATATATAGCCCAATGTCATTTGCGGATACCTCGGCCGGTGATGAGTTAACGCGACACAGTCAAATGCATCGGCAGGGTGAGAGTTAACGTAATCTAACTTTATGACCTCTGACGACGTCATAGAAATTACGCATTGATTTTATCCTGATAAAAGCATCGTACCACTTGTACCTAATAATTGAGGCAGATAACTAAAACGGATACATACATATTATATATCGTTGGAAAGATGAAGCCACACAGATTCTAACCGTGCAAATTATATGACTGGCAATTTATTATTCGCGCTATATCGAATCGATTTGTGAGCACCGAACTGAAATATATTAGCGCAAAAACGGCGTAAAAATAGATTTGACCTCCGCACGTGAAAAGTTGACCTCGCACGGACAAATAAATATGCCTATGTTCGTCTCCGGCCGAAAACACATCCAAATACCAAATTTCATCGAAATTGGCTTAGTCGTTTTCGAGTCCATCGATTTCAAACACACACACACACACACACACACACACACACACACAAACAAACAAACACATACACACACAGATCTTTCAAAATATATAATAGATATTATATGGAATAAATACTTATGCATTTTCTTATAAGTGAGCTGCATATGAATAACCAAATCTGAAAAAAACCCTCAAAATATAACCTCAAATTGGCACAATATCAACAAATTCTAAGAATACAGGTCCGGACAAAGATGCATGCTCGATGTACGATTCTGTGTCGAAAAATGGCATCCGATGCTGGTTGACATCTGTGACAAGTTAAATTGACTGGAAAATGACGGAATACAGACTCGGATAAAAGATGCGTCCCAGGATGGATACGATTCTATGTCGAAAAATTGTAATAACTCCGCAAAAATGAGTCCGACCGAATTAAAAATCGCAGGAGCGCAGGTTGATATATGTGCCAAGTTTAAACAAATTGACCAGAAAATGACAGAATACAGGCTAGGACAAAAGTTCCGGACGGACGGACGGAAGAGAGTGATTACTATAGTCCTCCGATGGATGATCGGTCACATTCGAGAGACTGCTATGAGTACATATATTTATGCTTCTAGAAAATGTCACAGAATCAATGCATCCCTACTAAATCCCATTTAACTGTTTATTCACATATATATCACACGATTCAATAACAGAAAAGATAAAACTGCATTATTTTTCTGGGAACCCAAAAGTCCAGATTTAACCTCCGCATGAGATACATTAGAGAAAATCCCTACATCTCTGATCAAAAGTTTCTCTTATACTCGCCAATCATTCGTCCTCGCATTATTCAAGCGTTTGTTCACTCTTCTGGGACTCATATTCAATTTTGCACAAATTGCATTTGAGTTTGTCCATTTTGGGACAGACATTCTACATATATGGTTTATGACTAGCATTGTTTGTGTATATATCAATTTATTACGAATTTGGCATTAATTGGAACACCTACCGCAGAAATTCATAATTTGTTCCGATACCAACAGCCATTTTGGACGTCATCTTGGATCCTGAATTTTCCCATGAGCGGATTTTTGATATATTGTTCCCTGTATTTTATCACGATGAATGACACTAAAATCAGTTTGTATCCAATTTCTTATGGGTTCAACTCCCCCACGACCACACTGTTACCAATATCTAGCTTGGTATTCAGACGGTAAATAGCCATCAGTCCCTCGCGAAACATCATTCAGTTGGTCATACCGATAAGAGTTATCGGTATGACCCGTTTTCTTTTTTGCAGGTTGGAGGCACATTTAGCACCGAATATGTGCGTACACTGTTCAGCCAACTGGGTCTGTTATTGCCCTTTGGATACTAGAATGCATATGAATCCTACACGCTTTCCAACGGACAATTTTACGGTGCTAAAGTAACTTTTATGAATAAAGATGTACGGATTGTAGCATTCGGTGAACGAATTTGAACTCGAAAACGTGTAAAGATGGTACATGTGTGGCTTTTGATCTGGTAGTCAGGCCGTGATCTTGTTCTAGAACGTGATTTCGTATCTTAATCCAATGCATTGGTCGCTAGTTACTTCTTGACGAACCAAAATTTCTCGCTAACTCAGTGACTAACAATAGGATTATTAAGGGGGAAAACTTGTTATATCCGGTAAGGTCAGGGGTATTTGGCAATTCAATAACCTGATGTACCTTTTTGAATCTATCAGTATTGCCTCCCTGTAAAAAAAAGCTACACCCAGGTATCATATTTTCCTGTACCCCCAATATTGCCAGATATAGCTTTGAATATTCTAGAGATAACCCATATACCTGTATGTAAATGCTACCACCATCAAGCGCGATAAGCTCACATCAATAATCGAACATAGCCATTGTGAACTTAGATATTTGGAAAGGTTGCTGGGTGAACAGGAAAGGACAAATAACGTCTGAAATTGCTATCACCTTAGGGGGGGGGGGGGTGTCACGTTGGAAATTTCAAGTTCAGAGGGTGCAGTAGTTGGAAATTTCAAGGTCAACACCCCCCCCCCCAATTGAGACTGTGTACTAAGCCTGTAGCCACATCCATGTTCTCTATTCACTCTTAAAGGTACTCAATCCGATCAGACGCTCCTAAATTACTATTTCTTTGGATTCGGGGTAAAACATATTTGATTCGAGTCGTGGAACCCACCACCCATCAAAGCTCAGAATGATCAGATATTGATTTTTGAAGTTTATTTATCGAGATGTGTAATAATATGTGGCCCAGAAACACTTGGCCAAATGGAGGTCTCTGACAAAATTGCATATGAAGATGGATAATTCTAAAATCAAGTGGTAATATGGTCAAATTTCGTGATAATTTAGTGATAATACGGCCAAATTTTGTTGAACAAAATGTTGATAAATAACAAGTTTTGGGAAATTTGATACCATAGACAGTGGTTAGCATTATTTTGTTGCAATAAATAGATTCTGATAACAAAAGCATATTTTGAAGAAATGTTGTTGTTGTATCTTGATGGTATGGGGACCGTCTGATCAGATTGATTACCTTTAATTATTGTAATTTAACCAATTCTATACCAGATGCACATTGACAAGTAGTTCCCTTAGGAAATGTTAGAAATAAATTCAACAAACGACTTTGTTGAACTTATTATCTGAACATTTTCCACAAATGAATTTGAAAATTTCTGCTCGTGTTATGTTTTGTTTGCTGTTATTACCCAAACACCCCTTCAATTCAATAATAGATCGTTCCAGTTTGTACTTTTGTAACTGAATGGGATAATCTCGTCAGTATAGAAAGGATAAGTATGCTAAACTGTTATCCATGATAACTCTATGATTGATTACAGAATTATATCAATGTATCCTTCTTTTGAAACCTGCCATAAAGGCAGCAAATTTTGTATGGAACTGAGATATCTGCACAAATACAATTTATCAACTTTTAAAGATGCATAATCCGAATTAAGACCACAAAATTACTATATCTTTGGCTTCGGGATAAAAAAATATATATTTTATTCGAGTCGAGGAACCCACCCATTAAAGCTCAGTGATCAGATATCAATTTTTGAAATTTGTTATTTCTCAAAATGTGTACTTATTTGTGGCCCAGAAAATAGTCGTCGAACCGATGGTCTTGGACAAAATTATGAATGAAGATGGATAACTCTAAAATCAAGTGGTATTAAATATGGCCAAATTTTGTGATAATACAGCCATATTTCATTGAAACGTTTTGGGAAACTCTATACGATAGTTGACAGCAGTTAGCATTATTTTGTTGTAATTAATCGATTCTGAGAACTAAAGCATATTTTGAAGAAAAGTTTTTGTCATTGTAACTTGATGATATGGGGGGACCATCTGATTGGATTGACTACCTTTAACCCTTTCAGTGCCAGGTCCGATTTTTGTATCAACCCATATACCCTGTGCGCCAATGCATTCTCTTATATATGCGAGTCGACCATAGGTCGCCTCGCATATATAAGAGAATGCATTGGCCTAACAATTTTTCATCATTTGCTATTATTTTTTACAATTTTAATTCATTTTTTCTTATATTCTTTAACTCTTTCAGTATTTTGTAGGTTTAGTGCCAGGGAATCTTACGTTTTTCATGGGCATCAAAATTATTACTATGAATACTTGGTGATAGTTTTGAGTTATAACATGCCCCTAAGGTTTTATCCAGTTTGTTTTTAAATTTGCTATAGCATGCTTAAGCATACCCAAAAAAAATTCAACCCAAAAAAATCTGGCACTGAAAGGGTTAAATCAAGTAAACTATTTCATTGAGATCTGAAAACCATTTGCTCAGATACCTGATCCAAAGACAGACGTAACACATGGAATCTAATGATGCTACTTGAACATTTGATGGAAAAGACAGAGATCAACAAAGAACTATATTTATACAAACAAATATGACATTTTATTCTTTAAAAGTATTTTGTCATTGAACTACACCAATAATAAATTACTACATACAAGAATGAGAGCTTTATTAAAAACATCAACAGGTCACTGCAGATATGACGGCTACACAAGTAAACATTTCTTCACTGAACATCACTCACTGATGAGGAAATGTTCAGCTAATAAGTTCATAGGCAATTTGTTGAAATTATTATACGAACATCCCCATAATGAATAGAAATCCTTCTGCACTTGTATTATCTGTTTGTTTATATTTGCTGAACATCCCTCTAGATGAATAATAGACCATTCCAAATGAATACTTTTGTAACTGTAAAGAAAGGGTTATAAATAATGCGATATGGATCTTTTCAGAATAATTATCTTTTCAAAACTAACGAACGTCCAAGCCTTTAAATAGTGTGCCTGTCATTTGCAGAATGAGGTCCCCAGAGAGTGAATTTAGTGATGCTACCCCGCATAGCGGGCTAGCATCACTAAATTCACCCTCTGTGGGGCCTCTGGGGACTTCATTCTGCAAATGACAGACACACTATATCAAGGCTAACGAACGTCAATCTCAAGAGTTCTTATCAAGGCACGGCACAATACTCATTTTATTGATCTCAAGTTGTAGATTTTACTTTCTTTGTGTCATTTTGTTTATTTTTTGTTTGCCACGTTATCATAAATACTATGTTATCTTTGTTAATCAATGTATGCTTAATATCTTCATGCATACTTAATGTAATCTTGACTGGATAAAGTAGTACAGTACAATTGTAGTCACGGAATTTGTAGTCACTGCAGAAATGATAGATTTTTTCATCGCCAATATTTTTAGATCATTTTCTGGGAAATAATAGATAAGTCTTTGAATTCTGAGATATTGCTGAAGATATCCGCAGTCAATCAAAAACGGTGTACAAAGGGGCATAATTCTGTCCAAATCACCGGACTGTCCATATTCAAACTTCAATCTGACCACTCATTAGTGAGAGAACTTAATGAAATTCTGAGTAATATTGTCCAAGTTAAAATGCAGACAACCTGCACAGACAAATAAAGTGTCTGTCATTTGCAGAATATGGTCCCCAGAGGGTGAATTTAGTGCCGCTATTCTGCATGGTGGGCTAGCAACACAAAATTCACCCTCTGGGGACCTCATTCTGCTTAGCTTATGGTCTCATCTGGGAAGTACTTTTAATCTCAAATTAACATTGTTTAGTTACCTTTAACCCTTCTGAGAAGTTTCTATATCCTCTAAGAAGAAATAATTGAGGTGACTTATGGGTGACCATCACCAACTTCAAATGGGAAACTTCAATCGGATCCCAGGACTCCCATAGTAGTTGAGGCCTAAGCAGAATGAGGTTCCGAGAGGGTGAATTTAGTGATGCTAGCCCCCTGGGGACCTCATTCTGTAAATGACACACACATAATTTGCAAGTTGCAGACTGATTATAACAGTCTGGGTGAACGTCGACTCTATATTTGAAATATAGAGTCTGGAGCTTATGTCGCCAAAACCATTTCTATTCAGCGAAGAGCTTCCCCAAAATGACGTCACGGATTTTTAAAAATACATCGATGATTGACAGGTGTCCCCACGTGTTATTTGTTGTGCTTCGCAATAGCAATGGCCTGTGTCGCGACATAAACTTACAGCAGATAATATTTGTCGTGTGTGCGACTATTCTTTTTCGGGAGATGAACTCGCTGCATCAACCGGAAAGCTGCATCCGAGAGCAAAAAATAAGGTCGTCATCAAAAATGATGCTTTAGAACTATTTAAAAGCATAAAATTAAGTCATTTCCTCGGTGTTAACTTTCAGATGACTTTTTTACGACAAATAATTTGATTTGCAAACCATGGTACAATAAAGTAAATCAAATACACGGACATGAGTGAGTTCTATTTATATTTATGGGAGGCCAAGTTGGTACCATGCGCAGGCCTATCTATCAGGTCTAGCACATCCTTCAAATTAATCCGAATCGTACCGAATATATAATTTCGAAGCCATTGTTTCTGTCTGTTGTATTTGCAAGCATCGCTTTCGATCGGAGAAATTCCGCTCTGTTACTATATTTAGAGGTGACATTATGGGAGTCTCCGCCCACTAACACTTGTTTATTAACCCATACGGTTTCATTGGACGGAAAATAATTTACGCAATCAATCAGATTACGGAATCCCGAGGACTTGGAAATGAGATAGCGATGTTATCCGTCAGACCTTATATTCAATGTTGTAATGAATATTTAGGTATGAGTTTACTCAGACTGTGATTATAAGTGTCTTCTGAAAACTTTTCGGGGGACGATAAGGTAGATAATTGGAAGGCATTTTATCAAGATAAGGTTATCTTATTTACAGTGTGTCGTAAACAACAGATATATATATTTGCAATCAACAGTTCAATAAAAACTAAAGATACTGAAACATTGTCAGTCAACAATACAATGAATCAATATATAACTCTTTCTATACTGAATGGATTATCCTGCGTTGTTATAAAAGTATACTTTGGATCAGTCTATTATCCATTTGGAGGGGAGTTCAGGCAATAAAAGCAGAAAATAGAAAAACAGATAACACAAGAGCAGAATGATTCTTATTCATTGGAGCAAGCCTTGAAATAGGGTGTCTGTCATTTGCAGAATGAGGTCCCCAGAGGGTGAATTTAGTGATGCTACCCCCGCATAGCGGGCTAGCATCACCAAATTCACCCTCTGGGAACCTCATTCTGCTGAGGTGTAAGCAGAATGAGGTTCACAGAGGGTGAATTTGGTGATGCTAGCCCACTATGCGGGGTAGCATCACTAAATTCACCCTCTGGGGACCTCATTCTGCAAATGACAGACACCCTATTTCAAGGCTTGCATTGGTGGTGGGAGATACAGATATGACACCTATGGTCGTTTGTTGAACTTATTATCTCAACAATTCCTAAGGGATAACTACTCATCAATGAGCATTTAGTATCGAAAGGGTTAAGATAAAAAATCTGGATTTCATAGTAAAATTGGCTTGGTCGTCTGCTTCTTTCATAATTTAAAGTTTACCTTCACTTTTTAAAGAAATGGTTATAGCAAAAAATTATAACAGACCAGAGGCCAGCAAAGAAAAAGAATTTTTCTCAAGACTACAGTAAGTGAGAGAAATGGAACTAGAACAGAATTCTCAAATTAATGATTTCAGAAATGCATTGAGAATTTTCACTTTCAGAATTGGAAAACTATATGGACTTTTTCATAAAATATATGTAGAACAACAAATTTTCCAAGTGGTCACTGGTATTACCGATATTTAAAAATTATAGGTACATGTAACATAGAAAAGGCCAAGAAATATTTTTGATCGATTCTTGTGAGTTTGGCATCCAAACATGCAACAGGATTGAGTAGTAGTGCTGAATAAGTTGAAGAATCACTGTGACAATTAGTGTTCAAGGCACTCCATTCAAAAACAAGAACACTAAATCTTTTTTCAGCAATACATACATTAAGGCCACACAGTCAATTTCTTGTTTATAAGTCCAGCACGTATTGTCCAGAAACCACAGTGTAATCTGTCAGGGAAGTTTTAAAGATGGATTATCTCTTTAAATAACAAATTTTAGATAGTTTCCCCGAGTATGAAATAATACATGAGTTGGAATTCCCTCCCCGGAAATGATTCTTTCAATTAATATTGATTTTATTTCGATATTATTTTATTCAATTAATGGGACGGGACCCTTCTTTGTTCTATCAATAAACTTTTAGATAGAGGCCCCCGGTGTGATGCTCCCAACGAATGCAAAATGTCTCCGATTGATTGTATCTGTTGTACTATTAAGCGTGAATCAAGTACATAAGACCTAGAGTGTATCTTATGCTTATTTTCAATGATTAAAATAACTGAAAAAAGAAGAAAAAAACGCAAATAAAAACGGTCGTGAATATCAGGGACTATTGTTGAACGGCAGAGTTATTTTATACGAAATGTTTTCCAAATAAAATCATTATTAATTGACAGATGTGTTTCCGGACAGGGGTCTTCGATTTGTAATTATTATTTCACACCCAGGAAACTATATAGATCATGTTGTGGAAGAGATAATCCACCTTTAAACGGTACGAAATAATTGTGTTTTTTTTTTATACGTGCGGAATATAAATTGAACAGAACGGTTTACCAGTTCAGATTTCTAATTCATAACTGCAATTGGTAACCACAATATTTGTTAACCCATGACTGAAGCTTCCTGAAATTTTGTGAAAACCCTGTGTCAATGCATTCTTATATATGCGAGCCTCCCATAGGGAACGCATATATAAGAGAATACAATGGCCCAACAATATTTACCTTGGCCTTGTAAGCCAGTGCATTCTCTTATAAATGCGAGGCTCCCTCTGAGAGACTTGCATATATATGAGAATGCACTGCTACAGGATCTTTAATGCTGCACCACCACAGATCACGTCATGAAAGGGTTAAACATGTGATAGATTGTAACTGCTATCTCAGTATAAATACATCTGCCATACTTAAATGTGATTATTGATGAAATAAATCACATGCAATATATCAACTAACTTTTTAGACAACTGTTTCGGGAAATAACGGTCACATGCAACTTAATATAGACCAAGAGCTTGCTGATGGGGAGGTGGAATGATTCTTTGGCATGATGTGCCCCAGAAATAAAAAATAAAATATAAATAAGCAGCATGCTTTTCAAAATATATTTTGGTAAATTGACTTTGCATGCATGGCCTCACAAAATTTGATTATTCATTGTTGAAATTTACAAAATGAGTTGATGAATATGAATTTTGTGATGCGTGGAATTTACAATGAATATGGATGGTTATACAGAATGAATTGAATTACACTGATTTCACTCATGCGACACAGAACATTTCATTGGGAATAAAATTATATTGAAATTTTTTCAAAGCATTCATTCAAGCCAGCATGCAAAAAATGAACATAATGATATCTTTGGCCCAGTTACTCAGTATGCGTTTCATGCAAACTGTGTGTTATATAAATTTTTCTTCCAAACTTTTTGGTTATAACTGAACCTCAATCTTAGCAAGTTATTTTTTACAATTTAACCTGATTTAACCTGAGTATTGGTGAAAAAAAAAAAAAATCTCCATAAGATTGATACATTAAATCTTGGGGGTTTTGATCAGTTTCATTGGTCGCCCAATAGCAATGGACAATTATGGCAATATCTGTGAAAAGAGTCTGATACTGATTAAGGTTATTAAGAAATAACCTAAATAGCTAATTAAAGGCCCACTTAATTATCGAACCCCCCCCCCCCCCTCCCCCAGATCACATTATATAAAATATATGCCATATTATATACCATTTGAAAGAGGAAGATAATCAACATGTTTTTGTGATTAAGTTTCATCTAGATTGTAGTAAAAATTGAATTATTTTCAATGAAGGGGGAATAACTCTATATTTTAAATATCGAGTTATTCACCTTCCATTGAAAATACATCTTTAGTTTGAATTCTGTTGCATTCTGGGAGTCAGAACGAGGTAATTTCTATGATTTCAGCTGTTGTTCTATTTCTCTATGGGCATCTTCTAGACAGACATTTCAAATGGTGATGAATTATAGTATTTTAATAATATTTTAAGGCATAGATTGTTACACAAACTGTATATCAAGTCACTATGATAAAATAAAATAAAAATTGGTGACTCGAAAATTAAGTGGGCCTTTAGGTGACAATTATTTAAAAGTATTTCGTCAATAAACATTTAATGATTAAATTAATTGTAATATCTACCACAGAGCCAAGTTGGGGGTTCATACATTTAGCTGAAGGAAAAACCTTCATTGTGTTTCAATTTGTGTCTGCAAAAACATGTGGTAATAGTTCATGATGGTGGCGTTTTCCATTTCTTAACCTTTATGCGACTGGAGCTTCCTGAAATTTTGCGAAAACCCTGTGCCAAAGCATTCTCTTATATATGCGAGTCTCCCACAGGGAGCCTTGCATATAGAAGAGAATATTTACCTTAACCATGTAAGCCAGTGCATTCTCTTATATATGCGAGGCTAAGACTTACACCTAGATGTAGTTCCAGAATAGAACAGTAGATTAACAATAAATGAAAGTTGATACATGTACAATATGATTTTATGTCTGTGGTTGTCTTATTAGATTGTGTTAGTATTGATTTTATAACTTGTATGAAATACAGGAACCAGCCTAGAAGGCGACATCTCCCTAAAATGTGCCGCTATCCCTACCTATTTTTGTCCCAGAGAGAAGTACAGTAATGCCCTAAATAATCGACTCCTTAACCACAGCAGAATTATGGGTAACTTTTCAGGATTTAGTCGGAACTATGGCTTGTTGCCATTCATCGGAAAGTTCTCTTGAACAGAAAGCTCTCTAAGAGAGCTTAACTTCTCTCTCATAAACCGGTGTGCATGTGTCCCAACAGTATATTTAACCCTTTCATGATGGGAGCTGCGCTGGTGCAGCATTAACGATCCTGTGCATTCTCTTAAATATGAGTCTCCCATAGGGGGCCTCACATATATAAGAGTGCACTGGCTTACAAGGTCATGGAAAATATTGTTAGGCCAAAGAATTCTCTTATATATGCGAGGCTCCCTATGGGAGACTCGCATATATAAGAGAAATGTATTGGCACATGGTTTTCGTAAAATTTCACAAAGCTGTAGTCATGGAAGGGTTAAAGTATATTTACTAATTCTAATGGTGTTCTTACTCACTGTAATGGTTTTATTAATGGACTTGTATCCTGCATAATACTAACTGGATCATGGAAGGGTGATGTTGGGGTGTAAATTGAACTTCAGTCCTTGTTAATTCTCCCTGACAAGTCCACTTTCCCCCCCCCCAACAACCGAACATGTAAATTTGAGACCTCCAGGCTGGTCCCTGATGGAATGTAGGATTATTGTCAGGAAAGCAAATGAAACACAGCCTATATGCTGAAAGTTTACATACAATATGTGACCAGTAAGTTGATTTTCAATAAAGCAAGTAAAATCATTCAATCTGTGAAGCGACATATTACTTCACAGGTGTACAACATATATTGGGCGGCAGAAAGAAAACAATAGTCAAATGATGATAAATTAAATCATAACAGAATAGAATCTAATAGACAAGCAAAAACAAGGCATACACACACACTCGGCTTCCAAATTTGATTTCTCAAAAATTTCTTCAACTGCCATTAGTGATGAATAGAAGTTATTGTAATTAATTGTCCCTTTCTTTGCTATGTACTCATTGACGAGTAGTTCCCATAGGAAATATTCAGATAATAAGTTCAACAACCTACCATAAGTCATTTGGTGAACTTATTATCTGAACATTTCCCACCAATGAATATGAATCATTCTGCACTTGTGTTACCTTTTCATCATACAGACGTCTACTCAATTTACCTGAACATCTCTTCAAATGGATAATAGACCATTCTAATGTATACTTTTATAAATGAATGGAAGAATCCATATAGTATAGAAAGGGTTAGATTTGGTAAAATGTTATCAGAATCAATTATGACTTAAGTAATCGGTGAAAATATTGCTGAAAGTCAAGGCTATTTGGGCCCGAGTTCAGCAATTCAAGGACTTTCCAGGTCGTAAATGGTTTATCAAATTCGAAGCTATTGCAGGTTTTCAAAGTCTTGTGGGAACTCTGACTCTGCACATACAACAGTCTCATTGCCTGAAGGTTGATGTACGACAGACATACAGAATATGAGTACACAGTAATGCCCTAAATAATCGACTCCTTAACCACAGCAGAATTATGGGTAATTTTTCAGGATTTAGTCGGAAATATGGCTTGTTGCCATTCATCGGAAAGCTCTCGGGGAGAGCTTTCCGATGAATGGCAACAAGCCATATTTCCGACTAAATCCTGAAAAATTACCCATAATTCTGCTGTGGTTAAGGAGTCGATTACTTAGGGCATTACTGTACATCATTATGGAAGCCCAGTGGTGATATACTTTAGAGATAGGCAGCTTCATGCATAAAACCCTAATTTACAGCCGTTATTATAAAACAAGTATTCTGGGCTTGAGAGAGATGAGGCACTGTCTGGCGAGGTCCGCCATCTCTATTTGATCTTCAGTTTTACCGCAAGCTATTCTCTCAAAATCAGCATCCAGCTGCAAAAAAAATCATATACAATTCAATTAGTTTATTCTCTTAAACAGTGTCATGCGTATTGAGACATAATATATACAATAGCTATTATGTACACAGATCGGAATCAGCTGATCAATCGAAGCCGGTGTCATGTTACGGTATTTAGTATTGCCTGTTCGGTGGAAACATATAATTTTTATATTAAAATTAGTTTTTCCTCAAGGGAAGCCCGAAACTGAACTATATGGATTATTATCCTCGGCCTTGTGTTATCAGGAGGGTTAAAATTTATTGTCCGTTTATTAGCCTACTCCGGTCAATCAGCGACTCCGGTCAATCAGTGCTCGGATTAGCTCACGCATGGATGCGTCCCGTGCAAATCTCGCTCTCCTAACAATTCATCTAGCCAGTTTTATTTCCGACTTTTAATAGTAAGATTTGCGAGTCGCGGGGTTGGGAATGGCACCGCCATGGGAGGGATCTATGATAGTTCAGTTTCGGGCTTCCCTTGAGGAAAAACTAATTTTAATATAAAAATTATATTTTTCCGCCAAGGAGAAGCCCTTCAACTGAACTATATGGAATAGAATGCAAGCCCAGGAGGAGGCAACGAGCAATAAATTTAATATTCCAGTTTGACGGGAATGTACTCTTCCAAACAGATTTCATGTAAATGTGATTTAGTCATGAATCGGCTTTGATATGTTATGTGAAAGAGCTCATAAATTCAGATTCCAGCATTGCTCAAGCTTGTACCTCCCCCCTTGTCTTTTGGAATAAACATCCCAGGCAGTGCCATACCATACGTGCCAGCTATTAGTAGAAACCGAGCAGTAGAGACTTCTTCTGCTGCTGCTTTTCTCTCGTGTCCTGCGATGAGAGTGATGGCGGTATTTACTATTTATATCTTCCCAAATAGAAAGCGCTATAGACGGTACGCGACAGCGAGTCTTCCTCACACAGAACAGCCTCCAAAGGCTCGGGTGCTATTGTCCCGGAGGATTGGTTGCCCGAATCTCCGAGAACGGCACTCTGCCTGCCACGGTCTGCTGATGCAGGACCAGGGGGCGCGAACTGGTACAGCCCAAGGACTGGTACAGTTGTGCAAAGTTTGTGTAATTCATTGTAACAAGATTTGACACATATCCTGTGATGAAGTTTTTTCCAAGAGATCGACCCGTGTACGCAAAGCGAGTTCCCTAGGAACGACAGAATCCTTGAACGACAGTGGGAACCACCGTCGGCCCGAGATCCTTGCTCATCGTCGTCAAAGCCATCAGACGCCAGGAGAATTATAGAAACTAGAAAGCATGTCAGGATCGACGCCAGCAACAGAACAGCCTGCATCAGGTTGAGGTAAGGTACTAGAGGGAAGCCCACACTGGGAATGGCTCGAACGAGGAACAATTGCGCTCGCAGTTAGATTGTAAGGTGTTATTTCCCACCCCAAGGCCAAAATGGCGGAAAAAAGGGAAATTGAAAGGATCCATTTGACCAGGGAAAGCCCCCCACCGAATCTCCCAAATGCAGGTGGTCCCGACACGCTGACATAAACGTCGATGACATACCACTAGGATCCCCTGACGGCAGAGGAGCAGGCCTGGACGTATCACTTGGGATGACGTTTCCAGGGGGACAAGACCGACCCTCGTAATGGAGTGGGCCACGGCGCCGTGGGGAAGCGTCAGAAGGCCAGTTGGCTAGTGCGCTTTGTGCGGCACGGGACAACGAGGCTTCCCCACCCAGAACAGTCGCCAAAGGCGCGGGTGCTTGTGTCCTGGAGGATTGGTTGCCCGAATCTCCGGAGGACGGTACCCTGCCTCCCACGGTCTGCAGAAGACGGGGCTTGCAGCATGACCAGGGGGGACCGAATGGTTCCTGCCCGAGTTAAGACTGGTACGTTTGCTCAAAATGTAAAACCATGGACCAATGGGCCCTCAACCAACTATGACAATATCGCGTAAATTCATGAGCAACCCGTACGGCCATCAAAGTCGAATCTCGTTCGACAATAAGCAAGACAAGACATTCTGTTAGTTATTAGCAAGCATAATATACAAAACATTTGTTAGTTATTGCAAAACAAGGTTAATAAGGTAAATTCCGTTCTTTACGATGGCCACGTGATCTTACCTGCTAGAAATTAAACCGCAGGTAAGATACTGTCTTTTCTCGGCGAAGAGGACGATGAGATCCGATTTCTCCTGTGCAAGAACATAGCGGAGTCCTTGCTTACGGTGAGGAGAACGTTTTATACACTTACAGAAAGTCCGCAGATGGTGGAGCAGGCCTGGAATATCCCGAGGGAGTATGAATCCAGGGGGACAAGACCCACTCTCGTAATGGAGTGGGCCACGGACCGTGGGGAAGAGTCAGAAGTCTCAGTCCTTCCCAGGAGACAGGAGCAATTGTTCACGCAGCCTTAAGCAATTGTAATTTTCTAATTCACGAATATTAAACTGTGCACTGTTCCCTCTTGACAGAAGGTGCATGGTCATAGTAATCATTTATTCAATATTAAACTATTGGAAGGTATATATAAAATCGTTCCCATCGCAGTTAAATTATGGGAATGTGAAAGTGCCATGGAACATGCATGTTTTGAGGTCTATCCCACAATAACATTGAATTTGAGAAAAACACAACTGATGATTATACAGGCGCAAGTACATCCGTCTTCTGAATTGCGAGAGCAAATGAGAGCTCGAGCTGCGGTTACATCTGGGAAGAACTGAAGTCTGGTTGGCTGGTGCGCTATTAGTGGCACATGATGAGTCTTCCCCACCCTAAGGCTCAGGAGCTGTGGCATTCGCCCTTGAAGATTTGTTTTCCAAATCAACGATGGTAGCACCCCGCCAGTCACTGGTACTGGGCAGTGGTCATGCACAATATAAAGGCTTCTTTGGGAACGGCGCTTTATATGTGTGATGATACAAATGCTTTCATTTGTGTTATTCATAGAGGTTTTCTATTTACCAGATAATCATGGATACGTAGTAATAGAAAGAGAAGAGCCATGTTTTGGACTCTTTTGAAATTGGCACTGGCAGGCCTGCCGAATGCAAAATAAATCTGAAGCCGTAACGTATTTGTCGGTTGTCTGGTTGTGCTTAGGTACCCATAGGTTACACAAACTGTTATATTCAGTATCACGAGAGCCACATACAACTTTGACGCGACCTAGATTTCACAACCTCCAGGTGAACCGAACCGTCGTTCGCCTCCAATACGCAGGCCTGCAGTGGTCGTGCGCAATATAAATAGAAACACTGTTCATGTAACTGCACTTTATATGTGTGACAATACAAATGCTGTCCTTTCTGTTTGCCCGATAATCAATTGGATATGAGGCAATAGAAGGAAAAGAGCCATGTGTTGGTCTCTGATGGAAATTATAGTGGCAGCGGCCCTGCGCAATATAAATGCATTTCCTGTAACTGTGCTTAATACAGGAGTGAAGGCTATTTGACATTTGATCTTTCTATGTGGAAATAGAAGGTAGAGAGCCAAGTGATGGACTCTGTTGGAAAGGCTATTGACAGTGCATCGGGGGCACATGACAATATAAAGGCATAGTAGTTCACCTTGACTATTCACGGATTGAAAGCGCAGAAGTATGTCGGTATCAGTGAAAATTTACGCCATATTGATATAGTCAGTTCGTATGTCATTGAGCCTTTGAGGCACTGATACCCTTGTACTAGTATGGAACAATTACGGCTGGCCATACATGTTTTTAAGCTCACCATTTTGTATCATTTAAATTCGTAATTTGAATGTATCTACAAACACTAATATCTGAGGATAACAGTTCAGATGTTGTCTATTTGTTACAGTGAACACGTGGAAATGTCAAACATCAAAATCATCAAAAGTATAAACATTGTGGACTGAAAATTTATTGAGACACTGGCTAGCCAATGAATCATTTCAACACTGCGACCATGCTAGGTCACACGGATATGGTGACATGCCACAAGTACTGTCAAGTAGGCCAGCCAAAGGCTCGCATCCCAAATTTCTCCAAAGAGATCTGACCACGGACGGAAGTATCCTTGGATATTTAAGCAAACTATAGCTGAAGGTTCAGGCTACTGCATTTGCATATCTGTGCACTCATCGAACAGGGAAGTCCATTCTGCAAAATACATTGAGTGATTGCAAAGAAACAGACACAATTGTCGCCGAAATAACGACAGAGTACCGATATGAAGTGATGGAGATCGCCATTCGACAATGGGAACTCAGGCTTCAAGATTCGACGAGAATCACCGAATCGATTCCCGTAATGATTCTCACAAAACTTTACAATTTTCAGTGCCTCATGACTGACATGATTCAGCATTTGATGCTCGCAAAATGAAATGTATTTTGAGCCCTGGAACTTGAAATGAAAATCCTTGGTGCCCAATCTTGTGTCAGATAATCCTAGTCCCCAATCAAACCAGTTGCACGAATAGTAGCAAACGGACACTGTCAGTAATACTGGACAGACATGTAAAGAAAGAGACTATTCAAGAGACACAGCATTATTTGAACACAGGCCATATAATACTATATGTTATAACAAACATAATCTCATTGTTTCTAACGATTTTTCCGATAATACAATGAGGGAAAGGAAATGGAATCGCAAGAACAGAGTCAGAATTTCAAATAAATATCTTGAAGTCGATGTAACGTTTGCGACGTTCCAAGTATCCAAACAAGAGCCATCATGTTAATAGTAATACATTCGGGCTAGCTAAGATATGCAAAAATTAATCGGTAAGCACAATTAATTATAACGACATGTTGTATATGTACAATGATGTTCTGTGATAATCATTTACCAAATGTCGGTTAAGTTCCAGTCGCTCAACTTCAAGTTCAACTTACAATTGAATTAGTTGAGGCAAAAGAAATTTCATTGGATCACAAGTTCTATCTTGTTTATTAATACATGTAAATTATCGCCAAAGGAGACATTTCTGTCCTGGCCAACTTTCTGCGCACTAACAGAGCTGTTGCAGATACGATTATGTAGTGTACATGAAATGAACGTAGCAAGAAGTCGGCATCATGAAATATAGTTAGCACGAAATTAGGAGACTTCGCATACCGTACCACGTGGACTCAGAAATCGGACGATTCATGCCACCGTATATGTTGCACAATAATGCAAAATAGGTTCGCTACAAGTAAACGATGTGCGTCTGTTGTCATTGTCAAAATGGCCATCAATGGCGAAGTTCACAACGTGATTTTGTCGATTCCAATTCCAAAATTTTTTGAGATAAAATGGGTCGATAAAAACACGGAATATTTATAAATAGCGTTGCGCATACTATGAAACGAAGAGTCTCTGCGCGAACTTATAAATATTAAACGACCGGTTAAGCAACGGATAAATTGCAAGTTTGTGATCAACAATAAATATTGAGTTGATAAACTCGCAATAGAGAAATACTTCCTTTAGTTAAAACCACGTCTGATAGGTCCAAGGAGAGAAATAAAACTGGCTAGATGAATTGTTAGGAGAGCGAGATTTGCACGGGACGCATCCATGCGTGAGCTAATCCGAGCACTGATTGACCGGAGTCGCTGATTGACCGGAGTAGGCTAATAAACGGACAATAAATTTTAACCCTCCTGATAACACAAGGCCGAGGATAATAATCCATATAGTTCAGTTGAAGGGCTTCTCCTTGGCGGAAAAAGTCTAACAGAAGCACGGAATCAGAAGAGTTTCTAAATTTCGTCGTGTGTGTTTTATGGAAAACATGGTAGCAAAATAATGTTTGACATTACTCTTACATATCTCCGCTATGATCTTTGATATTCTGATTAATAAGAGCCATGCAATTAGGATTATACTCATACTGTACAGGTGTTTTCGTAAAATTATTATTCCAGATTTGGTAATCATAAAACACCACGAGTCACATGGCCGTTGAATCAAGTGAAGAAAACCACTGTTGCAATATACGTATGCTGTGTACATGATGCTATCTCGAAATATATAATATTATATAACAAATTAACATAACAAAAGAGGATGTGTAAATAGCAAAAATACCGTTAGCAGTGATAAGCAAATGTAAATTCGTAAACTAGTAAAACAGTATTGATTTGAATTTACAGGTTGAAGATATATTTATCACAAAATTAGCCCCTAAGGCCAAACAAAAGAAGAGTTTTGGTTCTCACGCAATTTATTTTTCAAATCAATGAGGGAGGGAGGGTTTTATTTTTATTTTGTTCTGCGCATAGTAAGCATGGACAAAGATACCTTCCTCTGTCTAGTAATAACCAGAAATGTAGAGGGAACTGTTATGCATATAAACTCATTTAATCTTATATCAAATGACATTGTACTACCAGTGTATGACTGGGATTACATAACATTATATAATGCCCCTGACATTAACTACTATTATTGTTTAAAAACTGATACCTCCCCATTCTAATATGTGATCCTGAATTTAATCCTGTGCCTTTCAATTATTATTATTATTATTATTATATACATTTAAAAACGCATTATACAATAAAGTTTCAATGCGCTTTACAACAAAGCGCAACAAAAATAACATTGAAATGTAAAATTTAAAAAGCATAGTAATAAGGTAAAGGAAGTTAAGATGATGACTAAGAACTAGATTTAAACTTAACGATTAACTTGCGGGAAACATTGTCTAAAAAGTAGAGTTTTGAGATCGGTTTTGAAATCCTTCAATGTAGAACATCGTCGAACAGTTTGTGGCAGACCGTTCCATACCTGCGTAGCCAATTCCTGAAAACATTTTGTACCGTAATTCACGTTGGGTTTCGCTATTGTTCTAATGTCTAAACCGCTTGTCGTTGAACGCGTAACTCTGCCGGATTTTAGGACAAACATATCAGATATGTGTACTCAGGCGTTGTCTTTCTCAATGATTTGTATATAGTCACCGCACATTTGAACTTAAGTCTGAATTCGAATGTCATAATGTGCTCTTGTATTAGCGTCTGTGTGATATGGTCGAATTTGGCGACATTTTTTATCAATCGGGCGCAGCTATTTATCACAAGATCAATACGCCGAATATTCTCTTGCGTGATGTTCGTCAAAACAGTGTTTAAACTATCGATCCGAGACAATACAAGTGAGATAACTGCACGCTTCATGACATCATCACTTAAGTATCCTCGAATGCGTCGGAGGCAGCGAAGGTGGTAATAACAAACTCGGATCAAGTTCGAAACCATTTTGTCCATGGACATCGTTGAGTCAAAATGGGCTCCAAGATTGCGTAGACCTATGCATGATGTTATCACACTTTGGCCCAGGTGTATATCGAAACGGCACTCGTCGTTGTTGTTGTTGACAAATTGCGAAAGGGCACTCAGTGAATATTTTGACCCAATAACGAGAAATTCTGACTTGTCGTCGTTAAGTTTGAGTTTGTTTTCCAACATCCAGTTTTTGATATCGACATAGCAGTCCTCGAGATGTTTTTTAGCTTGATGATACAAATTTAAATCCTTTCTAGAAAATTCTAAATACACCTGAGTGTCGTCGGCGTAGAGATGATATTTGACTGCATATTTTTCTAGAATACGTCCCAAAGGCAGAGTATAAATCAAAAACAGCAGAGGCCCTAATATGGATCCCTGAGGGACACCAACATCCAGGCATACTTCCTCTGAGAGAGTCTCGCCAATAAGTACCTGTTGTTTCCTGTTAGTAAGGTATGATTTAAACCATTCGAGTGCGATGTTGCTCACTCGAATATCACTACGAAGCCGTCCTAATAAAATGGTATGATCGCAAGTGTCAAATGCCGCACTTAAGTCAAGCATCAGAAGAAGCACACAGTTGCCACGATCCAAGGACAGGTCAATATCATTTTTCACTTTCGTCAGCGCAGTCTCACACGAGTGATGTTTCCGGTATGCGGACTGAAACTTGTCGAAAAGAGAATAACGATTGACATGGTCTAATAGCTGTCGACTAACTACTTTCTCTAAAACTTTCGATATAAATGACAAGTTGGATACAGGCCTATAGTTTTTAAGAACATCTCGATCCAAAGAAGCCTTTTTAAGAATCGGTGTAACAACTGCATTTTTCATGATACCAGTAACAATACCATCCATCAAAGAATTGTTTATCACCTTAGTAAAAATTGTAACGGCTTGAATTCTCACGGATTCACATTTGAGAAATTTAGTTGGAACAGGATCTAATAGGCATGATTTGCTTTTCATGCTTAACATGAACTTTTCGACATCACTCTCATGAACAAGGTGGAATTCTGAAAACTCAATAACTGAACATCTCGTGTCTCGCATCCGAATGGTCGCTGGTGGAACACATGCATTAGCATATCGCACTCGAGCATCCGTTGTCTGTAAATCCGTGTCTCGCATCTGAATGGGCGCCGGTGGAGTGTGTTGAATCTGGTCTCGCATGCGAATGGTCGGCCACGATGTATCACAGTCTGTATCTCGCACTTGAATGGTCGTTAGCGAAACAGCTACATCAGCACCTCGCATTTGTATGGTCGCTCTCATAGAAGGTACGACGGTATCCTGAGCGCTAATATTCAAATCAAAATATTTCCTTATAGTATCTATCTTATCACGAAAGAAATAAACAAAGTCGTTAGAAAGTTCCAAATGTGACGAATGCTTGGGTAGCTGGACTTCCTCTCTTTTTGAGAGACTTTTCAATCCATCATACATTTGCTTCTGGTTTGCATTTATAAAGAATGATTTAAAGTGCGACTTTTTTGCACACTTAACCATGGTTACAACAGTTTGAGAACATACAATTAATTCATTCCTGTTTTCCTCAGATCTGTGTCTGGAGTATTTCACTGATAGTTTACGACGTCGTTTCTTCTCCAATTTAATTTCATCAGTAAACCATGGATTCTGATGTCAACCCAGTTGTACCGATTTCAATGGAATTTGCTTGTCAAGCTCTGCAGTCACACACGCGTTATAAGATTCAACATCCATTATCGAGGCAAGGTTAGATTCCAGACCATCTGCAAACACTTCAATATTCAGCTGTTTGAATTTCCGACGCATCACACGTTGTTTTTCAGGTGGTTGGTGGTTCACAGTCATAGGCACTTTGCATGTGACAGCGTGGTGATCCGATTTACCAGTGAACAGCGCTCGGTCATATACTTCAACGTCTTTTATGCACAGTTGATCGCTACACACGACATGGTCCAATGTATGGCCAACGTGTGGAGTCTCTGTGGTACATCTAGTGCAACCCGACACGCATTGAATCAGCTCATTTGCTTTAAGAATGTTTAGATAAGCACAAGCATCTGCGTCAAAGGGATCATCCACATGGATATTAATATCACCAATGATAATGAAGGGTGTGGGCATGCTACGATATAAACTAAGCATGTTTTCGAACTCTTTTTTGAACAGAGAGAATTTTGTACCACCTGGTTTTTCTGATGATCTATAAACTACGATCACCATCAGTTGTTCAGTTCCTGCCTTAGTAGGGAATTTACACAGGACAGGGAGATGTTCGAAGTTTTCATAGATCTCGTGTGTATCACGTTGAATTTGTATAGCGGTGGAATATATCAGACCTATGCCGCCCCCACGGATGTCACCACTTCGCGAAGTAAATACAGCGTTGTAATTATCAGGACAAACAGACACAGTTGTCGGACCCTCTTCTCCGTCGAGAAGCCATGTTTCGCACACAGCAAGCAAATCACACCCAGTTGACTCGATAAATTCACAAACATCGGCGGTCTTATGGACGATGGACCTGGTGTTTAACATTGTGAGTTGACATTCATCAAACGTAACTACAGGTTCTGTGGATTGTCTTGGAATAGCCCGAAGATTATTTCGATTACAACCACTTTGCCCATTATTTGTATAGGGCTCACATGATCCCACACCAGTTATAGTTCCGATAACAAATGTTAAACCGTCTAAGCAGTTCGCAGATTTCCGTATACCACGCCGTGTCGGTTTGCATTTACTTAGGCCAAGTGTTTTTATTTTCTGCCACACATCTATCGGCAATCTTAAATCTGGTTTCGATGAAAGACAACGCAGATTGAGCGAGGAATATGAACGAGTCACAGATAGTGTCATTGTTGGGTTGTCTATGTGTGGTCCACTTACAGGTTGGTCGGGTGTGTGAAAACTCCAATAAATCAGCGGGCCAAAGTTCTCCACATCGATCGAGCAGACGGGAACGAAAACAATACGAAACCAATAATTCAGCTGTGTAGTTAGGTATATTTGCTTGTTACGCTGAAAGTCGACGGCTTGGGTGACCATCGGGTTGTCGATCAAGAATATCGATTTTCCATGAGACACAGCGATCCACGGTGTAGGTGTCCTGTCGTTAATTAGGAGTGAGTAGTTATCAGTTACCTCGAAAGTTTGTAAAGTCAACAGAAAACTCCAAATATTCAGCATAAAACACCAACTTAATCGAAAACGAAACGTTTCACCGTAATCGTTGGCAACTATTCGCAGCATTGGTCGTATTTTCAGGCTATAGCAGCTTAGAACAAGTACAAAATTTAACCTTTCTTTCCGGAGCGAGGTGACGTGCTACCGATAGGCGCGACAGTCAGAAGTTGTATGGAGTTACAATTAGTTCACAATGACTAATTGTAAGAAGAGCAAGAGGATCAGCTAATCATTTTCTTAATTGTAGTCATCGTAAGTTTTTTTGTCATAACATCAGGCATTGCAATAAAAAGGCCTAATGCGGCCCTTTTTATTCAATGCGGCGGGGCCTGAGAACCAAAACCCTTTTTTTGTTTGGCCTAAACTAGGCCTCGTTTTTGTTAGTAAGACACGTGTGTATGATCGGAACATGCAGTGATGTAAGAGCTTAGTGCAATGATGTCGATGTATGTGCTGAAACTTTATTATGTTATTAGAATATAATTATAATATTCAATTCATGTTGGGTTATTAGTTAGACTTTGAGATAAACATGGGTGATATGGGTTGTTGAACAATTCTGTCATCATGAAAAAACACATTTAAAATGGAACTATATTTTTCTCGAAGGTGTCTTTACTTCCTCTTTTTCCTCTGCATACATAAGCTTTGGGCTAGCTGACAATCTCCAGACAGAATGATCACTGACACTGATCCACTAAAGCTTCCTTTGGTATTAAAATAAGTTAAAAAATTGGATGTCTATTGACAAATTTTTGGCCCAAAATTCTCTTAAAATTTTATTCTAAATACCCGAGTTCAAAAATAGATGTAAACCGGAGCTATTTAACATCACTAAAGCTCAGTTTTTAACGACGCCAAATTTAAGATGAATAACAAAGATGATGTACAATTATTAATTCACATTTGATTAATCTTGAGAAGGAAGTTTTATTTTATACTTACAATTGATACTGTCTTCACAGGTGTATCTGCATCAGTGAACTTGATCCTCTTTTGAGACTTTTTTGGTTTATTTTTCTGCAAAACAAAGAAATATATGTCATGATATGAAATCAATGTTTTTATTACACTATAGTTAAGTTAAATAAATTCCACTTCTTGACTTAAAGAGCATTGGAGTTACAAAAGGTTATCACAATAATTTCAAACAAATCCCACAAATTTATGCCGATTGCAGGATGAGGCAAAGAAGTTATAGGCATGTCTACACTGGCATATGTTCATTATTTCTTTGACATGTAAAAATCCATGACAATAACTCATCTAACTACCATCAATTTACAGCTGGAAACAAAAAGGAAAGCATTCATAAATTCACAACTAAACACTATGTTCCACCTCCAGTAAGAAACAGCGTCTTTGGATGGCCAGAGAGCCACACAACATATCCCATGTTTACATCTAGAGCGGTCAACATAAGGGAAACCAAAACAATGGCTTGCTTTTTTTCATGACTTCATTTACGTTGAACAATGTTACGGACAGATCAATGAAAATTTTTGACATTTTGTGCCGATATCATTCTTTGGAATAAATGTCAAATTGCTATGAATACCAGGACTGTCGGCAGAACATATATGTTAATGTGGTGGACTGATGGTAACATGGTGTGACAGGACATTGATGGCTTGAATGAAGTCTGTTCGACCTTGTCGCGAAAAGACTCAGTTGAACATAAACTCCAAGCCGTCAATGTCACACCATGTTACCACAGGGACCAGCTGAGAAGGCGACGTGGGCGAAGAAGTCTCCCTATTCCTGCTCACTTTGCCCTAATTTTGCAGCTGGGCAAAGTTGCCCTGAAGTTGACAGACGAAAATCGGCAAAACATTCCTCCTAATTTACTGCCAACATTGATTTAACATTGATAGGGCCAAATAAATTAAAAAAAATCAAATACTATGTTCTCAGGCTACTCCCTCATCAAAAATATTTAACTGAAAATTTATTGAAAGAGTTCAATACTCAATCTCTAATTTATCCACAATTAGATATTTTGGTAGGTTTCTGTTCAAGATGTAATTGTTAAAGGCAATGGAGGTTAAATTATAAAGATCTATTTGAAAATTGTAGAATTTTATTCCATAAAATAACCCTCATCCCTCACTTTCTAAAATTATTGAGGGGAGGGGGGAGGGGAAAGCCTTCCTGCCTGATTTTCTATATATAATTAACCGTTTGTTGAACTATTACCGGAATATTTCCCTGCAATTAATATTTATTTTGGCTGAAAACACCTCCAGATGAATAATAGACCATCCCGATGCACACTGTTTTAACTGAGTGGGAGAATCCATTAATATAGAAAGGGTTATAGAAGAAACTTACAGGTAGCTCTTTTCTAGATTCTTTGAAAATATCCTCAAAGCCCTCTTCTCTCATGGTTTCTTTGATTATCGATGGCGGTGAGAAGAGAATACTAGTATCTCCCAATAAGGATTTGCTCTGAAAATAAGAGATTAATATATTTTACATCCTTTTTGTCTCCCCCCAAAAATTGGTCAAATGGTTGAATAATTTGCAAATGTTATGTAGCAAATCTAGAATATTGTGAATCTTTTGTTATAATTTAATAGATTATGTCAACACTAGGTAAAACTGATCTTTGTTCATAATTAGTGTGTTAGTTAATTTCAATCATTTATAAAAGAGGGTAGTGAGGTTACAAGAGCATATTTTTTATAGTTAACCCGCTGTAAGGCATTTCGAGGTAATTTCAACAGACTTCAAACAACCCATTACTATAGCTCATTACTTTCAATGCCAAATATCTGCTAAACCCAGGATATCGATACTGATATATTGTATGCAATGCAGTGTGTGGTGTGGCATTCAATGTGCATCAACTTTTTTGACAATGTTACTTATGTATATTTATCATATGACTCAATCATTATTTACGTTGGAAAGTATGTCATAAATCAATTTCATATGAACTACTAGTTCATATCACCTTTCGATAATTTGATTGGTTTGTTGACAAAAAGTGTGTTTTGATTGGCTGAATGGCAGCCGGTGCAGAGCCGTATCTCTAACTAAATGCAGGTCAAATTCGTGCGAGTCAATCAACGCGATGCCGAAATTCTCGCAATTATAATCTTGAAATATATAGTTTTGGACATGGTTATACGATAAATAGAATATGTAATTCGTATTTATCTAATAAACCTACGATATAATGTCACAAACTGAGAACAGAATAGCGCACTATATCTTCGCGTGCATATTATTTCTGCTAGTTCACCAGGTGTAATTGGGCTTCCGGTGCAATGAAGTGACGTCACATTAACCTTTTGCTGCCGATGTCATATAGCTATTTAGTGATTTGTGTGCGTTTTGGACATCATAATCAATTTATAGGTGTCATATGATAAATAGGCTCGAGAAAACTGAAAATTCTTAGACTCGTTTCATAAATATCATATGAGAGAAACACTCATTTCATATCCTCTATATCTTTCACATCATGAAGCATGAATACTCACAGGGGTTTCTGGAGAAAGTAGCAATGATTCGATTCCAGAACTCGTCTGCCAATCTCCACTCGTCGACCATCTGTGCTCCAAGCTACGCCGCACTCGTTTAGAAGGTACAGTCTGTAGACAGATATCCCAAAAAATTATAAGAAGTCAAATGACTCAGTCAGTCAGTCAGTAATAATTGAGACCAGATCACCAGTGAAAATATCAGTTGGATAACATGGACAGATTAATTAGATATCACACAATAAAATATTACAACTCGACATGCACTTGATGTGATATAATATTTGATAAAAAAGTAAAACAAAAGTATAAATGTCTCTCATTCTTTTAAAACTGTCAATACTCCAGTGGCAGGGATCAGTTAATGCGAAATGGCCAAAATGAAATTGCTCAGCACACAAGATGTCATTTATTAACCAAGATGTTAATAAAAAAAAATAGTTAACACACTAAATCGTAAATGTAATTTCTTCGCTTGTTTTTACAGTTATAATTTACTCACTGATTTATCTCTTGAACCTAAGCAATCGGTGATTGGAGTGAGTCCCGACATATCGATACCAGTATCTTCTCTAATTATTTCAGCAACGTCCTCAAGTGAGCCTGGACTCTGTAGAGAAAAAATAGCATTATTTTAGTTACGTTGCATCTATTGACGTGAAATGTGATTGCGCAGACATTGTCCTCACTGAGTATAAGAGTTCATTCTCCTACTAGAATTATATTGACCAGCCCTCGAAATTAGGACAAATGTCCCACGGCAAATTTAATGATGGGGATTGTTAAGATTCCAAACGTTGCCACGACGTTTCCACGGCATTGCTTATTGCCGTGACCAATTTTCGAGGATTGTATTGACTTCAACATTTAAAATGAAGAATGCATAATAGGCGCTTGTGGGAATTTAACAAAATGAAACAGTGTCATAATAGATCTTAAAGAATATATTGAGAGGAGGTGGTGTGTCTCGGAGTGGTGTATAAATATAAAACGATCTGGAATGGACCAAACTTTTGACTGGTATTTAGCCCTTCCAAGACTGGAGCTTCCGTAAATTTTGCGAAAACGCTGTGCCAATGCATTGTTTATACATAGGTGGATTTAATTTTTAACATTTGTGTAGCATTTTGCAGCACTGGGTAGATTTTGTATAGCATTCCCAACCAATACATGTTTTTTCATTGTAAATTGGTTAGCAGAAATTGGAAATTGCATGCGAATCCAGTTAAATCGAGCCCTGTTCTCATATATTTGAGTCTCCCAGCCTCGCATATATAAGACAATACATTGGTCTAACAATATTTAATTTGACCTTGTATTAAAGCCAGTGCATTCTCTTATATATGCGAGGCTCCCTATGGGGATCTTTAATGCTGCATCCACGCATCTGCTGTCATGAAAGGGTTAAATACATATAACATGAGCACAGTGGGCTAGCATCCCCAAATTCACCCTCTGGGGACCTCATCCTGCATGGCCTCGTCAGCTATGGGAGATCTAGATACAGATTTAAGTTTCCAGATGCTGAAGATTGTGATGTGCACCCATTGGACACCTCAATTATGCATTGTGTCATCTGCCAATTTGGAGATATAGAGAAAATAAACTAAACAAGAAAAAAAAACTTTCTAAAGAAACTAAAAAACTTAATTTGCTGATAAAGATACTTTCCAGAAAATATTAGGCCTAAGCAGAATGAGGTCACCAGAAGACGATTCAGTGACGCTTGACTGCTGTGAAGGGTAGCATCACTAAATTCACCTTCTGTGAACCTCATTCTGCAAATGTCCGGCACCATATTTTCAGGCGAGCTCACCATGTGTTTCTTTGAATCCATCCTCTTTGATATTTCTGCGAGTGCATTCTTGAATGGAGTAGGGGTCCGTGGTGTGTTGTTTATTATGCCTCTCCTTGACCGAGGTGTTTGGTTAATATGACTGTGATGGCACCTGAAACAGTGAATTTATTGTCAACCAAAAGAGAAATATCATGTTCAGTGGAACTTCAGCCTATATGTGTTCACCTTTTATGTACTCAGGTTTTTTTTGGGTACCTTATTTATATTAATTAACCCTTCCATGATGGGAGCTTCCTGAAATTTTGCGAAAACCCTGTGCCAATGAATTTTCCTATATAATTGCGAATCTCCCATAGGGATCCACGCATATACAAGAGAATGGATTGCCTAACAATATTTATCTTGCCCTTGTTAGCAAGTGCATTCTGCACTGGCAGTCTGGCACAGGATCTTTAATGCTGCACCCGCGCAGCTCCCGTCATGAAAGGGTTAACATTCATATACATGATTAACCAATCGTCAGGAAATAGTGTGCATGTTATTTGCAGAATGAGGTCCCTAGAGGGTGAATCTAGTGATGCTACCCCGTTCAGTGGGCTAGCATCACCAAATTCACCCTCTGGGGACCTCATTCTGCTTAAGCCTAATCTTCTGGAAAGTATCTATAGTCTCAAATTAACATTGCTTTTGGTTAATTTTTACATGTTATTCAGTTTCCATATAACCTAATTTGCAGAAGATAAAATGCATAATTGAGGCAACTAATGGGTGAGCATCAACTTCAAATGGGGAACTTCAATCTAATCCTAAGTATCTCCAGCCCTTTTAATTAAGATTGTTTGGCTTCGGCAATCTGCTATGGCAACCCTTTACCGTGGCCCAGTTTGCTTCAGCAAATCGCTTCGGCATTGCCGATTGCCGTAGCCAATTATGAGGGCTGTATCTCATAGCAAAATGAGGTTCCCAGACAAGCCTGCAAATAGCGTGCCTGTCATTTGCAGAATGAGGTCCCCAGAGGGTGAATTTAGTGACGCTATCCCACACAGTGGGCTAGCATCACTAAATTCACCATCTGGGAACCTCATTCTGCTTAGGCCCTCAACTGCTATGGTAGACCTATGATCAGATTGAAATTCCCCAGTTGAAGTTGGTGATGTTGACCCATTGGGTACCTCGATTATGCATTTTATCTGCTGAAAATTAAGGGATATAGAAACTTCCCAGAAGCGAAAACTAAAAACAATGTTAATTTGATACTATAGATACTTCCCAGAAGATGAGGCCTAAGCAGAATGAAGTCTCCAGAGGGTGAATTTGGTGATGCTAGCCTGCTGTGCGGGATAGCATCACTAAATTCACCCTCTGGGGACCTCATTCTGCAAATGACAGGCACACTATTTGCAGGCTTGTTCCCAGAGGGTGAATTTGGTGATGCAAGCCCGCCGTAGGGGATAGCGTCACTAAATTCACCCTCTGGGGACCTCATTCTGCAAATTTCAGACACACTATTTATGTACAGGCTTGCAACCAATGGATAAAATGAGCCAGTAATAATACACTTTCCAAACCTTTAGGCCAAATAAATATTATTAGCTCAACTTTACTTTGTAAAGTTTGAGCTATTGCCATGGCTAGTGCTGGGCGGTTTCCCGATTAATCGGCAGTACCCGGTTAAAATTTCAATATCGTCAGTAATATCGTCTAAAATAAAATAATCGTAATATCGTCGGCAATCAATGGGTGCCAGTCGATCATAAACGTGTACAAATAAATAATTTAACTCTAAGCCTAAATCGAGTTATTTAAGTTTTAAAATCCCAGCGTATAACATCCAGGCCTCACGCGTGCAATCAAAACACACACATACCAGAGAACAGGGTCAGATCGGGAACGAGGCTCCGGGAGCATTGGGCTTGAATCAAGTAAGTATGGTCCACATTTTGCGTGTTGATTGGGAATTGGAGAACACAGTTCATTCGGTGCAGCGTGGTTATATGATTACGCAACCGTGAGAAACACCCGCTTTGACACAATGTTGCAAAGACGTCACTCACTGTCCATGGCAATGTGTAGCTATATTGTAGCATGACATAAAAAGTACAAAGTGCACTCATCAAAGCGAGTAGTCGACTGGTCATAAGCGTTTATGTTAACCAGTGTACCTTTGTGTATATATCGTTTCGCAGGCTCAGAAACAGTGTATAAAAATATTCAGTTACTCCCCTTTGATCATTCTCCGACATATTAACAAGAGTCTTAAAGAGTGACATCCCTTTCCATGCCAAATGTTTTGTAACCGCCATTTTCAAAACAACAATGGCAGCCGATAATTCTAAGACATTTGTCGTGAAAAAAAAAATTACTTCGCCAGTTTGGGCCTACTTTGGGTTCCTGGAAGAGGGTCCAGAGGGAGAAACAAAATCCCTGAATTTCGACAAGCCTTCATGCAAACTATGCTCAAAGATAATTTCTGCAAAAGATGGAAACACGACAAATTTGTATAATCATCTCAAATTACGTCACCCTGTAGAATATGCAAAAGCATCACAATCAACTAAGAGACCCGCCACGAAGTCTATTGTCGGCATCAAAGGTGGTGGGGACAACGAATCTCAGCCCTCAATTTCAGATTCTTTCACCAAGGGTCAGAAATATGACAAAAATGGCAAGCGGTGGCGAAAATTGACGAATTCTGTCACCCATTGTATCGCCAAAGACATGCTTCCCATCTATACAGTTGAAAAAAGTGGCTTTCGCAAAATGTTAACCGAATTTGATGCCAGATATGACATGCCCAGTAGGAAATATTTCTCAAAAATTGCCATCCCAACACTGTATAATGAAACGAGGGACGGTCTACGTGAATCACTGACAAACGACATGGAATACTTCTCCATTACAACCGATATGTGGACAAGTATATCAAAAGCCCCATATATGAGCCTAACGGTGCATTACATAGACCCACACTGGAAGTTGCAATCAAACTGCTTGGAAACGTTATTTGCACCCGAAGATCACACAGGCCCAATGATTGGGGACGCTATGAGGGAAATTCTAGCCCAATGGGGGCTTCCGGAATCGAAATTGGTTGCTGCGACATCTGATAATGCAGCAAATGCTATTTCGGCAGTTGAATTTAACAAGTGGACACGAATGTCTTGCTTTGGCCATAGACTGAACTTAGCAGTAAATAAAGGGCTTGATAGTAAAGATGACCGAATGAGTAGGGCGACAGGTGTTGTTTCCAAAATAGTCACACATTTCAGCCACAGCTGGAAAAAGAAGAGGGATCTGACAGAGGCACAGCTGGAAATGGGTCTTCCATCTCATGCACTTGTGACAGCTTGTGACACACGGTGGGGCTCGAAGCATAAAATGATCTCCCGAATCCTCGAGCAGGAAAAGGCAATAGTCAAAGTCTTGAGCGCTGATAGAAAAGCAACACACCTAATCCCAAAATGGCAAGATATTGCTGTACTTGGAGTCAATGAATGCTGCCCTTCAGCCACTAGCAGAGTTTACTGACATTCTTTCGGGCGAACATCATGTCACCATTTCATATGTTTTGCCCGTTCTCAGTCTGTTTGAAAATGATATCATGAAAGCGAAGGAAGGCGACAGCGAACTTACAACAGATATAAAATCAAGGGCACTGAACTATATAATAGCGAAATACAGCGATGGTGCCGATGGTGAAGTTCGAAACATCATTGAACGGGCAAGTATACTCGACCCGAGGTTCAAAACCGAATATATAAATACCACCAAACGAAAGATGTTAACAGACAGTGTCATCTCAGAGGCAGTCACA